>VXAZ01001747.1:442168-546323 GCA_013399875.1 Gymnorhina tibicen | reverse complement strand
GGCCCGGGCGGAAGCGCGGGGAGCGGGGCCGGTGTGCGGGAGGGCGGCGAGAGGCGCCCGGGGCCCGCGGGGTTGAGGGCGGGGGTGTGTGTGTGCCCGCGCCCAGCGATGAACTTGGTTCTCAGTAGCACTTCCCATCAGGCTTTCGGGGCGGCTGGTTCCCTTCCCTCCTCCAGCAGCCCCTGGAGGCTCTGGGCAGTGAGGGGCGAGGGGGCCCTTTCCTCTTTGGCCTCTGCCGTTCGAGCTCGTTTTAGGGGCAGGACGCGATTAAGACTTCACTGTACTTGGTTTTTCTTTGTCTGGCAATAATTTTCCCGTAGTCGAGGTTTCATATTGGAAATTGACCTTTGCGACCCAGGCATCCCCCCTGTGGCAGTTCCATATAGGAGGAGAATCCTCCTGAATGCACTAGAAAGTTGTTTGTGGAAATCTGTTTTAAAAGTACAGTGAAGCAGCAAACTTAAATTGTACTAAAAGATTTCTGTGCAGTTGCCAGGATTTGAGGAGAGTTTTTAGTGCCCTACTTGAAGACATGATCCTGTTTTGGGACTGGTGCTGTCAATGTTCACACTTGCTGTAGACAGTGACAGTGTTGGAGTTTATGGTGTCTCGAATAACGTGTAGCCGTTTGAGTCTTAGTCCTTTTAACAACGCTCGGTGTTCAGTAAATACTGTGCTGCAAATGGGTCAAGTGGCAACCTTGAGTTCTAAGAGCTTTTCTCAGTGTCAGTGCCCAAGATGGAAAAAATTCTTCTGCCCATGGCTCAGTGTGTCAGATAAGGCACACTGTGGAGGTGGGGATCAGGAGGAAGCTACAGTGTAGATGTACATGCATATGTACATGATATGGTAACCCTGTAGTGCGAATATCATGGGAAAATTGCAGTAAGTAAATACTGGATTTAAAAAATCCTAACACGTGTAGTGTGGAATCACATTCTTCCTGACTGTTTTTGTCCCTTTTCAAGGTCATATGCGAGGAAAAGATAAAAGATTTATTTTAAGCTTTTGCTGAGTAATACAGACTTGTGAAACATACGTCTCTCTGCAGGTTGAAGAGTGTTTCAGAATTTTTCCACTTGGGAAAACTAAAGTTGAAGCAGCAATGCGTTGCCTTTAAATTAAATTACATCCTTGTGAATGTAACTTAGTGTTTTCATACATTAAGAAATTATAATTATGTCATGGGGCTTTGAGACTAAAAAACCTGGGTTGTTTTTTTTCAAAGTTGTGACTACTTTGTATTTTCACTTCGTGGCAAAGTGTACATTTCTGAATTTCTTTCTTTTATCTTGATTTGAAAAATACAGATTTTATATGATAATTTGCATTGAGCAGAATTTTACTGACTTTCATCAGCTTTCTAAAAGGAAATACTGTGATCCTTTTAAGATTTCCTTCTCTAACAATAATGCACTTCTTTAATAACAGATTCTATGGGGTCTTACATTCATAACTGTAGAAATAAGGCTGAATCATATCTTTAAAAAGGGGTAAAGGATATAAAAAGCTGTCGTTTTCTACTTCTAATTGCAGAATTCCACACAATAAGATTTCCAGCTATTTGAAATAAATGTTTTGCAGTCATATGAAAAGAAAATTTTGTATTTCTTTAAAAATAAACTTTGTTTTCTTTATGTGGGAAATGGAGGCACTGTTACCAGCCTTAGCATGGTCATCAGTACAGTGTCCATTCTCTTTTTTCTTTCCACTTGATGTGTATTATCAAGTAATTTATAAGTTTCTTGCCGATGTTACTTAGTGAAGTTGGCTTTTATTTCAGTTTAAATAGAGTGTATTTCAGTTTAGTTTGGAATTCTTGTTAGAAATAACGTGATCCAGACAAAACCCTTCTTGTCCTGATTTAACTGAATTGGTTAAAACTAAACTGAAGGTCCTTCTCTTGTCTGTAGGCAAGTCTTGATCCTTTGAACGTTAGTTCTTAGACCTGTTTGAGATGATGCTGTGCTTTAGTGTCCATTTTGTGAACAGCTGAATTATCTTCCCTCCTTTTGCACTTGGAAACAGTAGTTGCTTTACTAAAAACAACATTAATTTCCCACCTTAGAATGATCCATAATGGATCACAGTCAACTGACAGTCCCTGTTCTTGTTTCAGTACCTGCTAAAAGTGACCTTGGTACTTGCCGGAAGCGTAAAGCAATCAGATACCAAATTGTCTGAATTTACAATTGTGTAAATTTATTGTACTATTTTGGTGTCATAGCAGATATGTTCATTAATTTCATGAAGAAAACTTACCTATATGACCATAGATTGTGATATGTTGAGGTATTTTTTCTGCCCTTTCATGGTATAAAGCCCATAAGAAACACATTTTGTGGAAAGCAAGAGCAATCAGAGTTGAGTTGTGACCCTTGATTTGTGGCACCTTAAACAAGAAATTCTTGTTGTAGAGTTGGTGAAGTAACCTTGGATGTGATAACTTGGAGTTAGTTGAACATTGTGATGCTTCACTTAATGACTTTTGTGATAATTGTTTCAAAGTAATCACCATACTAAGTTAGATACTTTTTATCATTATAAGACTGTCTTTCCGGAGGTATAAGTACATTGGATAACACGTGTTCCTTTTTCTTAGAACCAACACAGATATACAGATTTCTACGTACCCGAAATCTAATAGCAGTGAGTAACTGGTTTTATCACTCCTTTACTTTGCACTTGCAGAAGATTTTGATTAAAGCATAACCATTTTCTACTTTTTTCTCCCCTGCAGCCAATATTTTTGCACAGAACTCTCACTTACATGTCCCACAGAAACTCCCGAACAAATATCAAAAGGTAAAATTGTTTTTGTAAAGTAATCCTAAAATGTTCACCAAGTAGCAGAAGTCCGAAAAACAGTGGAGGGTGACATCCTGTTTTCTTTTTGAAGAACTTTAAAATGCATACTTCAGTGTACAATTGATTGCTGACACCTAAGAGATTTTTTGCAATGTTAAGTGTATGTGTAGCTTTATCCGTTGACTTCTGTCAATACTGGGAGTATTCAAATGTGGAGAACTGTCTGCAGAATCCTCACTAATTGTCCCATGTTTGTTTTCTATTTTGGAGGAGAACTTACTGAAAAAAAAACAAACAAAACTGTATTACATCCCAGCTCTTGTAATCAATGGTGCTTAATCATAATCATATGAAACATTGTATTTTAAACTGTAAACTAACCACTTGTTTTTGAAAAAACCAAAACCCAAATACAAAACTATTGGCTTTGTTAATTAGTCTTGAAATAATCCAGTAATTATTTCTGTAGTTATTTTAAAAGCTGGAAAATAAAGGAGGTCTGTTTATAGTACTTTGCAAGAACTCCAGCAAATACTTTAAAAAGGTTGCTTTGAACTGGATACACCTGAGAGATGGGCTTCAGTTTTGATATCGCAAAATAGTCATTCCTGTCATGTGAGGTGCTACAGCTGCCTGTCAGTGGACCTGAAAGCATAGAAACACTGCAGAGGGACAAGTGCAGTGTACATTATTTATTAGCAGAATCACAGGGTCCTTCCAGTTACTTCCCCTTCACTGAAAATCCTTTGTTAGTTTAGGTATTTTTTGTAACCTGAACATTTAGTTTAAAATATTTTAGCACCAAAGTTCTTATCGCTTGGAAACAGTTGCTGTGGGACTTAAGTACAACAAATATGTAACAAAATGTGATTATGCAGACAATTCTAATTTAAACTTTGTATTTATATCTAAGGGAAGTAATATTTGCATGATCTGTAGATCAATAGAATTTGCATGTTTTTATTTAAATTAAAGGAGCTATTTATGGCATTGTTTGATCTCTTGGATATTGTTTAATGTTCTTGCTATGAGTTTTAATGCCACAATATAACTTCGTTTTAAAACTGAATCCATAACGTACAACTTCAGATACTTAGGACAGGTAATGATGAGATTTTTTTTCTTTTAAACTTGAAGTTGTAGCTTACTTTGTCTTAGAAAAGTTACCAAAATGAACTTTTTGCTTATTTTAAAGTGCCTCAGAGCAAAATTTAAAGAAGTTATTTTCAGGGTGTTTTGTTTTTTGTGGTTTGGTTTTGTTTGGTTTTTCTAACTAGAATTGTACTACAGGAAGCTCTTGCTTATAATTTAGATTAATTTATTGTTGATTGAAATGTGTATGTTACCTGAAATGTGTATGTTATCTGTTGGATATCTGCTGTAGTTGCTGGGAAGCAAGAGACACTTCTTTGCCTGTGCATTGTTAGCCACTCTTCCAAATTCCATTTGATTCAGCTGCACAAGTAATGCTTGGTTTCTGTTTGAAATGTACTGATTTTTACCAGTTCCCTTAATGTTTTGTGTTAGAAGTGTGAGAGTTTAGCTGGGAGACGTTCTAGTAACAGACAGATTACAGCTGTTTCTCTTGATAGTTCTGACAATGCTGACGTACTGAAATCATTCTGGTAATTAAGTCTGGGAAGATCAAGTAAAATGTTTCAGTATGTTTTCTTTATAAAAACACAATAATGCGACAGAAGTGAGCGAGCATAGTTGAAAGGGAAAAAGCCAGAAAGTAGTTGTGAGGTGTGTTCCCCCCTGGGCTCCCACTGCCATTTCCAAGCTCAGTCAGTACTCCATCGGGCCCTTCTAGTTAAAACCACAGAAGTTGTGATGTAAAGGTAGTTTGGACTGAGAGATTGGCAAAAGAGTCTGAACTGCACTTCGCGAGGGGGTCAGCGTCCGTGTTTGTTGATCTGTGCTGGTAAATACTTACAGATAGCCACAAGACCTGAATCACTATTCTTCATTCAATAGAAGTAGTTAAGGTCTATGATCTTGTTGTTTTGGTGAAAAAGGGACTTTAGAAGAGGGAAAATATCTGAACTAGAGAAGATCATCCTGAGGTTTATATTAAGAAAAATCTGTGTTCCTGGTTTCAGTACAGTGAGAATGTTAGAGTTCTCTTTGCAAAGAGGTCTCTTCTGGAACTGCATCACTGTTAGCCTGCTTATGTGGACTATACGTGTATATTAATTTATTCCTCCAGAACTCCTAAATGTTGCCATTATTTAATTGCTGATAATTGTTTTGATTGCCATTTCAGTAAACAGTATCATAAGTAAAATATAAAGAACTAATCTCCAAACTTTATAGAACTTACTTAAAGAACAACAGTAACTATAGCTCTGCATCTTTTACCTCCAGCTCTATGATTGTCTGAGAAAAATGCCAGACAAATTTATCACTTGGAGGTAGGGAACTAAAACTGCATTTTTACTAGGAAATTATCTATTGATATTACTCCACGTGTTTAATACTGAGAAAATGTTTAGAAAACCTAGAATGCTTAGAGCACAGGAAAATGGTCATAGGGAATAGTTAAGGCCATGTGTCAGCCTGGGCTAAAAAGGTATTGAAGCTGCTGCTTACTGGAGAGGTGATGGGCTTTGGTCAGCTGATACGTGGTGGAGAGCTGAACTGGACTTTGTGTCTCTGGGTATGTCTTCAGGTGTTAATATATTATTAGACCAAATGATGGTGTTGGAAGGAAGTTACTAACTGTTAATAAAATTGCTTCACATACAGTATTTGGATAAAGGAATAATTATATTATTTATTGGCAAAACAATGGCATGCTATGATGTGACTTCTGATACTTTGCTAATTATTACTTCTCTTGTCTGGAGTAAGAGTGGGTGGAGAAAGGAATGCACAAGATGCACATACTTGTTACACAAGTAAATGCTGTCTTGAAAATCCTGAGTGAGGGATGGTTATTACAAGAACTTAATTTTGTCTGTTTTGCATGGGAACATGGTAGCATAAATAGTAATTCATTTTAAAGGAATTTCTGCTCTTACAAGTTAACTTCAAAGGCAAAAATTTTTTATTGGTTGCTATTTTTAGTTTTTCTGAAAGATTTTTTTTTTTTTAGGAGGACTCTCTTGTTTTGACTAACTTGAGTCTGGATTTAGCAAAGGTTGTGCCACTGTTCTTTTTGGATCAATAATGGTCACGTATTAAATACAAGTTGTGTCAGATGTTATATGAAAGATTGTTAATTTTCCCCCATTTTGGGATCATGTTTGTCTCGTAGCTGGTTTTTGGCTCATATTCCAATCATGACATAACTTTGCTCTAAATCTGTTTTAAGCAATTCCTCAGTCTGGAGAAAGCCCTCTAAACCTACTATTCTGCAGAACAGTGGCTGATTTTGATGAACTGGAGCAAAGTGCACACACAGACATTTTTACCTTAGAATCTGAAACTTTTTAACAAATTGCTCTGTTCTTAACATGTCTTGCTTTAAAGCTGAGCACTGCAATGTTCATTTTAACAATCCCACATTTTAGTGTAGGTGAGTCAAGTTTTTCAGCCTGTCATATGTGTGAATCTTGGGCTGAGTAGAGCTTTGAATCAGTGATTGTTTACTACACAAATCATAATTGTTTTTCTTCTTGTTATCTGAGTGCAGCCCTGTAGTTTTTGTTGCCCAGTGTTGCTGTTTAGTTACCACATGATGTGTAACTCAATCATTCACGAGCGTTACGTGCTGACTGTGGACAGAGTGACATCAGTGTTTCTTCAGTCAGGATATTTCTGTAGACAAATGCTTCCCACTTCCCCAGAACACATGGCGTTGTTGTTCCCTCTGCAAGAAATCCAGTGTTCGGCAACCGTTTATGTTCCTCTTACTCCATTTTTCTAAGGTATAAATGTAAAGGAAAGATTCCCTCAAACTCTTGAGTTGTCACTGTAGTCAAGTGCAGTTTTGTGGGCATCTAGATCGAAGCATTAACTTGCCTTTAATGAAAAATGGAAAGACTGTTCTGTAATGTGTTGAATAACTTCTGCTCATGAGTGAGCTTTATTTAGCAATGAACATGAAATTGTATGTATGGTAGAACAGGCTGAACATATGAGCATGAACAGACTGATGTCGGAATTACAGAAAGGAATGATTTGAAGTGATTATTCTCTATGACATTGTCATTGTTCCCTGTTTCCTATGAGTGTGCTCCAAAGGTAGCTTCAAAATTCATTGCTCTTTGCATTGTGTCCATTTAATAGAAATGTGTGGAGAAGAAGGGTTTGGGTTTTTAATTAGGTTTTTAAACTCTTTTGTCCTATAAGGTTTTAAGTGTTTTTCATTATTATTATTATGATCAAGATTAAAATAGTAATGACTGAAGGGCTGACATGTCCATTCCTGGTATGTATAAGTGTCACTAAAACAGGAAGATTTTCTTTGACAAAGCTGCGGTGTGGTTACACATGTTCATTGCAAGGGTTTCAATATGTTGCTGTTAAATGAAACGTCTTATGAGCAGTAGGATTGCTGTTACAAGGTCTGGGTTTAATTCCTTGTATTATTTTTGATGGTGCTTGAGAAGCAGTTGTGTCCCTTATAACACGGCCATGATACTAGGTCTAAAGAAGTATATATGTGTCTAAAGGGTGTTTTCTGAAGAGAAGGCTAAAATAGTATATACAGGCAGTTTTAGATGGAAAGCCAAGTCAAAGCTCAGCCTGAATAAATTTTCTTGTTCTAAGTTGTGGGTTGTAGTGGCTGTGTAAAACTATTCATTTTGCTTTTTCCTCACAGGAAAACATTCAAAGTAGATGACATGTTATCAAAAGTAGAGAAAATGAAGGGAGAACAAGAATCTCACAGGTACAGTCCTGCTGTATATTTACGTGCGTGGGTACAAATGAGCACGTGCATGGGCTAAATCAAAAGTCCTTTTGACTGATAAAGTGCAAGTGGTAAAGAGTCATTACTAGAAGCAAGGCACTTGCTGTTTGAAGTGTTGCTTCTAGAATCTTAAAATGTGTGTACGTGTGCTGGTCACTTGGAGAAAAGCAGTATTGGGATAAACCTTCAATATTCGTTGTGGCAGCTCTTAAAATGTGTATAGAAACCTTAAATAGGTATTTGCCTTAACTTTGTTTTTAAGAGTGTCAGTTGTGTCAGTAAATAATCTGTGTGTATTGGAATTAAAAGTAAAAAAATTATGTGGATTTGGGAAAATACCATAAAGTTTTATTACTTGGGGTTTATGTTGTTGTATACTTGCTATTTTTAACCTGTTCTTTTCCCACAGTGTTTGCAAATCGTTAGACTACTTCAGAGGCAGCTGTGATAGATACAGTGTAGTCTGAAACAAATATGTAAATTTTGTGTTCTAAGAGGTTTTATGGATTTATTGCATATTATTTTTCTTAATTGTATTTTGCTCCATATATTGTGGTTAGTTGCTTTGTTGAAACAACATAGAATATTGATTTGTCTGTGTTGTTTTTTGTGCTTTCAAAACTATCCAAAATGTACTTTAGTGTGGAAAAGTAACATGGATGAATGATGCAAGTTGGTGTAGATACAGTCCGTTGAATGCTAAAGCTGTTGGGCACTTCTACTGATCATTTCAGAGCTCTTGGGAATGTTTGTGTTTAAAAATAAGTGTGGTGTGTCAGGTTGTATCTGCCTGAGAAGTGAAGGTGCACAAAATTGTGTCAGGTGGTGTAGTGGGACAGATGATATTTTGTTCGATGTGTACTTCAGAAATACTAAGTGGTTTTGAGACCCTTTTTAATCTAGGTTTATAAATACTTGCTTTAAACTGAAATGTGCCCTGAATTTTACAATTTGAAATAAGATGGGTCTGTGGTCAGCCAAATAGTCTAGGCTGTGAAACAAAACAGATGCAATTATTATTTTGATTGCATATGTTATGAATTATATGGACTTGATGTAACTGATAATCTTTATTTCTAAAGATGCAGGTTCCCCCTTGTAAAGATTCTCATTACCAAGCTTAAAACACTTGTTGGTTTGGTTTTCTTTTTATCTGCACCAAGCCCATGGTTCAGGGTGAAATTCTAGAAAATTTCCACCAAAACTGAACTCCGTTGCTGATGAATGTCCAACAAATGTGTTTGCCTGCCTGTGAAGGCAAGGTCTCCTGTCTTCAGGTAGTGTCCTTCTACTGTAGTGTCTAGTTGGGTTTTTTTTTAACATATCAAGTCATAGAGTACCCAGAGAGAATGAGTCCATAAAGAGAAAACTGGTGTTCAATTCTGCATCAACTGCAACTGCTGTATCCAGGCAGTTTCCAAGTTAAAAGGATGGACTGAATCATTAGAATTCTGTACTGAACATCAGTGAAGTGGTTGCTGTGAGAAAAAAACAATTATTTGTTCTAATGTTTCCTTTTTTTTTTTTCCTCCTATTTAGCTTGTCTGCTCATTTGCAACTTACATTTACTGGGTTCTTCCATAAAAATGGTATGTTTGCCAATTCATTCACTTGTAATTTGTATAACACCTTTGAAATTAGTAGAGATCTGTGAGGGGAATATTTGAATGTTTTAATCTCTGCTGTGTGGATGCAGGTTTTAATTTACTTGTTCAGCCTGCCTCATTAGTTATAATTCAGTAGTGCTTTAAAAATGTTGTACTGTAATTGTGATGTTAAGAAGATAAGCCTTCAGGGTTTTAGTCAGAACAGTGATTTTGAGAAATACTTGAAGTCATCATCTATTCAAACTGAAACAGACCTTGAGGAAAGTAATTCTTTCCTGAAGAATGTGATTTTCTGGGAGTGTGTCTTTGGTGTTTGAAGTAGCTTTAAAAAACCCCACAGCCATCAAATAGTTGGAAGATTCCATGGTTTCTAGTTCAAAATAGAAGTGTAAGAAAAGATTTTATTGAGTCTAGAAATGAAGGAAATGCCATGTGAATGATTACAAAAGCCATGGAAATAATATTTTAATGACTTGAAGTCATTCCATGGTGTCTTTCAAGCACATAAGGATTTGCCTCTCAAAATCAGAATGTCGGACTTCATCGACCAGAATGAAGAGTTCTATTGCTCTGAGAGCAAAAGCTGTTTGTCCATTAAAATAAAATGATATTTCTAATTTTTTGGTTGGCATTGGCCGCAGCTACCTTGAAGATTCCAGGCTCTAGGAAGTTTATTGTGCAGTCAATGAAACCAAGTCTTATTTTCTAAGACTTTTTTTCAGGTTCTTTCGAACCTTCAGCAGCTATTGTGCATGTATTTAACCTTGCATAATATTTAAGGGTGTGGGGAAGGGGGTAATTTTGTTTTGTTTTCCTATCTGATAGCATCTGGATCTTAAACCCAAATTTCAGGTTTGCAACCTGTAAAGAAAAAAATTGGAAAAAATAATTTGACTCATCTGTAATTAGTGGATTCTGACTGTCGTTAAATCTACCTGTAACATTTTTCTCTGTTATAAAACATAGCAAGCTCGCTCTTTTAAACTTTAGAAATAAGCTATGCCTTTTAATCTGCTAATATGAGAATAATTAGGATATATTCTCAAGTGGAAATTTGTAGTAAGTTTGGGGAGAGTTGAAACTAAGAATGTGGTTAAAGGTGTTTGTACCTGGGAGGTGCCTGTGGTTAAAAAGTAATTACAGATGGATTTATATCATGGAATAGCTCTTTGCTTTTTCAGAACTTAAAATACTTTTCTGTTTAGATAAGCCATCACAAAACTCAGAGAATGAACAAAATTCTGTAACTCTGGAAGTACTACTGGTGAAAGTTTGCCACAAGAAACGAAAGGTAAAAATGATTTGACAAACTACTGATATACATTAAAGCAAAATGTTTACCTGCTTCTGGACTATCCAAGTAATGTTGCCATAGAGTGATGCTGCTGTTGAAATTAGTCTTTAAATTTAAGAATTAGTGTATTCAAGTTGTTTTCTATTGGATTTTGCACTGCTTTATGAGAAATGAGTTTTAAAAAACATTTGATTGAATTCAGCTTGTAAATCCCATCCACTCATTGTGAATTTCAGCCACTTCTGGTTTTACCTCAGTTTTTGTGTGTCACGTCACTAAACTGTTCATTCTGTTGTGATGTCCAGAGGCTTAAGTAAACCAGGCAATCACAAAATCATAAAGTAGTCTATGCCTTTTAGAGTTTAAGAGTAAAAAGGAACAAATTGTAATTGTTTTGAATTCCTCAGTCATCTGCCAACTCTTGTCTCTTTCCTTGCTTTTTCTGTACCTGTTTCTTATTTTGATAATTGCAATTTTTGCAGATTTTAGCTACCATGAATCATAAGCAGTTTTATATTTATTTTTAAAGCATCTTTGGATTTGCTTGCAGTTTTAGCTGTGCTTATTTCACATCAGTTGGCAAATAATCTTCCCAATTATGAGAATATGGGAGGCTCAGTAATGCTTTAGGTTTTTACCGGAAAGGGAGAGATTTGCAGTCAGAACTATGTGTTCTTCCCTAAGAATACTAGGCTGATTTAACATGTTTTTAAGAATTAATGTTGGTTTTAGCCAATTTTATTTATTGTTATAGTATGGATAAATATGGTGAGATCAGGAGGTGCTAATGGTTCTTCCAAATGTTCTGCTGCAAGTTTCATATTTAGGCCATCTTGTCTTGTTTTCCCAATTCTACACAATGTTCAGTGATCTCTTTGAGAGGTACTGAATATAATAAATCCCAGGTAAGTGGTTCTTTATCTCACAGATAGCACAAAGTGCACTTTGAAATATTGCAAGAAGATAGGAAGCCCTTGAAAAATCTATATATATAACCAAAACATTTAAATTCAGGTAAACAGAATTAAATTAGTATTAATGACTGTTCTACAATCTTTCTAAGTGCCTCATGTTAGTGTTACTTTAATCACATAGAGAAAGATGGCTGCTGCCAGAAGGGGTTATAGAATGCCAGTTCTATTTACACTTAGAAATATCTGGGTTTGCATTTAAAATCTGGGATTGCTCCAGATTTTTTTATTTATATCTGTTACAAGGGTTATTTTTAAAAGTTGGCAGAACAAATACAATTAATAAATCACGTCAATTTAAATAATGTCTTTACTTTGAAGTCTAAGAACCCGAACGTTATCTTTCTTGTTTTGCTGCAGGATGTCAGTTGTCCGATAAGACAGGTTCCTACAGGTAAAAAGCAGGTGCCTTTAAACCCAGACCTCAGCCAAATAAAACCAGGCAACTTCCCATCACTTGCAGTTTCCAGCAATGAGTTTGAACCAAGCAACAGCCATATGGTGAAGTCTTACTCGTTGTTATTCAGAGTCACTCGCCCAGGAAGGAGAGAATTTAATGGACTGATCAATGGCGAAACTAATGAAAACATTGGTAACTTCAACCTTTAAATCTGCTTTTGCAAGGTTTATCTTGTAAGCATGTATAGAGTCATCTTGATGTGCAGTGTAGGTCACACTGTGACAAGGGCCAGTAATAACAGAGTGACTGAGCTTTTATTTGTTTGCAGTCTCTTTTGAGATGGAGCTGAAATTCAACTAGAAATTGTGCGTCTGGTTTTGTGTAAATTTAACACCAGTTGTTACTAACGTGATGGTGAAGGTGTGAGGCAACACTGTTATGGGGTGAATAGCGCAAGAGAGCCCTGTGGTCACTGAGAGTATCGTTATTCCTCCACCAACACTGGTCACTACTGACTTCATTGTAGGTGCTATCAGTATCTCTCAGCAAAACTAAATGACAAGCCAATAGAGAAAACACCCCAGTAACAAATTTTTAAAAGCTATTTTCTTAATCTTATTGAGATGTGTTATAACACAAATGTTTCAGCCTTGGAAAGTGCATGTAGAATGAAAAACTTTATTTCTCACTATTTTATAGCCACAAGAGGAGGAAGATCAAATCCCAAATTCTTTGTGCTGACAGAATAATAGGATGAAACTATAAATACATGAGAACATACCTAAAATATGATTACTGTTAAGCTAAGTGCTCTTTCTATTGCATTGTCCTTCTCTATTGTATGGCACATCTGACACAATCAACAGCCAGTTATATTTGTGAGTGCATAGAGACTGTTTGAACTTTTGAATCTGTGCTTATGTAATGCTTGAATACCATATTTCTTAATGTGCAGATGTCAATGAGGAGCTTCCAGCTAGAAGAAAAAGAAACTCTTCAAATCGTGAAGATGGGGAAAAGACATTTGTAGCACAAATGACTGTATTTGATAAAAACAGGTGATATTATTAAAAACAAATACAGCTTCTATTAATCATTAGAAATTTGTTTGATAATAAACTTAATATGTTCTTCGTTACAGTGTAGGTTGTATTTGGCTGCATTTTAGCTGTTATTTACAATAAGAACCTAGCCTTGTTATGCTTTTATTAAAAACCTGCAGGTTTCATAACACATTTTATACTGAAACCTATTCAATGATTATTGTAAATAATTCCCATCTGTGAACTTGAATATTGTCCTGTTAATTTGCATCCACTTGTCTGTTCCTTGCCAGTTTTTGGCAGATGTAATTTCTGGGGTTCTGTTAAAGATCAGTGACAGCATAATTTAAAAGTAAAACAAAGAAAAGGTCTCTGAAATACCTTTACTGCTTACATTCTGTTGGGAGCCATAATTTTCTCCATGCCCAGACCGTTGCTGATGTAGTCACAGGTCTCATTCTGCCAGCAGCTACAGAGGACATCAGTTCTCCATTACTACAGGACAATCAAACAAATAGTTAAAATTGTAACAGGCTTACTCTGTCACTTCATTTAATTATTTATTATCATGATACTACTTGAAGTATTTCAAAGAAGTTGGAGTGGGGTGAACTCACGTGTCAATAGCTTAGAGCACTCCAGATCTAGTTCAAGACATAAGGACCTGACCATTTCCTGGGTGGACATTTTGGCTGTTTGTTTGGTTGTGCTGCAAAGGATCGTAATGCCAACAGCCAAAATACAGTACAATGAAAATAAGACTTCTTTCCACAGCAAATGCAGGTCTCAGGTAGAGGTAGGTATTTAGATGATTTCTTTATCAATAAAAATGGAGCTTGAAGAAAAAGCTGCTTAAATCAGCTCCAACTAATTCTGACAAAATGGTTATTTATCCAAATAGGGTTTTAGAAGTATATTTTGAGAAGAGTTTGGGTTTTGAGGAAATGTCCTTTTCTAATCTTCATCTTCTTAGAAGTCTTGACAATATTTTGTTCTTTTCTATTACTTAATTCCACTAGAGAACTTCAATATGCCAAACATGCTATGAACCATTAGATGGTTTTGTAGTGATGATAAGCAAGGACATTCTCAGACATGCTGTTGTATAAATGAGACTGATTTGCAGCAGAACCAAATCATGCATTAAAATGTATATATGTTTGGTTTAATCTTTAACATTTTTCTTTGTTATGGATGATGTTTGCCTAAGATTCAGACCTAGTCAAATAAATTTGCCTGAAAATACACCTTTAGGTTCATGGAAATTTAATTACTGTGAAATAGTGCATTTTAATAGGCAAACAATAAAAAAGAGCTTTTTTACACATGATACATATTTTGTCTTGACAGACGCTTGCAACTTCTGGATGGGGAATATGAAGTGGCCATGCAGGAAATGGAAGAGTGTCCCATTAGCAAGAAAAGAGCAACATGGGAAACGATTCTGGATGGGAAGGTATGGATTGTTTTAGTGGCCAAGAGACATGTCTTCACAGGAAATAATTCTCTTTGGGAATGTATGGATGTACATTTTAATTTAGCTCTCAGTTTAGAAAGCTTTGGCTACACTGGATCATTAATACAAGCAGATGGCAACTACTGTAAGTATGGCAGCTGTTTCTTTTCAGTGACTTCTGGATTTCTGACCTAGAAAATCAGGCAGTTTAAATGCTATTCTAACAAGCTGGATATACCAAAAAGGAGCAAACTGCAGAATATTTAAAGGGGAAGAAAGAGGAACCCAGACCTTTCACAGGTGTGATCTTATACATACCTTAAGAGAATGCTGATAAAACGTAGTGATGAATAAAAGAGGATGTATCAGTGTAGGAGGAAGGGTTGAGAAGTTGTTGACTGAGGTGAATCAACAGTCAGTGATACAGTGACTGCAGTGACTGTATGTACTTACATAGTCATGCTCACACGTCCTGGCAAGAGTATGAGTTGTAAGTGATTGAAGAGAAGAATATGAAGATTCCAGATGGTTGCAAAGTATTTGTGTCTCACCATGATCATATAATTATGAAAAAAAGCAGAGATGATCCAAATTATATAGTAAAAGTACAGTTAGGTTCAATTATCCTCATCAGCCTTTACCTGGATTAAAATAAATTACATCAGTCTACATTCTATGAATATTTTCTCATGATTGTTTTTGTGAAGACACTTATTCTGCTGGGTTGTTTTTTTTTTCCCTACTCTCCAGAGGTTGCCTCCATTTGAAACATTTTCTCAGGGACCTACACTTCAGTTTACTCTTCGTTGGACAGGAGACACAAATGATAAGTCTACAGCTCCTATAGCTAAGCCTCTTGCAACACGAAATTCTGAAAGCCTCCCTCAAGAAAACAAGCCCAATTCTGTTAAGCCTACTCAGACTATAGGTAAGCAAACTTTGGTTTTGCTGCTGAACAATCATCTGCTTAGCCCTTGTGTGCTTAGGGCTCATTGGTGCAGCTGCTTCAGGTAATTCTCACCAGGAAAAAGCAAAACTGAGTGGGCTTTGTTGTATCCTGTATTTTGTAAATTTTTTAAGGTTAAAAGCTAAATATCAGGGCAATACTGCAGTGATTATACACAATGCTGGTAAATCTTGCTGTGAAATACATTGGGGAAAATCCATCAGCTGGATTTCTGGGATTGTCTGGTTTGCCCTACTCACTCCAGTTACTGTTCTGTAAGTTTCTGGATTTATAGGCGCCCTGGTTTCAGGTGGAGTAGAGTTAATTTTCTTCTCAGTGGCTGGTATAGTATTGTGTTTTGGATTTAGGATGAGGATAATGTTGATAACACTTGATGTTTTAGTTGTTGCTAAGCAGCGTTTAGCCTAGGTTAAGGACTGCAGCTTCTCACACCACCCCACCATCAAGGAGGCTGGGGGACACAAGGAGCTGGGAGGAGATACAGCTGGGACAGCTGACCCAAACTGGCCAGAGGGATATTCCAGACCATATGGCTTCATGCTCAGCATAGAAACTAGAAGGAAAGTTGGCCTAGATGCCGTTTTTATTTTGTCTCACTCCCAGTTGTTTGTGACTTTGGATTAGAACCTGGTGTTGGCAGGTAAAAGTTGTACAGAGAACAAAGGCTGCACCTGTTGTTTCAACACCTATGAACACATCTAGACTCTGGATTGGCAGCCAGTTCACTTCAGAGTAATGAGCATTTCCAAGCTTGTAACTAGACTGGGACTCTGAGATTAAAGAATCTTCTAGGTCCCTGTTGTAGAAGTGATTATCTGGAGTGCAGTGGTTCTGTGTGCAGTGAGGCAATACTAGTGAAGAGTTGATAGTGCTTTGGAGAACTTGTCCAAAATGCCATTTCAGTCTTGAGTTTGGTGAAGTTTTGGAGCTGGAGTAGTGACAGCAAGGAAATCACTATTATGAAAAAAAGCACTGCTATTCCAAATGTAGTTTTTATGCAGTTTTGTTGCTGTAAATGTTGAGAAATGTAATGGTGAGACATGCTAAGAGTGGTGATTCTTAGTGCTGCTTTTAGCGTTTTAGTATGATAAAAAAGTGAGAGCAAGAAGAATTTCACCCTACCTGTGCAGAAGCCAATGTCTAGAATGATCCCTAACATCCTCAGCCAACCTACAGACATCTTTCTCTTTGGAAAGAGTACAAGAATATTTAAAAATAAGACTGATTTCTGTTTCCTGAACTGAGTATTTTACTGAGCTAGGGATTGCAGACACTTGTGTTTCTTGCATTAGGATGAATGGCTGACAGTGCACACAAACGTGAAGTAATTCCAACAGAACCTGGGAGGTCCTCAAACTTTCGCTGTAAAAATTGTTCTGCTTTCTCTTTACTTCCTTCAGGCTTCCTTGTGTTTTAGAGTTTCTTGGAGACCTGTACTGCCATTTGTTAGCAGGTTTTATGCTCAGACTTGCAAAAGAAATGAGAGTTGAGTTGACTAACCCTAGAAGGTGTGTGGTAGTTTACTGTAATAAATGTAGAGACAGTAGGAACATGGCAAGACTGCATTGCTAGTGTAACCTGGAACTTACTTTTTCTTCCATCAGAAAAGCTAAATGTTCCAGTAAATTGATAGTTACAGCCAGAGCAACCTTCCCAAACAGTGAGCCAACTCTTATACACAAACCTATTGTAGTGTAATGTGCAGCATTGGAGGGTATTTATTATGGTTCTGCTGTTCGCAGTGTCTGAATACCACAAGAGTGGAAACAGTAGGAAACTTCTATGAGAGATTCTGATAAATATCCAGTACTTCTTTCCCAATGGTACATAAATTTGGTGTTGTCATTTTACTTTGGCATATTTCCCAAGGCAGATCAGTGGAATAAAGGCATCAAAGACTTTCTAAATATGGCAGCTTAAACTTTGCTGTAATTACAAAGTTCTGAAAGTAACTGAGCCAGGGAATTGGGATTTCTCTGATGTGGTGCAGGCTAAAGTGTCAGACCTCCTCTCTTTTTCACACTTCAGAAAGAAGATAAAATTTCCATTCTTCTCCAAAATACTAAATACAAAATAAGTGCATCTTCTAAAAGTTAGGTTTTCCCATGTTTTTCACCATTCAGAAGCAAGTAGGGTCATTATTTGGTTTCTCTTGAGGGCAGATTTATAAACCTGCTTAGTTATGTGGGGTTTCTCGTTAATTGTATGAAATTAAATGCTATTATATAGATTAAAGTGTATGGAAGAGACTCAGAAGCAGCTGAGCAGTGCCTTTACATGTACAAATAGTAAGTGTTCAAGGGTTGAAGTTTCAGTTAAATATTTTGTGTATTTCCTTACATTTCTGCTGTCTTGTTAAGAGACTGGTGGAACTTCTGAAATCGAATTTAAGTGATGTGTTTGAATGCAGCAGTGTGAAAGCAGGGATGGTTTTTATTTCCCAGCCGCACCTGCTTTTAACAATATTTCATAAAGAATTCTCTGCTGAAATGAAGTAAGAAAAAGGTTGCTTTATACCTGACCATTTTTAAGTTCTTTGAAGGATTCTCCAACACTGGAGATAATCTTGTGTTAGAAGTGGGTTTGCCTGTAGGTTCGTGAAGGAAGCTGAGCATCCAGACTTCCGTGCTGCTGGTAGGAGCTACTTATGTCAAAGGACATTTGAGTAGCCTGTTTCCTCCAGCAGCAGCGCCCTTCTCGGAACTTCATACTTGGGTAAGAAACAATGTCTGTCTGTTACTCTGTACCAAAGAAACGTGTGTCTACATGTGGTTTTTTTCAGCTGTGAAAGAATCCTTGCCGACAGACCTTCAAACAAGAAAAGAGAGAGATGTTTTAAATGAACCTCGACAGAAGTTGCGAATATTTTACCAGGTATTGAAAATAATCATTAGAGGGAAAAACTAGAATCTAAATATTGTGTGGAATTAAAATGTTTGCTTGGGAGCTGGGTGGAAATTTCCATTTGCCCTTTTAGTGGATGCCTTAAAGAGTCTCAGATTCACAGACTGAAAGCCATTCCACAGATTACTCTTTCCAGAAGTATTTCAGAAAACTAATCTTCCTGGGGGCACATCTGATATTCTGAAAGACAAAGGACATTCCTTGTTAGACATCTGGAGGGGGACAGGTAGGCCTCCTATGGGGAAAAAATTTTTTAAATACCAGTGTTGCAGTACACTGAGCTGATGTAGTGTTCCCAAGATCTAACTCTTACTCTTAAGGTCTCCTGTAATGATGTCGAACTTGGTTTTGAGGGTTGGAAGTTGATGAATAAAACTCATTTGGTGCTAATTGTGCTCTGCCTGTTCCTTTGTTTGCATCAGTTCCTTTACAACAACAACACGAGGCAGCAGACCGAGGCCCGTGACGACTTGCACTGCCCCTGGTGCACATTGAACTGTCGGAAACTCTATAGTTTACTCAAACATCTTAAACTCTGCCACAGCAGATTTATCTTTAATTATGTTGTAAGTAATCTTTTTGTAGTTTAGCACTATGAAGCACTGTACAGTCTGTCACAGATACTACAAATGCAGGGATTCTGTTTCCAGCTTAGTAAGTTGTAGGACTGTAGCTACAGGTTAGAAGCTGCTTTCTGTGAATGTTTTTGTGTTACATGGTGGGTTTGATTTTCTTTCTTTTTTTAAATATATGTATATTAAATAATGCTGACCACTGGAGGCTGAATTCTGACTGTAGCTACTGCTTTTGCATCAATGTGCTCTTTGGTGTAGAAAGCAATGTAATTATATTAGGTAGGAAGTCTCTTGAAGCTCTAGGAAATTCAGAAATGTTCTTGCTAGCAATCTTTTGCTGATATTTTCCTTAATTTTATAATTAGTTCTGAGTGGTTTTATATAAAACAGTAAAATAGTACAAGGAAGCTTTAGTATCATTTGCTTCTAGAGGTCAAAAATTTGGGTGTTGTGAAAGAAAACTTGGAGCTATATCGGGTTATTCATAGGTGATATTTAAGGTATTCAGAATTTAAAGGTTACTTGTTTAAACCTCTTGATGCACTGTCATTACTGTCTGCTGAGTATTTGCAATTGTGCTTCAGTATCATCCAAAAGGTGCTCGGATAGACGTGTCCATCAATGAGTGCTACGATGGCTCCTACGCAGGAAACCCCCAGGACATCCATCGCCAGCCCGGCTTCGCCTTCAGCCGCAACGGGCCCGTCAAAAGAACTCCAATCACACACATCCTGGTTTGCAGGTAGGGAGCTGGGAAACAAGCTCTGTGTGGGGATCACAGAATCAGCTAGGCTGGGAAAGACCTTGGAGATCATCAAGTCCAACCTATGACCTAACACCACCTTATCAACTAATCCATGGCACTGGGTGCCACATCCAGTCGTTTTTAAACACCTGCAGGGACAGTGACTCCACCCTTCCCTGGGCAGCCTATTCCAGTGCCCAACCACTCTTTCTGCAAAGAATTTTTCGGCCTATAAACCAGATTTGTGAAACGTGGGGATTTGTGAATCTGCAGGTGCATATACACAGTGTAAATTTCACTGTTACGACTAAATAAAATGTAACTGAAGGATGATGACATCACCCATGATTTTTCTATGTCTTTCCATCTGAGATAGCTATTCGTAACAATGTAGCTCTCTTTAACTGCCATACCCTAAATCTTTCTTCCCCAAAAGGTGAAGTTGGAGGGTTGGGTCAGGAGCTGTTGGGTTTTCAATGGGGATTACTTAATTGCTGGAGATTTCCCCCCTCCCAACATTTTTGCAAGCTAGAGCTTAAAATAATTTGTATTAATTACTGACAGTTGTCAGTATTTGCATCTCTGATGTGACGGTGACAGCAGTAACTTCTCCTTTGCCAGGCCAAAGCGCACGAAAGCGAGCATGTCCGAGTTCCTGGAGTCTGAGGACGGAGAGGTGGAGCAGCAGCGGACGTACAGCAGTGGGCACAATCGGCTCTACTTCCACAGCGACACCTGTCTGCCCCTCCGCCCCCAGGAGATGGAGGTGGATAGTGAGGATGAAAAGGACCCAGAATGGCTTCGGGAGAAAACCATTACTGTAATTATTCCATTTGTACTAAGTTATTTTAAGCGGATTGTGGTTTTTAAAAGATGATCTGCCGTTGTTTTAGGGAACAGTCGGGCATACATTGTGGAATTTCTGCATTTTAAGAGCAGAAAATGTTGCTGAAAAACTATTGATGGAAATTAATGGAATCAAAGTTTGTTTTTTCAAGTATGCCTTCAGTTTGCAAAGTTAGTTCAGTCCCCTTGTGTTCAAACAAGTTTTCATTGTTTGTGGCTGCTTTTCTCCTTCAAAGAGGAGATGCTGGAATCAGGAGCACACAGTTTGGGCTGTATATAATAAGGATATAATTTATCATCAGAAGTATCTACACGAAAAGACTTTTTTTTAACTTTTTTGACTGCAGAGCCTGAGTTTTCTATATATGTTTTTGTGTATAAGTTGAATTTTGGGAATGCTCTCACTACTTGGCAGCAGACATGCAGTTCTGATGCATATGTTTGGTTTTTTTCCTATCCTTCCTCCCAATCTCCAGCAAATTGAAGAATTTTCTGATGTTAACGAAGGAGAGAAAGAAGTGATGAAATTATGGAATCTTCATGTTATGAAGCATGGGTATGTTACTCTGCTTAGTTTTGATACAAATAAATTATAGGATATATTTGGTTGATCATTTTGCATTGCAATTCACTAAATACTTAAAATTTAGTTGTCTCAGTTGTTTAGGGAAGGGTCATTAAAGGAAATTTGTAAAGGCTTTGAGAGTTTAAGCTTTTAAAGAAAGCCTAGTAGCCTTTGGGTTTTGAAAAGAAAAAATACTGGACTCTAACAGCTGCTCTCTGCATTTACATTGATAAATCATGTTGTAGAGTATCTTTTTGTTTTTGAAAATGTTCTACTTGAATAATGACGGCTTTCTTATTTGACAGGTTTATTGCTGACAATCAAATGAATCATGCCTGTATGCTGTTTGTTGAAAATTATGGACAAAAAATCATTAAGAAGAACTTGTGTCGAAACTTTATGCTCCACCTGGTCAGCATGCATGACTTTAACCTCATCAGCATCATGTCCATAGACAAAGCTGTGGCCAGGCTCCGAGAGATGCAGCAGAAGTTGGAGAAAGGAGAATCGGCCTCCCCGACGGACGAGGAATCTTCCGAGGAACAAAGTGGGACAGCAAATGGATACAGTGAAAATACCATGAGAGAGAGGATTTCAGAAGTGGAAAGCATCTCAGGTGTCACGAAACAGAGCAAGAAGCAGAAGCTCTGAAGTCAAAAGTCAATTGTCATTCAACGGACAAGCATTGAAGTGACATTCTAGGGTGCATGAGCTCTATAAAGAATTACACACAGAAATACAGAGATTCCAAACAGGCACTGCTGGATGGAAATAAATGATTTCAACAAGGATATTGATTAAACAGGGTTTTTATTCAGTTACTTATGCAAGTACTACATGTATATTGGTTTTGGTGATGTAATGACAATATTCTAAGAGTTTGAGCATGGAGAGCAATATAAAAATTTTTTTTGTAATTTTAGTAATTAGTGTCTTAAGAACTTTATGGAATTTACATAATTTAAGTATATGTAAAACCATTTTTATATTAGGATTTTTGCATCTGTATCTGGCTGTTTTTCCTACCATGAAGTTGTGAAACATTAGGGAAAGGGGATTGGGATACAGTTTCTGCTTTTCTTATTTAGAAATTCTCCAGTTAGCTTTTTGTGAAAATAACGTCTGACTATTTACAGTTTAACCTTGATCCTTGTATTTGAAATCATTTATCAATTGATCATAAGTTACAAATCAATTTTTTTTACACTAAAAATTATCAAAGTTGGCAAACTTAGCACTTCCTTTGTCTCGTGCCTGTTTGGAAAGATCTTGGCTTTTCACGTTCCAGACACAGTGAAGTACCACCTTGGCTTTTTGAGGTTAACCAGCAGTTTGGGTTTCGTGGATAATTCTGATGTATTGATCGCCCAGTGTACCATTTTAAACTTGAACATTTAGCTCCTTTATATTTTTATTACACATTTACACAGCTACAGAAAGGATTTGGGTGCAGCCCCTCGCGCCTGGGGTCGCCCATCCTGGGGTGCCATGCTAAGGCCGGAGCCTCGTGTCCGTCTGCAGGCGCTGCGTCGCCAACTTCCTGGGAAGTTCTCGCCTCAGCACAGACTGCAAGGCCAGGCCGTGGGTTTAGCTTTGGCTTTCGAGATGCCACTCTTGAGGGAAAAATGCACTGTAAAATTGGACCAGAAAATGTGTTGCACTTCTTATGTAAGTATTCTGTGATGTATTGTATTCAATACAGATACTAAGATGCTGACTAAACTATATTTGAGCAGTTTTGCACTGCTGTTAACACATTTTATGCATACGTTTACAGATTTTTTCCAATGGAAAGTGGTTTCACTACTGGTACAGTATCAGCACCGAAGGGTTTTATTCCAGCAAGCACTGTGGTTGAGTGACATCACCTCAATTTTTTATTATCCTTAAAATATTTCATTTTTCATATTCTTTATTTATAAAGGAACAATGCTGCTGTAAATACAGGTATTTTTTGTTTTTTATTTCATTCCATCACCATGAGATGCAGTTCCCTATTTGTTGAAGGGGTATATAAGCTTTCTAATGGTGTCTTCAGAAATTTATAAAATGTAAATACTGATTTTGATGGTCCTTAAGATGTGTTTAACTGTGAGACTATTTAACTAATGGTGTGGATGTGATTCGTCATCCAGTATTAAGTTCTTAGTCACTGATTTTGTGTACAAAATAGGAAAGAGGGAAACTGCAGCTTTTCATTACAAACTTCTTGAATTGCCAGCTCTCTGAGTTTTAGCAAACTCTAATTATGCCTCTGGATAGTACATCATGCATTTCTCTCTGGCTTTAATTTGCTAAAGCTGTGCACATATGTAAAAAAATAGATTATTTTAGGGGAGATGTAGTTCTAGAATTATTGCTTATGTCATTTCTTAAGCAGTTATGCTCTTAATGCTTAAAAGAAGGCTAGCATTGTTTGCACAAAAAGTTGGTGATCCCCCAAAAATAGTAATGAAATTACTTCTGTTCAGTAAACTTTGTATGTCATGTCAATTTATAATAAAAGCTGAAAAAATCCCCTTGTTTTCTATTTATAAAGATGCCTTTTCTATTTGTACCTTTGAAGATGCCATGTAAGCTGGTTAAAAAGAATTTGAACGGTACAGTAGATGTAAAAACAAAAGAAAGCCCTCCCCCCCAAAAAAAACCCCCAAAACAAGTTCAGCTGTTTAAATGAACCATTGTTTTTCATTAAATGTTTTATTTGAAATCAGCTTTTGTACATGAAGTTCAGTAATACAAAATTTGCCGTGATGGGTGTCCAGTCATTCCATGTGCAGAGACCTCAAGCAGCACCTCTATAAACTCTTCTGCATGACTTTGAAAATTTGGATATGTGTTCTTCCTTTGCCAGATTCTTACAGCTCTATGTAAGGCATCTCCATAAATTTCCAGGGTTTTAGCCAGCTTTTAATAACTTTCATTCTCATTCCTTGGGGTAGAACTGAATACCTGAGATGGATGTGTAAGTTGTGCTTTACTGTGCAGAACTGCAATTTATGGAAGTGGAAATGACGCATACCACTTGTGTTGTCAGTTGCAGAACTAAGATTTGTGTGTTTTTACATGCAAGTGGCTAATTTTTCAGACATTTTTAAAAGTATTTGGCTTATATGGAGTAAAGTTTAAATTGGTGTCGGTTTAAAATCCCCATTTGTCTGGGACTGCAGAGGATGGATGCTCCAGGTACTGTGGGACAAAATGAGTCAGGAATTGCATTGCTTGGCCAAGTAGTGACTGTGGAATGGCAGCCACTGGAAACCTTTTTCCATGTTGGGACTCAGATTCTGAAATGCAGGATGTGCCAGCTGGGCTCTGCAAACTGGACCTCAGGCTGCCATTGAGCGGTGTGTTCTTGTGTCTAATGTTGTCCAGGTTCTTCTCATCTGGCCTTCAGCGTGCTTATGGCAGGTTTTAATGATGTTTTGTACTTGATCACAATGGGTCTGTGAACCTCACCTTGGAACCTAACATGATTTCAATATTTAATTCAGTGCATTAAATACTAATACTCAAAAGTGGTAGATGAATTGTTAACCTTCAGTGCACATTGCCTGGAGTATGTCTTGAATGTAGCCCTTGAAGTTTGAGGGGTGGGGTAGAGATTCACTGCCTGGAATGAAGCAGTTGCCCATGATTTGAACTGTTCTGATTATTTATCAAATCAACAAAATTCCCAAACCCTACAATCCCCCAAACCAGAAATTTGATTTTACCTTTGGGAACACAGGAGCCATTCTGCAAGGGCAATTTTGAGTGTTGTTCCAAGTTAAATATTTCTTAATTCACAGAAGTCTGGTGCCGTCATTGACGAGTGGAAGTGTTCCCTGTTACAAATCTGACTGTGGTTTCACATCCAAGAAAACAAAGGCTTTGGAGCAGGTAAGTCCTTCCCTGACTCTAACCTGCAGTTTTTAGGCTGCTTGAGAGTAAAGCTGCAGCTCTGGAGGAGAAACACTTGGCTTCTTGTCATGAAGAAACTTGACTTGTGAATGGAGTATTTATGAGAGAAAGCTGCCAAGTCAGCAACTTCACTTACTGGTTTCACAAGCTGTTTTTCCTTTAAAAGAGACCAAAGAACTGGAACAGGCTCCAGGTAAAGCAGAACTTAAGGGAATGAAGTAAAGCTGTGTGTTGGTCCAACAGGGACTTCATTTGAAGATGATTAAATATCTCTCCTGCTGGCCAAAAACTACAGATGTGTAAGAGTTGCACCGCTGAATGCACCAGTAAGAGATGGGAACAGTAAAATGGAGACCAGACAAATCAGCTGCGATGGAATATTGAGGGAAGTAGTTCATAGATGCTTTAACAAATTTTATTAAAAGAAGGGGAAAAATATTTTTGTAAGAGATGTCAGTTAAAATCTGGGAATAAAGGTAAGTGCACAGGTGGGAAACCTGGAAATTTTTTGGGACTTCTGAGGGACAGAAGATTAAAAAAATGGGGGGAAAAAAGGGGGAGAAGCTCTTAATACGTGGCTGCAATGGTCTAGAAAACATTTTCTTATGTTATTAGAATGCTGTGGTGCTCAGCTTTATGCCCCAATAAATAATTTCCTAGACCATACACAGTTGAGGGATAAAACTTTTATTTAAAAAAAATTCAAATTTCTCTTGACACATAAGTCTTAGTTGAGGTAAGTGAATGTACTAGCTTAGGAAAACAACTTTCAGGATTGGGTTTCATAAGCCATTAACACTCTGTTGCTTGCAGGGCTCCAAGAGCTAGAGGTGCAAATTGTACAGGAAGTGTCAAGTTTTCCATCCAGCTGAACTCTGCTGCGGAAGAACAGAATTTATACCTTTTAGTTCAAGCCTCTTCTGCTTCTTTGCATCCTTTCTTCCTTTAGTGCTTGGGTCTCTTGCCCTGAGACTCTTCACTCCTCCCCCGTTCACAAGGTGCAGCTCCAAGAGGTGGATGAAAGTACCTCATTTGCAATTTGGACAGCGAGGCTTGTGCCACGTTCAAATAAAAAACAAAAACACCACACTAACAACAACAGAACCATTGGCAAACTGTCCTCGTTCAACACACAGCTAAAGCCTGAAGGCAGAAAAACTTCTCTTGCCCTCCTCAGCTCTCCCGGGCAGCAGTAGGGGCCTCCCATGGCCCTTCACAGTCACCTTCAGCTGCTTTTATGTCTATTCTGAACAACCTGACACAGCATTGCCACCTCTGGAAGTACCTGAATTCAAGGTTTAAGCTTTATTTTCTAATATGTAAGTAAATATCCTGCAGAATCTACAGTCTGACCAGCCCCTCCAAAAGCAGATTAAAAGGTACCTGACCCATTGGTACCTCAGAACTGTGGATATTCACAATTTTCGTTTCCATATGGTAAAAGTACTAATTAAAACTAGTACCTGATACCTGAAGTGTGTAAGTGAAACCGCCAGCGCTACTACATGGAGCAAGATTTAAGTCAGCTGCTACCTGGAGTGCCAGCCCAACCCTCTGAACAGGAATGACACTTTCATCTACTGAATCTTACTGTAAAAGTACTGAAAACACTCTTCATAGGAGAATTAAAGTAACATTGAAAGCACAGGATAAGCTAGTATTCTCTTTTTCCCTGACACTGAAGCTTGAAAAACTGAGAGTACTGCAGGCCCTTTGTTGCTAACAGTGGATGATCTGACCTGCAGCAGTTCAGTCTTCCTCACTTCATGTCTTACAGCCAATTCCATCCTAACTCTGCCTTGTGCAGGTTCTTTGCGCCCATGTAAATCCACACGTGGTTTTTTTTTCTTGTAAATGGTATAAATACCCAACAGCCATTCTCCTTGTCTGAAATTCTTGTACCCCTGCTACAGCTGCTTGGGGAAAAATTCAGGCAGGATGGCTGATCTTTATGTACTGACAATGTGAGTATGGGCAATGTTAATTAATTGTAAAATAAGCTTTTATGCTTTAAGCTTATTATGGTAACATAGAGGGCTAAGGTAGAACATTGCCACTGAAGGAAAGGCAGTATGATTGTCTAGGCTTTATAAAAATAATGCTATTCTAACATGATAAAACATATTTAATTTTAATTGAACTTGAGGTAAGAAGCCCCTCAGTGAGTGTTACTTTTAAATATTCTTTAAATCCAGTAGCATTGCAATCTTTTGACCAGAATAGGTTCTCTTTGAGACTGAGCTTATCCATCTTAATTGCTCCTTAGAGGAAAAATATGTAACTTTATGTAACTTCTGAACTGCAAGTCATTTAATTCACAATATTTTTTATCCCATCCTACTCTATGGAGGAGACAGCTTAATTACCACCCTCTCTTCAATTCTAGCTGCCCCAGGTTAAAGCTGTGCAGGCAGAGTCTGCCTGAAGCCCACACCCAAAGCCCATCTCCCTGACTCCAGGTGGAGCTCCAGCAGCAGTCGCGGGCTGGTTTAGCCCAATCTGTCTGCAGTGCTGGGCCCATACACCTGCACTGACTGCACAGCGTTCCCAGGCGGAATTTGGGATTGCCAGGAATCCTGCATATCACAACAGCACTTGCGTTGTCAGACAGTAAGAAAAGGTTGTCTCTGAGTGTTAGGAGGGCTCTGAGGAATCACAGCTGCCAATCCACAGGTTGAGCCCAGGTACCAAATCACTGAGACTTGCTCTGACACAGGCTCCATGTGAACTGTAACACAGGGAAGACATTCAGAGAGGATCAGGATAACATCCTGCTCTGGCTGTTGGTCTGCTTGAGGCAGCCTTGCATCGCTGATGTAACCATCACCATGCAGCTACTCTAGAAAACAAATTCCAAGTGACAACACAGAAAACAGTTCAAGAAGTATCGACATAAGGCACTTAAGTGAACAGGCTGGCTCCATGTTTGAGCCCCAGGCTGGCTCAGATGTCCCTGCTCCAGAGGGATGAACAGTACCGTGCGCAGAGGAAGCGGCTGCCACGGGCAGGCTCCGCTGTCCACTCAGACTCCTAAGGCAGCATCGTGCACAAGGAAGCATAGCAGGACCTTGCTGCTCTAAATACTGTGCTCTGAGTGGTATAAATACAACTTTGGTCCATTACCACCCCTAAAACGCTTATTTCACAGAGCAGCAGCTTTAAGCAAAGTTAATTCTACACAACGCGCGTACCCTGAGACGAGTACAATGAAATACTGACAAAAATCAAGTCTGGAGGAAAAAAGGGAAAGGTCTGAGGGACTGCTTAAATTAATTTGCCTACACAAATGCTTGTTTCTAGCTTTTTCCAGAGTAACAAATCCAATGTTTCACAATTATTGTTTAAATGAATCCAGTATGAAGTACAATATAGTGGAGTTCAAGTACTATAAAGACAGGGGTTTGTTACCAGATTGTTGTCACACAGCTGGAAACTCAGCTTTTAACATTACACTTTACAGCAAGAACAAAAAATCCCTTTACTCACGGCTAAAACACCAAAACCTTCCAGCCTGGGTATGAAAATGAACATCCAAAATACAAAGAGCCACAGCACTGATCAAGTACCCAGTCAAAGACCACTTCTCTGTTGTTAGAGCTGATGGTTACTCGAAGCTTGAAGTTTCCTCCCTCGTTGCTGCAAGGTCCCAACTGCACAACTTCCATGTCAAATGTCACAGTCGAGCCAGAAGTAACAGCAGGCAGCTGGTTTGTCATCTCTTTTCCATTTACAAATACTGCCCCTGAAATAGTCAGCAGATCTAACAATATTTCTCATTTTCTGTATGTACTAACATGCAACACCACATCTCCCCATTTTTTGCAGGCAAATAGGGAAGAAACCCTGCTGCATTTCTTTTGTCACATGGAACAGGCTGCAGTAACTGCAAGCAGCAAGAGGAGATCTGTGATCTCATCCAAGATTTTTAACTGCACGAGCAGCACATACATAAAAGCTGCTTATGTGTTATGCAGGGATCTAAAGAGCTGTGGGTTTTGGGAGGGAATTCCGTGGTTCAGACTCACCATTTGTGCTGATGCACACAGCTTTGTCGCGCTGCAGGGAGTCGTAGCCGTTCCGCTGCTCCACGCACACTCCCAGGCTGTCCCGTCGGTCTGGCTGGCCCACGGTCTCAATTCTAACAAGCAAAAAGTTAAGTCAAAACCTGAAGCTTTAAAGCAAAACATACCATGAAATCCAGACAGTAATAACCTGTCACACCAGACCCTTGTACTGCACTCCAGGGCTCTCAACAAGTTCATTCAAACTGCTGGGGAGATCCCTGTTGAATGACCAAAATTCCTACCAGCTTTTCCAAGAGCTCCACTGAGCAATACTCTGTTAATCTGTACAAAATACAAACGTGCTTCCTGCAAACTTCCAGTGCTATTTAATACAATTCTCCACTGTCACAGCTTAGAAATGATCTTTTGAAATGATTTCCAGTTGTCTGAAGCAGACAATATGCTCAGCTGGCCAATCAGCTATACCAAATTACTGGTCAGCATCACGTATTATGGCAAGACAGCTGTAGTTTCAGCAGGGGTTTAATAAGCATGACTAAAATAGGTTTTTTGGGACCTGCCCTGTTCTGCTGTAATGGGATGAGGATGGGGTGTTGCTTTGGGGGTGTGTTTGGTTTGGGATTTCATAATAAATCAGCTTGGTGCAAACCAAGCAATGCCTAGAAGAGCATTTACATGTCTGGCTTCTGCTCAGCTGTATTTAGAGTTTTCGTCTGGGAAAAGAATCTCTGAAGAAAATGCAAACAAGTTTTGCAAATGACCAGGTACTCAGTTCCCTTTGGGTCCCAGCAGAGGAGCGAGGCTGCACAGTTCGTACATTGAAGGGCTGTTCTGGACTTGAGTCCTTTCTCTTGTACTGCCACCTCTCAAAGGTGCTAAATCCTGCTTTACAGAGAGCCTGAGTTCCTGACTCAGGAAATTCAGATGGTCTTTTCTAGAAAGTAAAGCAGTTGTTATTTTCATTGCAGCTTGAGAGAAAGAACAGACTGATACATGGTTGTTGGCAAACAAAGGAAAACTTCAGCAAAGCTTTCAAGAACCAGCAGTTAAAGGGGGCAGTGGACTAGCACACAATGGGTTAACTCTTTCGAGGCAAACCGGGAAGATAAAATTGGAACCATGTTTTACTTTTGCACTCCACTAGGTTTTTCACTCCCCTGGGAATGTCACTAAGAGAGCAATAGCCTTGCACTGTAAAGCGAAGGGAAAACAATTATTTAAATCTCCAAGAAGCTTTTACTTTGGAAGGGATCCACAATGTTTTCCCAAAGCAACTTTAAAGGAGATTTCAAATTCATTTTGGTGCACAACAAAAATGCTGCACAACAAAACCTTGTCTCTGCCACTGCAGCCCAAACACTGAACCTGGTGAACCACCACCAGTTTCCATTTGCCTCAGAGCACAGAGAGGTCCATCTGTGCGGGATCACAGGCGCTGCCTCAGAGCCAGCTGTCAGCAGAGTTGTGCTGGGCTCCTGACAAAGTCAGTGCGACCACCACAGGGCATCTGCTGGGTGAGGCCAAATCACCAGCCTGGCCAGAAGAACCCCACAGCAAACAAAGCTTTAGAGATGAAGAGCAGGTCACTGTGGAGCAATGTTCCCTTCCCCAGGGGCAGCTCCCTGGAGGCTGCAAAGAAACAGGAGGAGACTTGACCTAAGGCAGTGATGTTTACCTACAGCTTGGCCAAATGCTTCACCTCAGGACAACTGCCACAGTTTATCTTTAAAATGTAGATTCAAAGTACTGTGTTTATCACAGCTTCACTTCTCACTGACAAGCTGTGCCTGGGTCCTGAGCACAGAGCTGCTTATGAATAGTAACTTGTGTTCCAACAGCTGGAGGAAGTCAAGCACCAAGTACTACGTCTCCCTGCTCAGGAAAGTCTCTCACACTTCCAAACAAGAAGCTACTCTTGGACCTTGGAAGCGGAACACAACCACTTCTTGAGGTTGTCTTCAACCTCAAGATTCGTGTCACGATAGTTCTTGTGGACACGTGCTTGTTCGAGCTCTGCCATCCTGAAACAATCTCCTCTTGGAGAGAAGTCCATAACCAAAATGTGAAGCAAAACATTTTCATATGCTACCAATAAAAAATGATAAAAGGCACTGGACTGAGAGAGAACCAAGGGAAACCTCAAGGTTCTGCCTTTAATTTCATAGGCATTGCTGAGCCAAGAGAAGTTAAATCTAGCAATAGATTTCAAATGAAAGCTTTAGATCTTTTTATCCATCCCAGACAGAGCAACTGAATACATCCTCACACTGCAACCACCTGAAGTTAACATAATCCATTATCAGGAAGGGATAAATGAAACACCATGGAATAAGTCATGACAGTATCATGAACAGCCCTTTTTAATTGCCTTTGGGGGCTGCTTGCTGTATAGCAAATAGTTTTATTTAACCAGGGAAAAGATGAAACAAAGCTTCAGAGTCTCTGAGGTCTGTAATTACAACTGACATATCCACAAGGACATTCCTCATACCCTGTTAAACAGCATCATCTCAGGGATAGGACTACAGGCAGAAAAGCTGCCGAGGTTTTCAATCATGTTGTGTGTCAAATGGAAAGCTTGAAATTCACAAGATCCTTTCTCCACTCTGCATCTTCTAATGCCAGTTTCAAGCAGTAGTCTGACCAGCACTAATTATCTCAGATGTTAAAGGCATTGCTGCCAGACTGTCATCCCAACAGCACATCAGTGTTTTCATGTCCAAAGTCTTCAGAGCCAGTGAATAGTCTGAGAAGGAAAGCACCCCCTGGCCCAAGGTTAAAAGGAACTAGAGGCAAAGCGCCACTGACTTCAGCCAGTAACAGCTGCTACAAAACATCAGGAAGTTCAACATTCCACAGATCTGCTCAGCACGGGCTATATTATACCATCCCTCAGGAGTTCACTTGTCTCTCTTTTATATAACTGCAGGTCCTACAAAAACATCAGGTGTTTTCCTACAAAGCCAGGAAGCAGAACTAAAGGAAGGTCAGAGGTCACATAGAGACACTACCTTGACTAGAGCTGAGCTGATTTAAAACTCAAACATGCCTCAGGTTTACACACAATTCAGATGTGACAGCTCACAGGGGATGCACCAGACACCAGCCACCCAAAAAGGACTTGCCTGAACGTTAATGTTTGCCCACAGAAATAAGTAGGAGCTTTGGAGTAGAGCACACCACATGACTGAGAATCATTCCGAAGCGCTATGTTTCTTCGGCTGCTCAAGCTGTAACCCTCCAGACCAGTTGTCCATTCTTCAAAGAAAACAAACAAACAAGAAAGAAATTGTGAACCTCAACTCGCTCCTGTCTGTGCAAAATCAAGCCAATCCCAACGTCTACTCAGTCCACCTCACGCACGTGCTATGAGTTCTTAAGCTATGTTAAGAACAGGGGCTGGTTTTGCCTTTTTCTTATGGAGAGATTTGTTTTTCAATTAAATTGCAATTACAAAAAGTATTTTCCAGCTTAGAGTTCACCAGGAGTTCACTCTTTGCTGCAATCCCTGCCAAGTCTTGTTGTAGGCAAAGGAAAGCCTTCATTACGCACTGCGGTTAAAAATTTCTGAGTAAAGAGAAAATTTAAGTTTTTCTCTCTCCAAGATAAGAGCTTGTTGTGAGCTGTAGGTCATCAAAAATGCTTATGTTGTGGTGAGAGAGAAGAAAAAATAATGCTTTTCTTCTGGCTCACATGCTTTCCAAGGCTAAGGAAGTAGTGAGCCACCTGTGGAAGGCTCACTGAGTGTCCCTCAGCCAAGGAAGCAAAGAATGAACTGTAGGACAGGGGGACAGCTCATCACATGTCACACACACACCCCATAGCCAGGGACGCCCCCCATCACACAAGCACAGCTCCATCCAGCTGCAGCCCCTCAGGAGTGCTGATGGGCAGCCGAGGGTTCAGGATGACCGGTACCGTGGGGGACCAGCGTGGTGCGGCCGATCTGGGGGACGCTCCAGGGGCTCCACTCCTGCCGCCCGTCCCCGCGGGCACACACCCGGAACTGGTAATCCACGTTGGGGTCGATGTGCAGCACTATGAACTCTGTCTCCGAGCCCACATACACATCCTCAAAGTGGCTGGCAGTGCTCTTGCGGTACTGCAGCCGGTAGTCCTGGGGTATGAAATCATCATCCACCTGCAGGAACATTTACTGAGTTAATAAGGACCCCCTCGGTTCCTTTTCCCTCTGAAGGGGCACATGTTAGGACAGCACTGCAGATGATCAGGCTCACAAGGTACTTCAGAGCAGAAAATGTGCCTTGTAGAGAATAACATCAGAGTCTGCACCAACATCAGTGTCTGAACCGACAAAAAGATGTATCAGAATTATTGCAGTTAGAAAATATCTACAGAAGAAGAAACATTTAACAGAAGGCTGTTCATTCTAGCAGAGATATAAAAAGATCCTTCAGCTAAAAGCTGAAAACAACTTTGCAGAAGAAATTCTGTGCCAGTTTTTAACAGCAAGGGAAAATTACTGTTGTCCTTCATAAACTGTTCCAGGGAATGATTTCCAGTTCTTTGATATCTCTAAGTCCAAAGATATTTACACACACACCCCCTCAAAAAAAACCCTTCATTATCCCCTAGGCACAACCAAATCCAGGGAACTCCTCTATAGCACAGTAAATCAGACCCCACCTGACAGCAGTGCCTATGGTTTAATAACCTGAGTCCACATCCTTTACAAGTGAAAGGTGGCCAACGACTGGCTGTTGCTAGAACAACAAAACTTTGATGCTGCCAAGGAGCATAGAGCTGTCCAACAACAACTAAACCACATCACTCAAAAATAGTCTTTGTGTGTCAAAGAGAAAGGCTACTGGACTAGCTAACACCAACATAATAATATTTTCTCTTTCAACCCACTGCATCTCCCTAGGAACACAAACATGTTTAGGGGTAAAAGCATAACAGAGAAGGTCCAGCCTCATCCTGGGTCCGCTAAAGCAAGTGTCACTGCCAGGCAGACACAAACCCCAGCACCAACCACACCATCACTGGACTATGTTGCCTTTAAATGACACCATTACCATAAAAATCTCTTCTCAAGTTTATAACTCCACACTGGAGTGGACTAGTCCTTGGAAAGCAGTAGAGAATTCAGAAAGAAGGTGGATTATTTGAGTTCTTTTAGAAAAAACTCAAGTCTAAAGGATTTTCACACAGGATGTTTTACCTACCTTACACCATCGGACTAAAATACCGCCAGGCTTTTCCACAAATTCCTCCAGCTGTACAGGTGGGCGAGATGCCACAGTTCCATGTCTGAATATTTGATTTTTCAATATAGTAAGGAGGCAGTCATCCAGCTGGGCAGATAAACAAGGCACGTCAACCAAGGAGGGCACTTCTGGTAAGCTGAGAAAGGAAAGTTTGCTGTAATGAGAGGGGCCAGCTTCTACAAATTCCTATTTCATCCATACACTTGAATCTGTGCAGATTTGCAAAGAGAGAACAGCTGCAGAAATTGGCACGTGCACTCCCAGATTTAAAAGACACAGAAAACATCGTGTTTTCAGCTCTAACCAGACTGCCTGTTTGTCAGTAAATACTCTGAAACACAGGCTGTTCTATGGGGAGTGGCTTCATCCTTCACAAATAAACAGCTTATATTTCCACAGAACATATGGAGGGTGAAAACCCACTCCATTCTGTGAGTGCTAGTCCCAGTGAGAGTCTGTGAAACAAACAGGACAGCAGCACCTCAAATGAATCTTTTGAGGCAATGGAGCAGAAAGCTTTTGTTTCAAAGGAGAAAAGATCCCCCTCAAAGAAGGGCACATGTGCCACTGCCTCAGATCACCTCACACTGTTGGTGTCTTACCTATCTAGCTGAATATGTAAAGCTTTTTTTGTGAAGTTGCAAAGTTTCTCATTCTGTGTTCCCGCATCTCCATCGACTGCACTCTCTCCTGCAATCAAACAGTAAAAATATTCCTAATGAGACAACGTCCACAGAAGGCATTCTTTGCTTCAAAGAATAACCAGTTCTGACACGAACAACCAATTAAATGTGAAGCATTCTCAGCACTTTTGCTAGTCTTAGCTAGAAAATACAATTACAGGTAACAATATAAAGCCTATCTAGCACCTTTTGAAGCTCTCAAAGCTACCTGTAGACACACCCGTAACAGATGTAATAATTTGCCTCAGGTCTCAGACAGGAGCAGAACTGGGGTCAGATGATGCCAAAAGCCAGGGTTATTAATCTCTTCCTCCACCAGCTTTAAATGAAGAGAAAAGCAAAGTACCTTCACTGATCAGAAAATAAAAAAGCAGGCACTTGAAAGCAAGAAATCATTTCAACCACTGTTCTGTTTGCTACAATCAAAATGGTACAATTGTCACAATGAAGGCAATAATCCACGCATTGAAGTGTGGAGATAAATACAAATATTTTCCTAAGCTTTCCATATAAAGTAGCATCCCACACTTCATCTTACAGAGACATACGCCCCAGTCTCCTGACTTTAGGGTAATTTACAACTTCAGCAAGCTCAGTCCTTTTCCAAGTGGAGGATTACACGTTACAAATCTCTGAAGGAAAGCATACGTCATAATTGGCAGCAGGAGATTTAATAACCACAGAGGCTTAACTCCTTTCTGACTCAGCTGCAACGTGTGCTCGTCCTGCCCACAGCACTCAGTGATGCTCCTACTCAGAGCACCCAGGGGATGGGAAGTGCAGCGAGTCAGCTTCTCATGAGACCCCATACAATTTCACACAAAACACAGGCAATCTTTGCCACCACCCTGACTCAGTAAGCTGAGACTTAAAATAAAACCAAGGTGAATACAAGCTGTCCCAGAGTTGTGGTGGTAGAGAAAAAATCCAACAAATTAATCCTTAAACACTGTCACTGCTCCTGTGAGCTGGAGGCACTGAGCTCCCAAGCCAGCACAAAGCTCAGGGCTGAGGAGGAATTGGGAGCTTTCCCACCCCTGGGACACAGCTCAATGTGTTTTAGCTCCCAGAACTGAGCTCATGCTGAAAGAAAGTTAAAGTTGAGACACGAGAACAATGCAAGGAAATTGCCAACACACTCATGGCTCAGACATGCTCCCAGTAGGTTCTCGAGCCTGGGGAACACAGGCAAGAGTGACATTCCTTTCTGCCGAGGTATTTAGCACCAGTAGGGTATAGTCTGGCCCTTACAGTAATATTCCACATGTCCATTTTTGTCTGCCCCATCTTCAGAATTTTTAGAGAAATTTTCCCCATGCAGTGGCCATTTCATTCCTCATGTTCCCCACCAACAGCAAACATAATCATACTTAGCAGGACAATCTGTTTATTTCAGCTGCTATTTCAGCAAGACAGAAGTAACTTACTTCACCAAAATAGACATTTTGCTATAGTGGTACCCACAATGTATTTTATTTCAAAGTAGCCTGACATACTTTTCTGTCTAGCCTGCAGAGGTACAGAATGTCTCTGCAGTGAAATAATTCCCTAGTAGGTACTTCCTGCCCTTTAGGAGAGGCTACACTGACATATGTACACCCTAGGATTGGAGTGAAATGTTGAAATATGGATTTGTGGGAGATAATATTGATCAGCTCTTCACTACATCTACCCAATTCTTAACATTTCGTTTGAGATAAGCCCAAAATGAGCCAAACACACTGCTCATAATTCCAGACTTTTTACAGACCCACGCTGGAAGGCAGAGCTAAGACTCAGCACCAGATCCTGCCTCACCTTCCCGGAGCAGATCGTCGGCTGTGCTGACTCCATGCTCTATCAGCTTCTGGCACTCATCCAGGGGCTTGATGCTCTCTTGCTCTATGACATCCACTTCCTGCAGCAGGGACATCAGTCGCTCATCCAGCAGCTTCTTTAGAGTCCCTTTCAAATCGCTAAAATGCTGCTCAAGCACATCTCTGGTCAATGTTGCACTTTCTTTGATCTGAATTCAGATAACAGGAAAGAAAGATTCAGGATAAAGGCAAAGGCCATACGCATCTTTTATTTTTCTGAAGCATCTCATCTGCATTTGCTGGAGTAAAGCTGCAAGTGGAGTCTGCTTTAAAAAATGACCACTGGCAGTTTAACAAACTAGTGAAGTCATTTTTAGTACATGTACAGCAGGGAGGGAGGCAAAGAAACCAGCCTGGATGAGGGGTAGAGCATATTAACTAAGCAAAATACAAACTAGATTATGGGTACTTCAATCAAGGAATTTTACTTGTCAGAAAAATCCAAATGCTCCGTAGATCTCCTCCCTGCTGCCCCTCAAAAAAACCCCCACTGCTGTAATCCTACTCAAAAAACACCTGCCATCATATACAGGTAATCCTCCTTGCAAACAAAAACCTATCACACTTTTAGAAGACTATCTAGGAACATTTTTCCAAGCCCTATCAGTTCACTGGATTTTTTTAAATCCTCAGCTTTCTTTTCAATTTTGTTCAAACAGCCACCCTTGGTGACAGGACAGGGTGAACAGCAAGTCTCTTTTGATTCCGGAAGAACCCAACCACAGAAGGTTCTACAAGTGCTTATTAAAATGTTTGCAAACTTGCTGAATCTGACTTTTAGGGAAGAAAACACACTTGGACATCCCTGAGCTAAAGATGCAAAAATTCGAAGTAAACATCTCCCTGTGAACAACTTTTCTAAGTCACACACACAAGGAAATGCTGCAACATGCTCACGGCCTTACTCGTAATTTCTAGATCTTTAGAAGTACAGACAACCAACACAGGAAGTTCTCTGGTTAGGTAAAATAAATTTCCTCTTCAACTAATATTCATGCAGCTCTGCAGCTGCCACACAGCTCTGTTTCCCTTTTCTTGTAATTTCAATGCTTGAGGAAAAAAAAAAAAAGGAAGTATTTAGCTTTGTGAAGGGGTGGGCCAAAGGAAGGCAGAACAGTCACTTCTCCAAGCTCTTTACCTCCATTACAGGCAGACACAAATTCAGCAGCTCAGCCCCAGAATTAGATACTGCTCATCATGCAAAAGAGGAAATGCAAGTCCCTGAACACACAGAGCTGTGTGAAGTTTGCGGAAGATCACGTCCCATTGGTCCAAAGGAAAAGGATGCAACGTAAGTGATCCAGTCCCATCACATCAGCCCACCAGTCCCCAAATAATAAAGCTGCCACTAAATGAATCCCAGTCTAGCACACTCAGCACTTTGGGAATACAGGGAACTCCTGGATGTGCACAAAACAGCAAGTGGTCATGAAGATGGAAAGAGAGAAAACATAAACATGCACACAGCAAAGAAATTCCCTCGAGAGGAAAAGGAAAGGTGAGCTAACTATACACTCACTGCACAAAGGCACACGGGCTGCCTCTCACTGCACTTGGAATTGCCAAGCAACACTTTGAGATGACAAGGTTTGGATTAAAGACAGCTGTGAACAATTCATTTTCTTAAGCAGCCTGTGGTTTCAATGCTAACTAATTAAATGTCCAGTGATCACCCACATGCACTTGGGAGCAGGACACTCTCCCAGCAGATTTACAGCAGGTTTCTACACTAACGGGATCTTCTTCAGAAAAAACTAACAGGTCACCACAGAAACACTCTCTGAGTTTGGTTTTGTTTGGATTTTTATTTACCCCTTGCAGAGCTGAATCAAAGGCATCAAAGGCAAGGCATCACTTCCAGTCTGCAAAACCCCAAATGCTGAGAGGCTGCCTGAGCAGAGGAGCCAGCCCTGCACTGTGGCTCTCCCTGCCCACACCTGCCTATCTCCTCCTGCATCTCCCGGTGGGTGGGTCACAGTCCAATGGAAACTCTCCCCTGGCTCCAGTACACAGCTGCAGACAAACCAGCTAACCTGGAATGCTGGCAACCCTCCTGCCTGACCCATGGAGTACGTGATCCAGGCACCGTGGTGCATGGGGACAGCAGCCTTCAGCACAGCATCCAAACCAGGGAGCAGCCTGCCCAGGCAGGTATCTGATGTGAAGATGGGTATAACACTCCCTATTAAATTAGACTTAGCATCCCAGCTACTTTGGAAAACGTAGTTCCTTAAGATCTTTATTCCTGCCTGTGAAACCTCCCTGTCATCCCAGAAAATGAGGCTCAGCTCAGTAACAGACTTCAGCTCGCATCCCTTTCCTCCGACACGTCCCACATCTGCCCAATCCCACGCTCTCCATCTCCGGCACCCACCGAGGCCACAGGCCGGTCCCAGGGCTCTCATCACCCCCAGGTCCAGCGGGGCTCCCCCTCCTCCACCTTCCCCACACCTGAGCCCCATCCTGGCTCTGCCGGCGGACAAGAACCACGGACAAACACCGGGCCCCGGCAGAGGAGCGGCCAGGGCCCGCCGCCGCCCCGGAGGGGTCCCTGGTGCCGGCCACCCCGACCGGCCCCGCCGGCGGGCACCGGGCAGGCACAGCCCGGGCGGGGCTCCGGCCGCTCGTCCTGAGGCAGCTCCGGAGAGCCCCGTCCCGTCCCGCTTCCCCACCTGCTCCCGCGCCTGATGCAGCCCCCGCAACCGCTGCTGCAGCTCCCGCCGGTAGCTCCGCGCCGCCTCAATGCTCTCCCGAGCCTCCTGCAAGAGGAGCCGCACCTCGGCCTCGGCGGCGTCGGCCTCCATGGGCAGCCGCGGCGGCAGCGAGGCGGCGGCGGCGGGGCGGGGCTGGCGGACCTCACCCCCGGAAGGACCGCGCATCCGCGGGGCGGGGCGGGAAGCGCGGCGGGAGTGGGAGCGGAGGGTGGCACCGGGGCACGGACCGGTGGCCGGTGACGTCAGCGAAGCGTGACGTCAGCGGCGGGGAGGGCACGCGCTGCCCGCGTGACGTCACGGCCGCGGCGCGAAAACCCGACTGACAGCGCTGAAGGCGGGAGGGGGAGCAGAAGGGGGCGCGGCCTCTGCGGAGAAGGGGCGGGGCGAGCGGGCGCCGGGTCGCCCGCGTCACGTGACAGGGACAGGCGAGCGGCCGTTGGGCAGCGCACGCGGGTCACGTGGGAGCGGCCAGAGGCCCCGCCCCCCGCCTTCCGCGCGGAGGATCCGAATCTGGTCCCGCGCGCGCTTTTACCGCCCGCCCGGCGCGCGCGCCCGTCAGGCGGCGCCATCGGGGCCATGGCGGCGGCGCGCGCCCCCCACCCCTGAGGGCACCGCCCGGGGCCCAGGGCTTCGCGCTCCCCCCGCCCCGAACGATCCGGGAGGGCTCCGCTCCCGCAGCAGCCGGGGCATGGTGGGCAGGGTCACCGTGGCCGCGGCGGCCGCCTCCCCGCTCCTCTCCGGGAACGACGGCGACGTTCAGGTGGGGACGCGGGCCGGGGGTCGCGCTGTGAGGGCGGAGAGAGGAGGTGCGGCTGACGGGCGGCGCCCCTTTGGCGTTCGCCCCCTTTGGCGATCGCCCCCTTTGGCGTTCGCCCCCTTTGGCGATCACTCCCTTTGGCGTTCGCCCCCTTTGGCGCTCTGCCCTGACACGGCCTGTCCGGTGTAACCAGGGGAGGTGTGAGGTGCCGCCCGCCCCCGGCCCGCGCTCCCGGGCGCTGTTGACGGTCGGCGCAGCCCCTCGGGCCGGGCTGTCATTAAACGCTTTGGAGGGGCTTTGGGAAGAGGGGTTTTCTGCTTCAGAGTGTGTGATTTCAGAGGAGTTCAGTTTCTAGTAAACCAGGAGTTATAAAAGTGTTTATGAGCCAAAGTCGTTCTTGGAGCTGTAGAAGTTAATGCTCTTTTATGGTTTGAATCGTTATACGAGATAAGAATTCTCTTGCGTTCATTTTCTTTAAGTACTCTTAAAGATACAGTGTCTTCCTAAGATATGTCAGATGTTTACAGTAGGATCAGACCTTTTTAAGTGATGTTGGAATTCCCTCTTAAATGCTCCACAGACGTTCTGGGGAGCATGTCAAGGTCGATCATTTGAATTGACCCAGACTTTCAGGCTTCCAGTATTGTGAAATCTCTGCAGAGCTGTTCTGAAGACCTTGTGGTCCCTTTCAGTTTTGACCATCTCAAGGTTTCAGAACAGGATTTTTATTTATTTGAAACAGCAGAACCTTTACTTCAAGCTTAGATGGCCTTTGAAAACACAGAGATAAAGTTGATGCATGCACAGTCTGAGCACATTAACATGAATTTTTGTTTTCTTAAAAAGTACTATATAAGTCGTCTTAAGTTTCTTTGAAACTAAGATTCATGTTGTACCTTTTACAGCCATGCAAGAAGCGGCGAGAGGAAGATGCTTCTGTAAAAACAATCACAAGGTATTTTTCACCATTAGCAAAACCAGTGGATAAAGCATTGCCATCACCGAAATCCAACAATATCTTGGATTATTTTAAAAAGACTTCTGCCACTGAGAATGCTGCATTCCCAGTTGGAGCTGGAGAAAATAAAGCCCTGTTGGATGCTGATGACAAAGAGTGTAAATCATCTTTCAAGCCAACTTTAAAGCGGAAGAGAAAAGGGAAGAAAGTTAATTTAAATAATACACTAAAAGAAATGAAAGAGTCGGAGAATGACCGTGAAATAGAAATTAGTAGTGATGACAGCAGAATAACTACAGGACTGCAACAAGACGGTAATGACTTTATTGCTTCTTCTGCCCTACTGGACCAAAAATGTGCAAGAGAATCAGCAGAAGATAATGTGCAAAGAGAGAACTTCCCAAACGTTGTCCCCTCCGGAAAAAAAGCAAAAAACTTTGGTTGTGAAACAAAGGGATCAAAAAATAGAATTAGAAAATCAAGGAAAAGGAAGCACAAAGTAAGTATTGATTTGTCTGAAAGCTCTTCATCGGAAAACCAGATGAACGAAATGTGTAAAAAGGAAACTGAAGAGAAGACAAATACAGTAGCAGAGTGTGGTGCTACTATTGGTGATTCCAGTTTTGAGGTGGATATGGATGATAGGACATCCCAGGTAAATAATTGTATAATAACAGTGTCATTTGAGGACTTCTTGAGAAGTCAGGGAGAAAATAATGTTGAAGAAGACACAAAGCCAGCAACGGACACTTCTGGTACAGCAAGAGAAATGGACAGAAGTGATAGTATTAGTGACCCAGAAAAGTGTGAGGAGTCTCAACAGCTGCCACACCGAACAGTGACTGTCCTTGCACAAGTGCATTCCATTCCCCCCAAATTACCTCCAATAAATAAGGAGCAAAAAGGCTCTAGGAAAATAGCTTCCATTTTTTTGAAGCAGAAAGGACGTGTAGGGAAAAAAGAAAGCAGCCCACTCCTCTTGGACAGTGAGCAAACAGAACAGATGACTCAGAAAAGAAAATCCAATGTAGTTATTGAGGAAGAAGAATTGGAGCTGGCCATACTGGAGACTGCAGGATCAGATTCTCTGAAGCCAAAATGTACTCTGGAAGAAAAGCATCAGTTTATGAAGGCTTTTAGACAACCAACAACAGATGTAACAAAAAGTGGAGTTAAAAAGGCACATGGAAAACAAAAGCAAGCTGCTGCAAAGTCTTCAAAAGACAAAGAAGGATCTGAAGATGTCATTCCTTCAAATAAAGGATTAGAAAGTGGTATACCAGAAGATAATGTGGACAAATACACACATTCTAAACCTAAAAGCAGTAGAACTAAACCCAGAAGATCTAGGAAGGTTCAGAAAAAAGGAAACAGAAGGAAGAAGACTTCGGAAACTAAGGAAACTGATCTCTCAAACACTAGCAATTATAATGGAGAAGAGGATTCATGTGCTAATGTTATTACTGTGGAAAACACCTTAGATGTAATAATTCCATCGAGTCCAAAAGTGAGTGAGTTAAGGAGGAGTTTAAGGCAGCAGCAAACCAAAACATCAACAAACGTTACACCGAAAAAGCCCAGGGCTAGAAGTGCCTGTTCTGCAGATGAATTAAGTGGCTGCCCATTAGGGACTTCCACCCCAAAAGCACGCAGGCAATCCTGCAAGAAAAGCAACATGTACAGAGCTGAGGTGATTACTGTGCCCTTCGATGGAAACAGCCCAATAAGGTAAACATTTTAGAGTATATTCTACCTTTTTGCCCATTAGTTGTATGCAAGTATTTTGAAAATAAGACATAATTATAAATGGATTGTGTGCCAAAGTTGCTTGGATACTGATCATGGTGGGTAAAAACAGAAAAGAACCAAAGCTGACTATAAATGTGTTTGCACTAAAGACATCCCAAAAACCCCCAACCAAAGAACCAAACAACAAAAAACCTCAACTACCACTTGGGGGCTTGCTTCTGTTTACAGCACTGTATTTTTAAAGGCCTTTGAAAATGATTTTGAGAGTAACATTTCCCTTTATTAAACAGTAATAATTTCATAATACTTTTTTCCCTAATTAGAATGAGGTTTACACGTATCAAGGCAGCTACAAAATCAAATAAAGCTGAAGCAATGAGAAATGAAGAGTCTCGCTCCAAAAACACAAAGGTAATTTATGTAACCATGGGCGTCAGTATTTTGTCATTTCCTAGATGGGTATAATTGTGGTCTATTCAGTACTGTCTAATAGTCTAATGTAATACAATATGACAGTTCCCAGCTGCCCAGGGGAAAGGGAATATTACTCTGATTTATGATAGAATTGGAGATAGTTTCTTGTACTTTAGATTTTAAAACATGTTTTATTAGTAAAAATCCATTTTTCATAACAAAAATCCCATAAAATAGCATGCTCCTGTGCTGCAGGTTCTCAGGATGGGATATGGAAACCACTGGATGTGGCACTTTGTGCCATGGTTTACTTGACAAGGTGGTGATTCGTCAGAGGTTGGACTTGATGATCTCAGAGGTCTTTTCCAACCTAAATGATCCAGTGATTTGTGATAGTGTTTAGGCACAGCAGAACAGCTGAGGCTTAAGAATGTCACTGCCCATATTTCTTTTGTTCCGTGGACAAATGGAGGATCCGCTTGCAGGGCTCTCACTCCCTTTTGAAAACTGTTGATATCATCTTGGTTTGCTTCTCCTTTCAATTATTTCATTTTCTTTTTGATACCAATGAAATTTTGCAACAATTACATACTTCCATGAAAGTGAAAAATTATATTTATGTGCAAAGTACTTAGTGAAGATAGCACTATTAATTGCTATTACGGTTCTTTTGTTCTTTGTTAAAAGATAAGCTCCACTTCAAAAAACATATCCAAAGCAAAGCAGCTGATTGAAAAAGCAAAGGCTATACAGCATAACAGATCAAAAGTGAATGAAGACTCAGCTCCCGTGAGGCGCTCATCTCGACAGCGAGCTCTTGCTGAGAAGAAAAAATTAGAAAAAAGTGATGGAAGGGTTTCTGGGGGGGGGGGGAATATTTTGATATATTTGTGATTGATTTAAGGTACATAAACGATTCCTACTTGATTCTTTACAAGAAATGTTTGCAAGCTAAAGTACATATCTGCAATGTATTGTTAATAAAGGAGGAAAAGTTGTGTTTCTTTTCTTATTTGGTTTGCTTTCCTTCTAGGAATCGGTAATAATTCTAGATTCAAGCGTGAATAGTGTCACTACTACAGAGCAGAGTGTGAAGGAAAAGAAACTTCGGAGCTTAAATGATGTTTTGGGGAAGAAGTCTAAAATCTTGAAGGTTGCAAAGAACTCCAGTGGTAATTGGGTTTTACTGAGTGTGTTTATTTTTTATTACAGAAACATTTTATATTATTGACTCTTGTAACTGTATTTTATAAAGCTGCCTTTGCAGTATGTTCATGTTTTCTTCTGATTTGTCTTGTATAATATTCCAATATATACCTTCCTTTTTTATATGAATTAATAGTGCAGAGATTGTTTACGTGTGCTGTTTTGATTTTTCTTCATTCAGGGAAAACGGTTTGTTTGAAAAACTGTCAGTAGTATACCATGTTTTGTTGCCCCTCCTTTTTTTTCCTAATTTTAGAAAATAACATCTGTACTGAGGAAATAATTAGAAATAAAGCTATAATGAATTTTGTTAAAATACTCAACTTTCCCTTAAGAAAAGGAGATTCTCTGATGTTAAATGGAACATACAGGTAGTGAACACAGAAGCAAGGTTAGAATCTTGTATCAGTGCCAATCTAATAATATTTTTTTACCTTTTTAAAGGGAAACTGAGATATCCACCTTCCTGCCGAGGCAAAAATGCTCAAAACTCTGCAAGTGAACCAATTGTGATCTTTGATGAAAGCAGGTCAGTTGTCAAGTGTGCAGTTGCTTAAAAATCCATTTACGTTTCAAGGTTACTTTACCATTCTCTCATTTGACAAATTTAAATACACTTACTAACATGCACTATAAATATTCATGACTTTTATACTGATTAGTATTTTAATCTGCTTGCAAAATTTTAGGGTGTCTCTTGGAGAGTTCCTCAACCATTTTAGAGCCATATTAGATGCCTGGAAATGTAGTTGATGACTGATTAAAAAGAAATCCCAGATTGCATATAAAAATATAAAACCAAAGAGAATTTTTTAGATTAAAATTTTTAACACAAAACTTAGAATTAAATTCAAACTAACTACATTAGAATTAATTTTAGCCATTCTAACAGACTGTTTTTAACTCGTGTGGAAGAGAGTGATTAAATTCAGCCTAGCATAGCTGGAAGTTCTAGTAATTCTTTTTTTTTTTTTTCTGTTTTCATTAAAGCCAAGATGCATCTGAAAATTCTCAAGATGATGATCAGTTCAGAGCAAAACGTGAATTCCTGATGAGTGGATTGCCAGAGTCACTGAAAAGGCAGATTGCAAAGAAAGCAGCAGCAATGGAAGCATACTCTCTTGCAAGTTCCTGTTTTAAGACTGTTGTCCATGTACAGCAGAAGGATGACTGTAAGCTTTTTTTAAGCTTTTGGGTTTTGTTTAAATATGTGTAATAATTTGAGTCATTTGTGCAGAAAAGAAAAAACTTGAACAGCTTAGGACTGGAATGGGTGGGAGTTTCCTCTTGTTTTGTGCCTCAGTAAGAAAACAAAACTTAGAAGCTTCCAGTGAGATGTTTTTGAATACAAAATCCAAAAATTAAATTGATGCTAAAGTAGTCTATACATACATGGGTAAGGATGCAAAAGTCTTAATATTTAGTAAAAAAAGTTGATCTATTAAGTTTCAATTTGGAGAATAAAGATTGTTTTGGACTGATTTGGGCAGAAAACATTTCCTTCTGACAAAGGCAAAAAGAGAGAAGACCAGCCTGTTTCTTTTCCCTAGAATAGAAGCTAACTCTTGTTTTGGTTTTGGTGGGGATTCTTTTGTAGGTTCTCCAATGTGGAAATTGCAATCACCATCATGCCCTCTATTAACTAAGCTGAGGGAACTGAGTACTGAAGTTACCAACATCACAAAAATCACTCTCTCGCTTGGTGAATTTTCCACTGTGAATTCAAAACAAACTGGAAATTGTTCTGCACCTGTGGTTAGTACTTTAAAATTCAAATTGTTTTGATATTTGCTTGGAGTTATGTTTTTTAAAAATCGTGTTGTTTGAATCTGTTTCAGTCCTGTAATTTGTTTTTTTTAATTTCCCTGTGTGAGTTACCCATTTTGCATCTTAACATCAGACAGTTCTCATCAGTTCTTAACAGGTTCTGAATTTAACAAGACACTGCCAGTTTAAATTATGCAAAGCATTCTGTGTAAGGTTTTGAGTAATTCTTTGTGTGTGCATTCCAGCTTTCAGGCCACCGACCAGCTTTTCCTGATGCATTCAAGAAAGATTTGCTAGATGAGATCGTGTCTTCTAATTCTCAGTTTCCAGTGAGAAAATACTACTCCAGGTTCCTGAAAAAGCAAACAGAACGGTTGGCTTTGGAAAACAGTACACAAGGTTAGGAATCTATATAGGAAAAAACCACTCTCACTTTCTCTGGCATTAAAAAACTGGGAATTTTTAAAAATACATTACTGAAAGAATACTGTTGCTGGAAATAAATCGATCCTCACATTTTAGGTTATTATAGTCTTCAAATATGGCTTAAATGTACAGTGGTAATGGACATAGCCTGAAATTTTAAAGGATGCAAATTTTTTTCTTAGAAAGCAGAGATGACACTGCAAATCTTGATGTAATTCAGAAACAACCTGACAGTTGGAAGGAAATGAAGAGGAAAAGGAAAGAAACAGAAGACCGCAAATCAAAAAGAAGAAAACAGCTTGAAGGTACAGAGACTGAAATGAAATCTAGAGTTCGCAGGAACCTTATTCCTCCCATATCTGGAGAAAAACAAGCAGAGACAGGACAAAACAAGACCCAGAAACCAGAGGGTGTGACAGAAGACACTGAGTGTTTATCAGATCCAAGTGCACCTTCAGGTAACTGCATTTCCTTTCTCATTTTGATCTTTGCATTGAGGAAGTGTATGTGTGATGTATGTCAGCTTTCCACTGTCATGCAAAAATCATATCTAGTCCTAGTCTGCTAGACTTGATTGTTTCTTTTGCATGAAGAACTATTTAAAAATGGATAATATTTTTTCTGTAGGTGTGGAAAAGGAAGACATGCTCTGGACAGAAAAATATCAGCCTCAAGATTCCAGTGAACTTGTAGGGAACAAGAAGGAAATTGAAAGGCTACACAGGTCAGAAGTGGGAACATGGATCCATTCCTAAAATAACTCAAAACCTCATATTACTTGATAATGCTCAAGTACTGAGAGAGCAGTACTTGTCTGTACTTCCCTACGAGCATCCTGATCCTGACCTTGCTGTACTGCCTCTGCTTTTGACTGAAGTCCACCTAATAACATTGTGCTTTCAGTTAAATTTTCTGTGTGGGTTTAAGTTACTGGTGTGGCTCTTATATAGAATTTAAAGATCCATTTGAGAAAACAATAGTAAATTATGAGGGATTAAGTAGTTCATCAAATGACTTGGTTTTATACCAATCAGCTAATAGAATGGAGAATGAAAAAGGAAACCTTTTCTACAAAAGAATCAAATCCTGAACATTTTTTGCTTTTATCTGAAAGGACTTGATAGGTTTCTGTGGGATAACAAGTGGCTGATGTCCCCTAGTTTTATATTCTGTTCCATCTTAATCTGGTTCACTTAATTCACCAGCAATTTTTATTCTTGTTTTGTTCCTTCGTTTTGTAGTTGGTTAAAAGAATGGAAAAAGAGAGCTGATTTGGAAGAAAAACGAAATCAGAGAAGGGAAAAGGAGGACAAAGAGCAAGAAGGTACTGATAGAATTAATATAGCTTCTCTTTTGCTAGAAGTTGGCAAAAAAATAACAGTAATCCTTTCTTTTCTTTTTAATAATTCTACAGATTCTTTAAGCAGCCTTGACTTTAAAGATAGTAAATCTGATAATGAGGAAGAGGTAACCCTTTGCAATACAGTTCTGATAACTGGCCCACCAGGCGTGGGGAAGACTGCTGCAGTGTATGCTTGTGCTCAGGAGCTTGGGTTTAAGGTTTGTGGAGTTCTTTCCTCGGTGCATTTTTCTTATTTATAACTAATGATACAAAAGCATTTGTAATAAAAGATGGCTACACTTTTTTTTTTTTAAATAAATTAAATACCATTGCAGATATTTGAAGTCAATGCCTCTTGCCAGCGTAGTGGGAGACAGATACTGTCCCAGCTGAAAGAAGCTACTCAGTCTCATCAAGTGGACAAAAAAGGTGTCAATGCACACAAGCCTTGCTTTTTTAACAGTTGTGGCACTGCCAAGTCACCAAGTAAGTCTTATGGTTCTGATCTGGGGTATGAGTTATGGGGTGGGTTTTATGGAGGGGAGGAGGTTGTTAAAGACTGAATTCCCAAAACAAATTTTAGACATAAGTTGTTTTTAAAAAGATAGCAGATTTGGCTTATCTGGCCATAATGGTAAGAAATGCTCTGTTGGTTAACACAACTACAGACCAGATTAAATAATGACTTTATTAAAATGCTGACTCTTGATTACATTATTTCTGCAGTGGTGGAGTAAGTGCTGTGGCACTTGAATAGAAAGCTGAACAGAAAGCTTTTCCAGTAACAAGAGAAAAGGAAAATAAGCAGAAATCAGCTGTAAACTGTATCAGTAAACCTGTCATTTACTAGATAAAAAATGGGGTTTACTTTAAATTTGTTTGAGAAATATCAGTTTGACATTATATCTCCAAATGAAGTTTAATATTAAATGTATCTTGCAGAAAAAATATATTCTCCGAAGAAAGTTATTTCTCCAAGAAAACCACCACTGTCACCAAAAGGAGCAGGATTACAACGAAGCCTGCCCCCTAAAACACTTGCAAACTACTTCAAAATTTCCGCCAAACATAAAGGTAATGATGAAGAAGCAACATCTGAAGAAAAAAATAGAGGTAGGTATCCCTTTTTAATAATTAATTACCTTTGGAGATGGAAATGCTACACTGTGTATGTGGAGCTGTGTTGGGGAAAATGATAGATTTTCTTAAGCGTTTGATACATGGGGGACTTTTGAAGCCAGTACCTGGAAAACATTAAATGGTTTCACTCCTCCTTCCTGCTCAATTATTCATCCATCTGCAGGAAATACTCAGAATTCACTGGAAGTAAAGAAAGATGCTCAGATTAAGTCAATAAACAAAGAAGAAGGAGGAGAACACAACAGGAAAAGTGCAACATCTCTCATTCTTTTTGAAGAGGTAAAATTCACCTGAAATACCCTGTGATTACATTTACACCTTGTAACTGCTGTTCAGGCTATTGATACTTGGTTTGTTTTCTGTAGGTAGATATAATATTTGATGAAGATGCAGGATTTCTAAGTGCAATAAAGACATTCATGGCAACTGCAAAGAGACCTGTAATTCTTACCACCAATGGTAAGAATTGTGTGACAGTAATTAGGCTTTACAGACAGAAGAGTCACTTTTAATTAGAGGCTGTAAATGGGGATGGTTGAATACTGCTCCTAAATGCAAAATTAAATAAGTGGTGACTGTAAAGCAAGTATTTCAGTGTTTGAATAAAGCTACTGGCTGCTCTAATGGATAAAGAAAATAACTAGGTTTGAACATAATGTCATGACAGTTCACTGATATTTCCTTATAGATCCAACATTCAGCTTAATGTTTGATGGCTATTTTGAGGAGATCAACTTTAAAACCCCTTCCTTGGTAAGTCTATGTCTGGAAATGCAGGTGCATCCCAAGCAAGAAATTGTCAGCTGATTTCAGTTTGAAATGTAAATGTTGGTGTCAGTTTATATATTTCTGATGTAACATATCTGTTTGATCAGAGACAGACATGTCTTTGGGGTTTATGTAAGCATGTGTAGGATGTATTTATCTTTACATTTAGAAGCTGTTTTACTAGCATGGAAGATTTCTTTTCCAAACAGTTTAGTGGTACTGAGAAGCACAATAAGAACATCACTTAATCACTTCATTTAGTTTTCAGAATGTAGTTAGACAAATATCTGATAGCTCTTATCTGAAGGTTGGTTATGCCAGTATTGGTTCATTCACTAAAAAGTATAGGAGTTACTTTAGAAATTTTAGGGGTTATTCCTCTAACACTAGTGTTCTGTGTAGCAAATAGTTTTATTTGCAGCTATGTATTAGGTGAAAAACCTAAATAAATGAGAATCAGAAGGACATAACTTTTGAGAAGGGGAAATTGCTTAATGTGAAACTGAGAACCTGTTGGACTTCCAGGCACTTGCAGAGTTAAAAGAAAGAATGCAAGAAAAACCTTTAAAATTAGTATAGTTCAGTAAAAGCTGATCACTGGTGATGAGAAGCAAGGTGTAGGTAGTCTCAGGACCATGAACAGAATATGTTTGTGTGTTTGTTTTTAATCAGCTGAATTTCTAAATTAAACTTAATTCTCTGACATAGATTGGGTATTTTGCTTTTCTGTGAAGACTTTAATCTAACTGTAATCTAATTTAATAAACTAATCTTCTGTATTAAAAGGCAAAATGCATTGCAAGCACAAATAGAATAATTTGCTCTTGTGTGACTTCCTGCAGTGTGATTGGCAGGAGTTGTTTCAGTGGTCTGTGTGTAACTCTTGTTTAGATAAACTCTGTGAGCTATCTCCAAGCTCTGTGCCTGGCTGAGAACCTACGGACAGATGTGAAAGACTTGGCTGCTCTCCTGACCACCAATAACTGTGATATCAGACAAAGTGTTCTGTACTTACAGTTCTGGGTTAGAAGTGGAGGTGGATGCTTGAAAGAGAAGCGTTTGGCACCTCATGGTATGTTGATTTAATTTAATCCTAAAAAAATATCCATCTAAATATGAATTTGACTAAATCGAAGCATTCTTAGACATGTGTGAGTAAATGGTAACTTCTTGTAAGACTCCTAAATATGGGGGGGACAGGGGTGTCTTGTATTTTTTAGCTACTTCAAAGCCTTGTATTAATGCATAAGGAACTAAATTTTGAGGGTTTTATTGCCCATCATTATGGTACTTACTATCTCCCTTTCATGTTCTGAGTAGCAAAACTGGGCAAAGAAGGGAACCAGTAGTAATTTTCCTCAGAGTTTGCAGTTCTTTATCCATGTAGCTGAGTTGTAGGCAATTCACCTAGAAGAAGCAGAGCTGAAAAAGGGGACAGCTGGCAAGCAGGCAAGGGTAGGAACTTGATCCCGAAGGATTCAGGTAGAGTTTAGGGGTATGAGGGAATGACAGGGAGAGACAAGTGAGGCACAGACTCCTTCAAAGGTTACTTGGGAAGCAGGAGGGCAAGCTGGTAACACTGCCAGCAGTGAACTGGGCATGGGGATGACTCATTTCAGCTGCTCCATTCCTCCAGCACCACAGGAAGAGGTGACAGTTACAGCATCCTTTGTGACAGGAATTGAGGCAAAGAGGTGGAAAATCAATTTCACGATGCAGTTGTTCCCTTTCAAGTAAAGCCTGTTATCTTTGTGCAGAAGGAGAAGAGACAAGGAAAGCAGATAATGTCATTCATCCTGCAAAGTCTAAAGATTCCAAGGTGGATTTTTCTCAAACTGATGGTGCACATCTTCAGGAGTTTCCAAAATGCGATACTGGCTGTGTAGAGACGTTACTTGGCCTTAAGAACATCCTGTTGCCTTCAGAAGATTTGTTTACATTTCTTAAGGTATTTTTGTAGTTGACTAGTTAATACTTTGAATGATTGCCAGATAACTGAGTGTAACCATCACCAGAAATAGCATCATCTTAGAAGAAAATCTCTGAAAAGGTTTGTTGTAGAAACTAGAGAATTCCATGGTTATTAAGCACAATCTGAACTGGGGTGGTCTCCTGCAAGCAACAGTCCCTCACCTCATAAGCACAAAGCCAGGAGTGTGAGACTTTCTGTAATAACTTTTTTTTTTCTTTTAATGTATTTTAATATATTGATAAATGTTTCACGATTATTCTTTTACAGCACAAAATCACAACCATGGAGGAATGGAATAAATTGATGCAGCTTCTCACAGAATTCCAGATGAAGCATGTGGATTTTGTATATAATAATTTTGACCTTATTCTTCCCTTACCGGTGCAAGTTCTTTCAAACCAGTCTGAAGCCTCAAAGTCTGTACTTGAAAGGACTACTATAGTTTCTTCAAAAAACAGATCTACTAAGAGTTCTTGCTGTGGGAAGAGTAGCCCTGGAAAAAGGTCTAAAAAGACAAAGAAAACGCTTGAGATATTGGATGATAGTGACTTATTTGATACTGAGCTGAACTATTCAGCTGAATTCATAACTTTGCCATCAGATAGTCCTAAATCATGTGCTGAAATGAATAAAAAGGAATCTAAATTGTTGGTGCATAAAGAACAAAAAGAAGTTAAAACTGAAACCTCAGCAAGCGAAAAAAGGTCTGCAGTTGTTTTTCAGTGTCTGAATTCACTGACTGAGTTTGTGGAAAACATGTCTTTCCTGGATTGCTGTGTAAACACTAACACCAGGGAACCACTGGAGTTTTCTAAAAATGAAGAATTTCATTGGACAAATGCCAAAATCAGAAATGGTCTTTCTGATGAGTTCAGTATAGAAAATACTGATTGGTGGAGTTCCCAGAGCTGTAGTGAAATAAAAGCAGCTATTGAAGCACTCAGCTTCACCAAAAGTTCTGTTAATATTTCACAAAACTTGGAATCCCTTTTAAGTACCAGTAAAACACCCGAAAGTGATCAGCTGAAGGGACTGACTTTGCCTGTCTCAAACACAAGGAACTGCATATCCTTCAGTCAGTCAGCTGATTCAAGGTAAGACTTCGTTAATATTTCTGGAGTATAATGCAGTTATTTGTCCAGAAGAGCATTTCACAGGGTGTAGGACTGTTTCAGATTTGATGTATACACATTCATACCACTATGACTGCTGTCAGTGTGCCTCAAAACACTGCAATATATTGTTCACTGTGCTTTTACAACCTTAAATTAACTTCTTGGCAATCTGCAAAGAGTGACTTTTCTTGAACAGCCTGACTCTAATGTTGTTAAGGAATGGTGGCCTTAGTCTAGTTACTTTAAAAACAGACAAACACCACCACCACCCCCAACCTAAAGGAAGGGCTTTTTCAAGACAGATGGGGTTAAATGGATTCTGCAAATACCAGACACGCAAATTTGTCACTCAGGGCCTGCTCATACTGACCCTGTGTTAAGTGTGTTGGTAGGTGTTGCTTGAAGAAGACCTAACAAAATCCAAGGTAAAGTCTTTGTAGTAACTTATGCTAACAAAGAATAACCTTTAATACATTGTAAAAGACCAAAGAATACTATCAAGTGTGGGCATGAAACATTGTTTTTAACATACACAAGTCATCACAGGTAAAATTGGCACAATGGGCACTTAAAGCTCATTCAGGGGTCTGAACAGGAAAATGGGTTAGAGCTGTTTTCTGTAAGTCAGTACCCAGAGGAGCAATGTCAGAATGGATCTGACCATCCATCCTGCGACCAGGTTATATCATGGGTTATACACTGGACCTGACACTGATATTCTGGCAAATACCAGTTCCATAATGCTTTTTAGTTTTGAAGACCACAGATGCTTTCAGTTGTGGTTGTACTGAACCTCACATCCGTATCTTGACTGAAGAGCTCCCCAGATCAGACTCCCGATTAAGACAAGATCATTGGCCAAACTGCTGGCCCTCATGTTTCTGTCCAAGTGCAGCTTTGTGATGCTGTCTAAGCAGCACACAATTAGAAGCTGCAGACATCTGATCCATTGGGATGCAGTTTCCCATCAATTTAATGGAGTTTTAAACCAGTGGCTTTGATCCTAAAGAAATAAAATCATCACTGCACATTCTTGAATAAGAAACAATAAAGCTTCATTCTCTGTTCTAGCACTCACAAAAAAGCACAGAAGAGGCTGGCTGTCATCAAAACTGTATTTTCCAGAAGTCCTTTAAACCTGGGCAATAAGCAAGCCAGTACCCTTGAATACCTCCCCACTCTTCGCAGTATCTGTAGGTCTGAGAAGCTTAAAGAGCAAGGGAAAACTAAAAGAAGGTAAGTTTGGGTTTTCCTAAATCTTGCCACATTTCAGTATAGAAGGTAGTTAAGGATTTTAATAAAATATTTTGTCAAATAACTCTAGGCAAGAAAGGTGGACATTTGTCTCTCAAAATAATAAAAGTATTGCCTTATATTCGGAAATAACTGTTCCCTTAATAATCTTTTTTTTTTTTTTTTTTTTTAACAGGTTCTTGCATTATCTTGAAGCGATTCATCTCGACATACCCAGACAAATGATAAATGGTCTGTCTGTGGACTTCCCTTAAAATTACCAGCACCAGAAATACTTTGTGCCTAATGGTGGTATTCTCACCATAGTTTATCTTTTTTTTTTTAATTACCACATTATTGTATATTCAGAGCCATTTGTATATTAAATTTTTATAAGTATTTAAAATAATGTATATATCTATTGTCATTATACTGCTCTCCACAGCTGAAATGTGGGTTTGTTTGGTGCTTGTCCAGTAAGTGCATTCATAATATTAAATGCACAAACAATTCAGTGGGGACTTCTTTTTGCTCTCTTTCTTCTAATTTGTGGATCACGTAGCAAGAAGTCCTTTTGTAATAACCAACTGTCAACGTCCACAGTAAAGTTGCTTTTTTCTGAGGAGACTGTTTTGTTCAAATAAGTTTGTTTCTGAATTTGCAGTTAAGTGATAAATAACTTGAGGTGGGAGGGGGCACAGAGGGGATGCAACAAGTCTTCCAAAGCCTAAATGACTAAAACCAACTCCTCACTTTGACCACAGGGAACAAAGTCCTTACAAAGCACTATGCCTCAATGTACATATATTTGTATACATTCCTTTCATTGTTTACAGCTGTCAGACCTGCATGTTAATCTCCTAAAAAAGGTAGAGAAATTATTACTGTAGCTCAATATGGTCTCAAGAGATTTAGGCAAGATTTTGTAAATAACAATTATCCCAGTGTTACTTTGGGTTCAGGAATATTTAACTACTTCTAGTCTTGTATATTGTGTTCTATTTTTAAGCTTCTTTTTGTATTTGACAAGACTTCAGTCTGACTATTTGTGATTGAATCCATTTTTATATGACAATAAATTCGTGAGACTTTGCTACAATCAGAATGTTTCTGTTGCATGAAAAGTAAAACTCCTGAAACATATTTTTTAAAGGATTTTAAAACTGGAATATAGTTCAATCATGTACTTTTCTGCCTTTTTACTGCAGTTGAACTGTTCCTGTTCCTCAAACTGAGTCAGACTGCTGCCATACAGTGGTCCTCCACTTACCTCAGTGTCTCTGTAATAATAAGGAAGGCCATTTACTAGTTCTGGTCTCATCTTACATTTTTCATGTCTTAAGGATGTTCAGGATTAAGAAATATTTATGGAAACAGTAAATTATTTTCAGCTTCTGCACTGTAGATCTTTATAGTTTACTCTTTCCATAGTCCAGAATTATCAAAAAATTAAAGTGGTGGCTGTTAAAATCTTCATGGTTTGATTTTTTCTATCAACAGGCTGTGCTTCTCCTGTATGATTTGTAAAAACAAATAAATACACATTTAAAAATTTTTTTTAAATAATAAAGTAAAAGTGTATCTGTTCACTGCTTTATAAAGGCACTATCAATCTAACTAGATACAGTGAGGACCTACATAAATCAGAAACATGTCCTATAACGTAGTAGTATTTTAGGAAATTCATGGGTAATTTGAAAGACCCAAATTACAAAGCAGTGAGAGACAATTTACCTTCTTTTGAAGTCAACTCTCTGGTTTTAATAACTGCCTTAAGAAGTTATTTACAGAATCTCCTGTGGTGTCCACAAGGTAAGGTGGAATTCAAGTATTTCACTTCTTCATCAGGTATTTACCACATGAAATCACCTCAAGCTACTCTGAATGAAAGATAATCTGCATGTGATGTTTTATTTGAACTCTGATAAATTATCACCTTTGGATTTTTATGTATCAGGTATGAGCATCTTTTATAGGCTAGAATAAAGCAAGTTTCCAGGAGGGATGGGCTTGAGGAAAAGGGAGCTGGTGCTGGTTTTGATTAACTCTGCTTAGAAGGAAATGCTTCACAAGCTCCATTCCAGTACTGTGAAATTTGCCTGCTTTTGATGCTAAATATTTTCCTGCAGTAGTTTGGGCCCTGCTTAGTCCTTTATGTACTGCCCCTCAAGCTAACTTCTGTGTCTTGGAAATAGAAGTAAAAACAACCCTGGAGTTTCACAATGCCTCTCCCCTATTTAAGCAGCAGTTATTAGTAGGTGTACAGCAACTTAAAACCAACAACTTTGTTCTTCTTGGTGGAATCTCAACCAAATTTCAAGCTTTTCTTTCTGTTTACTGTCATTCCACTATTGCTTTCCAGAATGTGAGAGTGACGTTATTCTACCATCCTATGAACAGGACTAGAAATATCTATGAATAATATAGAAAAAAGCATTTATGGCTGCAAGAATGAGCCAAAGGCTTAGGCTGTTAATGCTACTGCAGAATAGAAGTGGGAGGAGGGAAGGATGCCTTCAACAGCATGACTTTCTCAAGTCTTTGTAAAAGATATATAAATAATCACTTCCCAAATGTCATACAAAATCTTCCTTTTATTCTACAGGAGTTGTAAGGACACTACAAAAATTAAGCTAGCAAAAAGCTTTGGTGTATGGCTTGCAAGAAAATTATCTGGGGAAAATTAAATCCACATTTACATTCCAGTGTGCAACGGTTCCTAGAGGATAAGTGTTGAAGAGAGATTCTATGTAGGTAGCTGAACAACTTTTCAGATATTCTGCTGCTATTTATTTTGTAACTTCACAATATTTACAAATAAATAAAAGGTACAATACTATTTAGTACCTAGAGATGGAAAAAAGGTTTCAGTATTTGGAATTGATAATATATGTCTAGTGTAGTGTTTAGTCATCTACAAAATTACAGTGTTTTTACAAGATTGTAGATAAACTTTACTAAAGAAGCATTCTGTATTATACTGCACTATAGCAATGCAAATTAGCAATGTAAATTAAATTTAACCTGAAATGAGAAAAATATTTGAATACCTCTTAATATTTTTTCTGAATTAATTGACCTTTTTGAAAATATTTTTCTCAGATTTTTCTTTGTCTTTTCTCTTGTCTTAGATAAACAGAATATTAAGTCACAGACTTTGTGGCATTTGCTTTATCATGAAAGAGGAACATTTTCAGTAGGACTGAAATGCTATATTGTCTCTGTGTTGAGCTATGTGGGCGGGGTTTTTCTGGCACCGCTTGGTGTCAGCGAGCTCCCTCAGAGCCTGTGCTGAGCACTCGCAGCAGCGCAGAGCTGCGCTGGGAGAGCGGGACTCACCTGCCCCGGCGGTACCGGGGCTTTGGTCGAGGTCTGGGGCACGGCTTGCTGTTCTGTTATCCAGCAAGCTTTGTAAATTTATTTTTTTAGAGAGATGGGGTTGAGACAAACCTGGAGCTGCGCGGACGAGCCCTGCTGGACACAAGCCCCTTAGTTATGAACTTTCAGGACAGGAACTTCCAACTCGTTGCGGGAAAGCTGACGGGGGCGGGGGAGCGGGACAGGACGGGGACGGTGGGCGGGTGCCCCCGGGGCGCGGGCCGGGCCGGGGGGGCCGCACCCCCCGAACCGCCTGTAGGAGGTGGCCCGGCAGCGCCCGCCTGGCCCGGGGGCGCGGGAGGGGACGGGGCGCTCCGGGCGCCGGGGCCGCTCCGGTTCCTCATTTCCCGGCGGGGCCGAGCCTCCCGCAGACTCCGCGCCGGGTACCGGCGGCGATGGACCGCGACCGCAACAAGGCGCTGCTGCTGGAGCTGCAGAGGGCGGCCGGGACCGGTAACGATCGCTGCGCCGACTGCGGGAACCCAGGTAAGGGGGCTCCGCTGGGCAGGGCCCCGCGCCCCTCGGCCCCCGGACCCGCTTCCGAGCGGACAGCGGCGGTGACGAGGGGCCGGCCGCCCCCTCGGGCTGTGGCGCCGTCTGGGCGCTGCTCGTCCCGGTCCGCAGCTGTGTCCGCTCGGTCCCTGCGGGCGACCGGCCGCGCCCCTCGCTCCGTGGCGCGCAGGGCGGCAGCGGGACGGTCCCGGGGCGCTGCCAGCTCCGGGACACGGCTCTCGGGAAGCCCCGCGGGGCAAGGGGACCGCAGCAGGGGGCAGGAAACGGCCTCAGCACCAGGTGCTTCCCCGGGTTATTTGTGGACAGGGCATGAGGCTGCAGGAGGAGAAGGGTGCGTGGGGTGGTTTTCCAGCTCGGAGAGTGTCTCTGCGCAAGGGCTGGGGCAGAGAAAGGCACGGAAAACCCGCCGGAGACCCCGCGCCGTGCGGGCGCCAGTGCCCGTTCGGGCGGGTTAGTCGGCAGCCAGAAGGAGCTGAAGGCGTCAAGTAGCTTGTATTTAGTGTCATAGGAAGAAGTGGACGGTGGCGCAATCCAAGGAAATGGTCTTGCCAGAGCACTCAATGCCTACAGGGATGCACTTGTCAAAGCTGCTGCAGGGGATGTAGCAGCAGGCAAGAGCAGGAGCTTTCACGGACAGGGGACAGAGTCCTCGCTGTAAGTGGTTGTACGCTGTTGTACTCTCTGTAGTGCACACTGTCGGCACCTTCCTTCCCTTGTTAATTCAGCAACAGCAGATTTTCATGCAGAACTAATAATTAGCTGAGCTTTTCCATCACCACTCACCTGCCTGCACAGTCACATTAATTTTAAAGCAAATAGTCAGTAAAAGAATGTACAAATGCAGCAGCCACATTGTTCACTGGGGAAAGCAGTTGTTCCCCTGAACACAGTGAAGTGACAGCCATAAACAATGGGATGGGGTTCGAGGTATTTATTAGGTATGAAGCCTGGGCTGTGCATCAGATGTGTTTTTGCACCCTTGCCAGTGGCTGTACCTTTTCCTGTGTATTAATTCTTTGTGTTTTTATCTAGATCCAGAGTGGGCTTCTTACAAACTTGGAATATTCATTTGTTTGAATTGCTCTGGAATTCATCGTAATCTTCCTGGAATCAGCAGAGTCAAATCCCTTCGGCTTGACTTCTGGGAGAGCAATTTAATAGAGGTACAGAGGAAAAAGCAGTAATTCTCCACATTTCATAACCTCCTCTGCCATGTAATTCCTGTGCCATCCACCATGGACAGAGCAACAGAGCTACACAGAGCAAAGTTAACTCCATGTTTAACTTCGGGGGGTTTTTTATGAGCTGCTCAATCAAATTACACTGATAGGTGACCATGTTCCTAACAGTCTGTGGTGTGTATTTTTATATACACAGTAACTTCTCACTGTGGTTTAGAAACCCACAGATATTTCCAGGTAGTCTGTTCAATTCAGAAAGCAACATACTCTTCTTAAATATTGGTTCAGCCTCTCATCATTCAATTGAATTGTGTTAATAATACAATCACAGTTAATATCTGGGAGGAGATGAAAGAATAAGGAGATCATAAACAAATTTGCTCCTAATTTTATTTTGTTCTTTTCATCAACAACCACAGTTTTGTATTTCTTCACACATGGTTCAGAACTGTAAATACTGAAAAAGGTGCATCCACTTAGAAATAGCAAACTATAATGCCAAAGGCAATTTATAAATGTATGTAAATACACACTGAGAGTTATGGCAAGCCTCAGCAAAAAGTGCAGCGCTCCCTTTGATACACATTTTATGTCCATGCCATGGTGTTGATTTATAGTGGCACACCTAACTGTAATTTATTTTGTATTTCAGTTTATGAAGAATCACGGGAATCTCTGGGCCAAAGCTAAATATGAGGCGAAGGTCCCTCCGTACTATTACATACCCAAGTCCCAAGACTGCTTGTAAGTTGATGGTGTATTCACTGCTGCAGACCTTTACATCTGCTTCCCTTACAGGTCACCCTGGCTGGCTGGTGAAACTAGAGTAGAGACAGATCAGCTTTATCCATGTTTTCCTCTTTCAGGGTTTTAAGAGAGCAGTGGATTAGAGCTAAATATGAGCGTGGGGAATTTCTTGACACCCAAGTCTGCCAAGATCCTTGTTCTGCAGGTAAAAGGATTGTCAGGGAGGTCTCTGCCTCAAGGCCAACAGCACAATGTTCTGATTGCAGCTTTGGAGATCTCTAAGGTTGGCTTGTCACATTTGAACTGCTGGATCTGCAGTCACTGCTTTGAGTCTAGCTTTGAGAGGAAACTCCTAAGAAAAGGCACTTACACGAGTGCACGGGTATATTCAGATCTTACAGTTCTCTAGTTCTCCACTGACTTTTTCATATGAGGTGAAAATTCTCAGATGGAGAAGAGACTTGAAACTGTGCCACATCACCCTTAGCTAAACAGTCCCACCCTTGTGCCACTGTTCTCTGACACTTACCTCTCTGGTCTGCAGGCAGCCGTGAAGGATGCCTCTGGAAACTTGGGAAGGGATTCAGACAGTTCCAGCAGAGGCAATTTCTACTATCAGCAAGGGAAGGGGTGATGAAGTACTTCACCAAAGAAGTGAGTTCCTCAGCCAGAGCTGGCCAAAGGTAGCAGGTCAACACCCACCCTCAGACCTTGCTCTTTGTGGGCAAAACCCAGCACAAGTAGCTTTGTCTCTAGTTTTGCAACCAGGCTTAGAGGAGTCTACATGTTTCTCCATTAACATATGTGGTATATTGGGCAATTTTGGATTTAGCTCTTTTCCTCATCCCTTATCTCAACCCTGCAGCCTCCTTTTGCTTAGTGAACAAAGGAAATGGATACTGGCAGTTGAATAGCAAGACAGAGAGATCTGCTGGCAGTTGTTACCTCTTACATTACCAAAATATCCTCTCATCAGCTCCTGTAGCAGGGTCCTCAACACGTCTCCTTTCCCTGAGACACTGTAGCTAATTGTTCTCCAATACAGGGCTGGAGATAGACCCATCCCTTGCAGTGTAGACCCAGCCCTCTTAAATAGTGACCCAGCATTTGCCAAGGAATCTTTGTAAGTGATTTTATGTTGCATGTAATTAAGGCTTTATGTTTCAGATATATCCAGTATTCAGATTCTTTAGGATGTCTGCTTTCTCTTCAGTAGGGATCTAGGTCTCCTACAGCTGATCCGTCCTGCAGTACATTCCCTGAGAGCACTTTAATACAGTGATGCTTCTCATTTCACAGTCCAAAGGTCCAAAAGCCGTTATCAGCGTTGAGACTCTGAATGCAATGTTCCAGGTGGACAAAATAGGACACATTCACGGGCTGCAGATCACATACATCACAGATGGTCAAACAAGGAACCTTTTTGTCTATCACGAAAGTGGAAAGGTGAATATCATGGTGATTCTGGAGTAAGCAAGATGCTTAGATGTTTGATCTGTATTTTGGAAGAGTTACTGTGTCTGCAAGATCGGTTTTATTTGGCATCACTAAGACTTGTAGAATATAGGAAGTTGCAGAATTTGATACTCCTAACAGTAGCATCTTGCTCCTTTTCTGTTGGGGCATATATTCAACCTCACCCTTTGGATACTCTGAAGTGGTGCATGGATGTAAATATCTGTAAGGTAACTGCCTCATCGTTTTAAACAATGTCATGGTTAAATTCTTGACACGCATAGAGAATTTTGTTCTATATTATTTCCAAGCCAATAATGATAATTTTTAAAAAATATCTCTATAGATATTGTTTGACTTCTCTTTCGTCTTTCAACAGAGTTCTCATGTCTTTCCAGGTACAGAGGTTTTTAAACAACCCATAACTGAATCAACTGAAAAAGCCTGTGTATACAGACTTGGGTGATTGTCCATGCTGAGAATGTCTAGGACCTCCCAGGAGGGGCATTCTTAAATTATTTTCAAGGGTCAGTGTTTTTCAGGTGTCTGAGACAAATCACTGACTCTCTCTGCCCCTTGGGGAGAAAGTACCTCTTTAGTTTTTACAAAGAGGTCACAAGAAAGGAGAAGGGCATTTTTGAGAAGCAGTGCTCTTACTCTTCTTGTTAATTTTTATGTCTGTGTTTGCTCTTTTCCCAGGAGATTGTTGACTGGTTCAATGCTATTCGGGCAGCACGTTACCATTATCTCAGAACAACCTTCCCAAATGTCCCTGAGCCTGAGGTGAGAACTGAATAGGGCTTGAAGCAGTCTAGGCAACCACAGCATGGGAAAACATTTTCTCACTTCTTCTCACAGAGTCAGGTGCTCAAAAAGCAGCACTTGGGTCCAGGTAATGGACAGAAGAGGTAGAAGGAAAGGCCACATAGAATAACATGCAAAAATTTAGTCAGCATTTAAGGCCTAAAAGTCTCCATGTGATCCTTATAAAGTGTAATCTGTCAAAAATGTTATGTTCCTTCTTACTTCAGACTTCCTTTTACTGAGCAGCCAAAAAAAACCCAGACCCCAAAAGCCGCAATTGATGGTGATTAACTTTGACAGAAACAGAACAGAAATGCTATCCTGAATGAGACAGCCTGTCCTGGTTTTGGTTGGGACAGACACAGACTTTTTTGTGTTTGTGTTCTCATAGCTCATACCCAGGATCACAAGAAATTTTGTCAAAGAAGGATATATGGAGAAAACAGGACCAAAAGTAAGTGCTTACTTGGCATTACACAAACAGGATCATTCCAGACAGAGAATATTTGGTAGTTCAATGATGCTGACTCATAAAAGATTTGCTCAGTGACTCTCTGCTTCCTGGGTTGATAAAAGACATTATATTCAAGCCTGTCATGTTCTTTGGGATCATGTTTTATTTTGTGTGGAAAATAAGATCGGGAAAAAGAATCCTTGAAGAGTAAGCAAGATGGATTAGCTGTCAATGGACATGCAAAGTGCTGTTACACAACACCACATGGAATGCTGTATCTGCTAACTGCAGCTCCTGCCACAGCAGAACATGACGTGCTGACCCCCCCCCCACTTCTCTGTTTCACTTCGAGTCAGTTGCACTTAAGTCACATCTACTTAGAGCAGCAAAGTGTCATTTGAGCAAATTTCTCTACAGTGAAGCCAATCGATTGGTTTGTTTTATTGTGGGAAATGTTTGGGCCAGTACTCTGGGAACAGAAGAGCGAGGTTTTGGGCACTGCTGAAGGAGGAGATAAAGATCTGAGGTGTTGTTTGAACACAGCCACTTCTTGCCTTGCTCTCCTCTGAGTGAAACATGAGCCAAGTCCCATTATAAAGTTCAGTGGTGCAATGCTGATATTGAATATGCTAGGCTTTGACCCGGCTTGTGCCAGTGTTCCAGCACCTCTTCTGCAGGTGCTTGCACAGAGCATGAAAGATTTTGTGTTTTTCTCCTGAGGCCTAAATTCTGCTTAAACTGAGGTGAGCCCTAGAAGAGGCCTCTTCAGTTCAGCGTGGAGCAGTTAGTAGCTCAGGAATGGTCAGATAAGTGTAGCTGATGGAATTAGCACTTTAAAAAAAACAACTAGTATTGTACACCCAAAATTCTAGGGACAACCTCCCTGATCAGACTGTTGGAATTGATTGCACACTCTCTTCACTATCACCATTGGCTCAGGGGTTGTTCTCTGCAGTGCTTTCAATCCATTTCATGTAACTTCCTTAATCCTGTTAATTTGATTACTTCCCTGCCCAAAGGATTATCATTGAATGTAAATCTGTAGTTTGAGCCCAGGGAGAAAAGAGCTGAGGGCTGCACACAGCAGCCACTCACCTGTTACCAGTTACAGGTATGAAGGGAACTGAACTCCAGCTCCAAGTCATTTAAGCAGTCCTGGCATTTGAATAGAACAAACTCCCCTTTGAGACTTGGTCTTTAAAGAATTTCTACCATCTCCTTGCAGCAGAAGGAGCCCTTTAAGTTACGCTGGTTCTGCTTGGATTCTCAAGAAAGGAACCTGATATACTTTAAAAATCCACTGGTAAGAGGAGTGTTTTTTGTTCCATAGCCCCTTCATGAAGCAGGTAGGGAGGAAGGGTCTGTTCTCATCCACCTTTTCCAGTGGCTGTGCCAGACTGGAGCAGGCCCAGCTTCAAGAGCCCATCTCCCTTGCCAGTGGATGTCTCTGAAGCTGAGCTGGTTGGGAACTCTGGCCCATACAGTGGCTGTGAGGAAGATCCATGTATTTTAAAAGTAACTGCTGCTGCCTGTAGTTAGTGTTCATGCCCCCTCTCCCCCAGCCCTAGTGCCTCTGTGTCTGTAAACTTAGCTAAGATGAGCAATATTCCAGTATCAGGGGCTTGACAGCCCCAGTATCCGGCTTCCTAGCATGGATTTAGCTATGGGAATGTCCTTCCCTGCCCCGTCTGAACAGGCACCAACCAGCTCTGTAAGGGTGGGGCCCTGCCTCCTCTTTCTGAGAATGCCTGTGAGTGCAAAATACCCCTTTGTGCGTTCCCTGCTGCTCTCACCAGTCCGCGTCATCGGTTCCCCTCCATGCATCCCCAGATCCTGTTCCAAGTCACAGGATAGAGCACTGTCTGGTCTGCTGGAGCTCCACTGTCCACTGGCTAATGGCTGTCTTCTGCTTCCTTCTCTCCAGGATGCATTTGCACAGGGCCAGGTTTTCATTGGAAGGAGGGATGAGGGATATGAAGTACGAGATGACTTGCCCGAGAGAGTCTGTGTGAAAAAGAAAAAACCAGCGATCACTCTGGTCACGCCAGTGAGAGAGTTTGTGTTTCTCTGTGAGAACGACAGGAAGCAGAGGGAGTGGATGGATGCCTTGAACGGAGTTATCAGCCAGCTCTGATGTCCACAGGGAGGAGCAGTCAGGCCACTACATTCCACCTGGCTGCAGCTTCTGGCCACACAGGAACAGGGTTGTTTTCAACAGAGTGGGGTGAATGTCTCTTACGGCGCTACATTTCTGGCACAATTAAAAAAAATACAAGCCAAGTTTAAGTTGTGGAGGATACTGTAATGGAATCACTCCTCTAAAGGAATCACACAGATGCTCCTAGCTCCTTGCTTTCAACAGTCTCTACTGTTTGGCTTTTATGTGAGTGGCAAATCCAACGTCCAATGAATTTTTTCCAAAGCAACCCCACATAGTGCCCCAGTGAACACATTAAGAGTACAGGATGAACAAACACTGATCTGTCTCACCTAAGAACAAATGAAGCTTAATGAGCTTGATTAGATTGAACATTGAAAGGCAGAAACAAGTTTTAGAAGTGTTTTCTTCAGTGATTTGCTTGCAAACACTCCATGAATGAGGACTGGTGTTCAGTGTTGGAGGGAAGCCTTCTCATCAGGTACCACTGTGTGCAGGAACTGATGGAGACTTGCACTGGCTGATGCAGAACACTGGGTGTTTCCATGCCTCAAGACCAAATCTGAGATCTGGTTTTACCAAGCAGCGAGTCATTGAGACATTTAATTCTTCTTTCCAGATAGCCTTAGTTTGCAAATCAAGAGGAAGTCTTGCAGACCAAGTTTCTGGTGAGGCTTCCACCTTTTGCTGACAATTGCCAGCTGGTCTTGAGATACTCGAAATAGTTCTCTTTTGCAGAAATGAGAAGTGCCAATACTTGCGGGAATTAGTGACACTAATTCTTCTTTCTCCCCACCCCCACCCCCCCAATAGTGCAAAGGAATTGTTTGAGCTGGATCAGCATTCTGCCTTTCTCAGCCAGCTCATCATCCAGCTCTGAGCAATCTGCAGTAGTTTTATTTGTTGATATGCTCCCATGAACATCCCTGTGTTCCAGGCTCTCTCCCCACACAACCCCACTCATTCTAACTCACATGGTGGTTCAGCAATTCTGTTGAACAGCCTAATCCTGCAGCTCCTGAAATCAATAGAAAGCACCTTTTGACTTGTACGAGGAACAATGTCAGTCTTCATTTGTTAATTGCTATTTTGAGATGACCTAAGTAGCTTGGGATGACCTCAGAACGGTTCGGTCCCTCCAGTAGCCTGACCTTCAGTCAGACAGGATCTGCACTGTGCTGTGCCATGCCACTTCTCTCCCAGCTGGGTCAGCAGACTGCCCATGTCAGCAACTCTCACTATTACAAAATCGGGAAATTCACGGTGGAAATGAAATAGTGCAGATAACGGGGACGGTTTTGGACATTCAATAAAAGTCAAAGCCGGGGCCTGGAGAGTTCTGCGTCACAGTCCATTTCCATCGGTAACCCAAATCCTAGGACCAAGGCATGTGAGAAGAGCAGAGCAGAGTGGGGCAGAACCGGCGCAGCCCGGGGCGTTCTCGGCACCGGAGGAGGCGCCCGGGGAAATCGAAACTGCGCGGCCGGGCCGGGCCATGGCCGCCGTCATCGAACTCGAGCGGCTCCAGCGCGTCCTGGAATTGCAGTGCTCCTGCTGCCTGCAGTTCTTCGCGGAGCCGGTGCGGCTCACGGGCTGCGGCCACAGCTTCTGCCGGGCCTGCATCCTCCGGTACTGCGAGGGGCGGCCCCGCGCCGCCTGCCCGCTCTGCCGGCGCGGCTTCGAGCTCCGCCACCTGCGGCCCAACCGCGAGCTGGCCGCGCTGCTCAGCCTCATCCCGCGGGAGCTGCAGGAAAAGTTGGAAACACAGGATGGGCCGGAACCCTATGGAGCTGCTGCCTGCAACGACCGGAGCTCGGCGGGGCGGGGACCTGGGGAGAAGGTACGGCCGGAGGCAGCCCGGGGCTCCATCCCCGACATCTCAGAGCTCCATCCCCCGACACCCGGGAGCTTCACCCCCCGACGTCCCGGGGCTCTATCCCGCCAAAGCTCGGGGATCCTCCCCGCGACACCCCGGGACATTCCGTGATGACATCCCGGGGCGACATCCCCCGACTCCCAGGGACTCCTGGAGCCCGCGACATTCTGGGACAGCACCCAGCGGCACCCTCGGGACACCCCGGGTTCCCATCCCACGGCATCCCCGGTGTAGCCCGGGGCTCCATCCCACTCCATCCCACGGCACAGTAACACATTGAGCAGATGGGTTTGGCTAACGCAGTGTTTGGGGCTCATTGGTGGTGTCTGATGCATTGACAGCTGCACAGCTGAATTAGAAGAACTAATACCTGTACATATTCAGCTGATGTACAATAGTAATAAGTGACTTCTTTGTGCTGGGTGTTATGTATTGCATCAGCATTGCATTGGAGACTGCTGAAAGGACACATAACATCATTAGACAGTGCTACAGCTCCACCCGGCTTCATGGCACAAAATGGGACAAGTTCATGATCTAGGTCTCTGCTTAAAACGACTGCCAGAGAAGGAGATGAGAAAAATCTGTTGACCTTCATTATTTTAGCACATACATATCTTCTTCAGTCAAGCTAAGCACCGAAGCTCACAATTATAGTTGAACATGTAATAAATTGGTGACTGTTGCATGTTGACTTCATTGTGATTAGTCCTACTCAGAATTGTGTCTTTCAGGCACCTCCTCAGTCAGTCCAATGCTTAACTAATGTCAGTGATGTAGGGACTTTTATTATCCTGCTGCTTAACCTAGTCATGCTTTCTCTGAGGGTTATATAGATTAATAGTCCAATGTGTCACTTTAAAGGAGGAAGAGATATGGGAGAGCTCCAAGCAAGAAGAAATAACTGCAGAGACCGTCCACCTGTTGAGGAAAGATCTCAATAAAACAAAGGTACACACTGTACATTCATCACCTGCAGTTACCTTCTGTTTCCACTGTTCTGGACTGGAAATGTGATTGACTGCAGGGTTGCCTCCCAGCCCAGAGCAATACCTTTTTGTTTCCTTCTTTTCTGTCACAATTCTGTTTTTACTGATGAGAATGAATATATGGCATCAGCTGCACTAATTTGTGTCTTGGCTGGCACAAACGCCGCTGGAGTTGTGCATTGCTGCATTTTTCTGCTTATTCCAGGAGCAGCCGGAATGTTTCTGGTACACTTAGATGCAAATTAAAAATCATAAGAGGGAATATTGATCTTTCTGGGTTGTCAAGCAGAATCCACTGGCCATAAAATAGTCATGATCCTTACCATGCCCCAAATCTCATTGCAGGTAATGCAGGATAGTGTCAAATGTATTTTATTTGTTTGAATAAAGTTTTCTGGTCTGCAGGGGTCAGTCAAAGAGCACGTTAGATGGGGCAGTAGATTCTCATATTCCATACATCTTTCCTAACCACACAATGAACTCCGTATTTTCTGCCTTTCAGGAATATACATCTCACATCAAAAGACAGATTACTAAAGATTTCTGTTGCATGAAGGAATATGTTGAAAGACAGGAGAGAAACACACTGATGTTCATTGAACAAGAGCAAAAAGCTGCTCAACAGAAAATTGAAGAGACTATTCACCAGCTCACAGACATCAAAGCCCAAACTGTAAGTGATGAAATGAAGAGGCAGAATATGAGTAGAAACTCTCAAGCTCAATGTCTGGGATAGCTGAATATATACAGAGCACCTTTGAGGTCCCCACTGCACCATTCTCATAGAGACAGTGGTGCCAATCCATGGACATTGCTGTTCATGGGAGAGTCTGCAGTGAGAAATTCAGAGGAAGGAAAGTACTGAAAGAGGCACAGGCTGGGGATGCAATTCAGAACTAAATTTTTTCCAAGGATATTGGTGAGCTGGAATGAAGTGGGAACTGCACTGCTGAAATCCAGTCCTCAGTCAAATCTAAAGTTGAGATCCTTCATGATCTTTTTATTTTTCAGAATTTGTATATACACATAGGGATGCAAGTTAAAGAACTCACTGAGTTATTAAATATTTTGTAACAACTTTCTTGGAGAAAACACATCAAGGGCCCTCAAAAGAGGCAGTTAAAGCACTTCAGATTCTGCAGAGCCCATTTTGATGTTGAAAACAACAGTGCCAAGTGATGCAAGTTAGCCAGCAGGAATTTGGAGTGGGGCTTACTGGGTGTGGCAGTGCCAGGAGACAGAATTGGACTTCCAGGATGCAGGCACAGGTGCCCACACTGGAGTTCACCTGATCCAGTGTCCTGTTACAGGCAGTGAGGAGAAATGGGCACTTTCAGAGTGATCTGGCCTATGTGAGATACCCACCTGCAAAGGAGATTAATCCAGCCTCCAAAAGGCTGTTTCCTCCTACAGACTGTACACACAAAGAAAGCAACTTCAGATGTAGATCTCCACAATTTCTAAATTTAGGCAACCTAGGTTTACCCTTTCCTCACACTAATACATTTTCAAACTTTTGGTTTGGGTTCTAGAACAAGAAGGAAGTTTAAAAAGAGTAAGTTTGTGTATTCATATGAATACTTAAGGAAATTGTAATATATATACATATATATATATATACATATATAAAAGAAAAAATTAGTTGCATTCTCAGTTTTCTTAGGGAAAACACAGTCTTTTTATTTTGTAATAAGAATATCCTTCCCTATTTTCTGTAAGATTGTAAGATTTCAGGTTGGTTTGCTCAGGTAACTATCCTATAAAGGAAGCTTTTGATACAAAGAATAAGATTCTTGGAGAGATCACTGCTCTTTTCCCACTCGGGCTTTACATTATAATCTGATCTGCGAGATGAAATAACTGTTATTGTTTACATCTTTCCCTTGATCCTTTTGTCATTATTAGAGTAACTTACCTGAGAGGCAGAGGTACAAAGGCTCACCTTCAACAATTAATAAAATTACACTTGATGAGAAGCTTAATGTTGTCAGAAGTGCTGTAGAAGACCTTAAGAGAAAGTTGGAAATTTTATTCTTGGAGAATTATGCTCAGCAACTCCCACCCGGTGAGTTTTCCTTATTTTGAAATCTTTTTCTTAGAGGCAGTGGATCCAGCAAATAGAATAAAAAATTACTCTGTTCGTATGAAATGCATGTGCAGATAAAACAAGAAACACATGATAGCAAGAAAATAAAGAACACTGTAAGAGTTTTTAGGACAGAAACTGCTTTGTCTACATAGAACTACCCAATGGCTTTACCCATCTCACTCCTCTGACAGCTCCCTTCTGACCACAGCAGCATACAGTGTTTTGTTAATTTTGGGTAAAAATTTTGCCTACCCGTCCTTTGTCATTTATACAATAAAAAAAAAAAAAAGCAACTCCTTGTTTTGTACTTGAGCCAGTAGCTGGGTTTATTTGAGGTATGTTTTCCTTTAGAAGCTTAAATACTTCCCATGTACATTTTGAAGAAATGCCTTAACACTTCACTTATTTTTGTATTTAGTGCAACCTCCAGACTCGTATCAGGAGCCAAGTGTCTGCTCATCATTTCCAGAGTCTGCAGCTGAAAGTCCTGAACCAACCATTTCCAGCCCGTTTTCTCAGTGTAAGTATCCAAGCCAGAAGGACTCTTAACGACCTCCAGGTGACTCTGAGACTGGATTTGCTGAAGAAAATTGTCCTTGCCAACATCAGCAGGCAATGTGGCTGTTTACTGAAGCATGGAAACACAATGGAGTTGCCATGAATGAATCAGTTACTGCCACATAATTTAACACTGTACCTGACTGCGGATGCAAGATAAAAAAAGATAAGAAACCTGTTTCATGGAGGTGTATAAGCTGTGTGGTAGCTTGTGCTGGCTGCAGAGTCTGAGCTGGTGTACAGGCAGTTACTGCACCTCACTGATCTTTGCTGTTAAGCTGTAATTGCTCCAGTTGTTACTTGAATTCTGCATCATTTTGACAGAAACATTTTTACAGTCAACACACTGTACTACAGCTGTAGCTTAACACAGAAAACAAATGTTTTTGCTGATAAAATATGTAAGAACTTGTCTCAGTGAACAGATGACTGTAAGCTTTATTAAGGTAAGCATCCCATTTATTATTGACAAAAAGGTAATTTTTTTAAAAAAGATTGTGGCTAGGAATAAAATCCATCTTGTAGGGTGCAAGGTACTTTCACCTTCCCACTGGAGTGCATATGAGTCTGTCATGGATATTTACACAGTTGTGCCTGTTAAATGTTTCAGCATGCCCAGGATACAGTTGATAGTGCTTGGCTGAGGATTCTTGAACTTAGACTCAGGTTTATTGTATGATCATTGGGTTTCATTTCTGTTGTGGAGCAGGGATGCACCTGCTTTCTTGTTGCCTGCATGTGAGAATATTTTCCTTTCTGTTTTCCAGGGGCAGAGGATGTGACTTTTGACCCCACAAGAGTACACGAGCGCTTGGCACTCACGGCCCAGAACAGGAGAGTGATGGTTTCCAGCCACCTGACCAGTTATGGACCATCACCCAAAAGGTTCTGCATCAGCCAAGTGATGTGTTCACAGGGCTTCTCTACTGGGTGCCACTACTGGGAAGTAATTACCAAGGACAGTGATGGATGGGCTGTTGGAATTGCTCATGACATGATTGGTAAAAGGGACAAATTGGGAAGAACTGAGCATTCTTGGTGTGTAGAATGGCTGGGTGCTAAAAAACAGCTGTCAGCATGGCATAAGGATCAAGAAACGTTATTACACAAGGATAAACCGCTGAAGGTTGGAGTTTTCCTGGAGCTACAAAAGAAGACCGTGTCATTTTACTCCATCGCTGACAAAGAAATGCTTTTGCACACCTTTGAAATCAGTACCTCAAATCCTCTCTACCCTGCTTTCTGGCTGTACAATCTAGAAAGAAATGGATCTTTAACTATAAGTCAGCCAAACAGGAGATAAAGCCTGTTGAGAACAGGGACAATTTTGCCAATGACTGCAGAGTTTCTATAAAAGCCTCAGTGTTTAGCACAGGAATGTGCCAAGGAATGAATGCGTAGCTACCCAGGCTTTCCTGGGAATCAGCAACTGATACTCTGTCTGCTCTGCTTCTCTTCATGCTGTGCTCTGGTCTAGCCGTACTTCATTAAAGTGATTCCAGCCTATGCTAAAGGCAGTAACTGCCACGCCTGTGGGAGTCAGGTGGATTTCTCAAGCAGCTTTAAGTAGTCCCATGATATTCCTAGGAAGGAATGTACTAAGGAAGCTCTGATGTTGGGGATAAGCCTTTCTCATGGACCTCATTTTTCCTACATTGATACAAAAAATACGGGAGAACAGATGATGCCATTACTTTCTGTCAAGTGAGATTTTTTTTTAGACAGATCTGACTGATTAAAGAATGCTCAGAGGGCAAGAATGTTACTGATTTTAGGTATGAAAATCTTACCCTTTAGGGTAGGCACTAACTAGGAAATAGGCTTTGTATTTGAGGACCTGGCACTTCAGGGAGGTGTCCCAGAAGAATATCATCTAACTGGAGCCATATTTTAGTCTTGCCCAAAGGGCTGTCAATCCTGGTGGTGGTGTGACCATGGGAATGGTTGTGGAAGCAGATGTTCAGGTGTGTTTATACAGCTAATAAATCATGCAGTCACTTTACTGCTCTTTTAAAGGGCCTGCAATCAGGATTGTGTCATGGGAAGGACCGTCTGGTCTTGCCAGGGAGCCTGAGACAAAGCAAGAGGTTCTCAGTTGCCTGTGGGGGGTGAAGGGACCAGAACTGAGGTCCCACAAGACCTACAGACAGCTTGATTTCTGAGAGAGCCACTGCTTCATGCAGGCAAACTGAAAACAGCATTCACAAGAAGCAAAAGCTTTTTCAGGAAGACTGTGGCATTCCAGAATTAACAAAATAAATAGTTTATTGTGAATAAAAGTGGGATTCAGCTATCTCCTTTAGTGGAATGGAGCTCCTTGGCTTTTAAGGACAGGACTGCTGCTCACCTTCACAGTTACTCTCTCCTGAACACTCTGAACACTCTGATGGACTAAATGCACGTTTGTATCCTCCCAGGGATGTGTCTATCAACATCTCCAAGGCTGGGGTAGCTTCCCTGAAATAGCCAAAGCCACTGCCTTGTTTGAGCCACTGTAGGATTGAGGTGTCCTTTGCTGGTTCATCTGGAGAAACAACAGCTACAGGCTGAACTCTCTGAACATCCCTAATTTCCCAGATGCTAGTTGCACCACAGTGCCCAGGGGCAGCAATTTGTTATGGTTTGGATCACAGCAACAACATACATAACAACACACAGTGCAGATGGGAACCCACTGTGTCACTACTTGAACATTAGGAAGAATTTCCTGATTAGGTGATTAAACATTGGAACGGGCTGCCCAGGGTGCAGTCACCATCTTTAGAGGTGTTTAAGGAAAGACTGGACATGGCACTCGGTGCCACGGTCTGGTTGACACGGTGGTGCTGGGTCATAGGTTGGACTGGATGATCTCCGAGGTCTTTCCCACCCTCATTGATTCTGTGATAGCCGATGTGCTCCGAGTGCCCCGAGCTGCACCCCAGCGCTCGCTGCGGNCCGCCGCTCGCGGCCGGTCCCTCGCGAGCCGCCGTAGCGCGCTCGCCCCGCTCCGTGAGGGGAGCCTGGGCAGCCCAGGCCGCAGCGGCGTCGCCGCCGCCGCCCCGCCCGATGTGAGCGGCCCCGGGTTGGGGGGCAGTGAGCGCGGCCATGAAGAAGGACGTGCGGATCCTGCTGGTGGGAGAACGTGAGTGCCGGGGCAGGGTGGGGGCCGCCGGCTGTCACATCGCCCCGGTGCCGCGGGGCTCAGCCCGGCCCGGGCAGGGAGCTCGGGGGAGCGCTGGCCCGGCGGGGCGCGCAGGGGTCGGGGTGTGCTCTCCGTGACCGCTTGGAGCGCTGGCCTGGAGCCACTCGGCTCCCTGCGCTGGGCACCGAGCACGGCCGGCACTTGGTGGAGTTGTGCGGCTTGGACGTCCCTGGAGATGACACCGGGGTGAAATTCTTGCCCGGTATTTGGCCACGGCCTGTTTAAACTTTCGGGTTTCTTTTTTTCTTTTTTTTTTAATTTTATTTTCTTTTATTTTCTTTTTCTCTTTTTTCTTTTTGCTTTTTTCCTTTATAGCTCCGTGAAAATCACACTTGCACGTTTCCGATTTACTGACTTTGGAAATCAGTGGCCCGATGTGCTCCTAGTGGTTATAGGTCGGGTGTTGTGGGTTTGTGGCCAGGACAGGGCCAGGGAGTCCAGATCCCTTTTTCTGCTTTTAATTTTCTGCGTGACCTTGGATAAACAGCACACACGTAGGTGCATGCTAGAGGTACTGTGGATCTGGATTTTTTCACGTATTCCTAAAATTGTGTCCTGAAGTTCACGCTTAGGGACCCAAATAATTGACAAGGCTTGCAGAGGCTCAGCTTCTAACCGGTATAAACAACAGCGGGGAGGTTCGGTTAGTTTGTAAAGCGAGCTTAAGTTCCTCAAGGGGAAAGAATACAGAGTAATTACCAAGTGTTATTAGTAAAATTACCTAGTTATACTAAGAATGTGGTACTACTAACAAGGTTTTCCTGAGGATTGAATGCCCCATATGTATTTATAGTGCAGTTTATGCAGTTGTTTTATAGTGCAGGTTGGCTCTGTCTGTACTGCATAGAAAGGCTCTCTGTGACTTTTCTAGAGAGGAATCTTGAGGGAGCTGTCACTGTGCAGAAAGAGCTAACTCAGTAAGATTGTATTTGGTTAGTTTTGCATTACTGTGTTTAGGAATTGGTGCCTTTGAATACACAGTTTAATTCCTCTTTAGAATATATGCCTGATTTACCATACTGCCTTTGACAATCCTGTGTTCTGGGCTGGCTCTGTGCAGTGGTTTCAGCACAGGTGTAACAGGTGCTTTGTTTTGGCAACAAGGTTCACAATGTGTCCAAATGGGAATTTTAAAGATATAGGTCTCTTAAATACAGCAATGTGTAGTACATGGCACACATCAGAGATTGTGAGCATCTCTATGTTACACTTTTGTTTGACTTGTAGTGAGGAGGAGGGAGAAATTTGTTTTACAGATTGGTAAAACTTGTCAGTTATAGTGTCAGTGCTGCTTTGTGTATGTGTGTCATGTATATTTATTAGTCTGAAACCACAAGTTGGTCCAGACCATCTAAAACTGGCTAGATGGTAACAGCAGACCATCAGGTTCGGAATCTGAAATACGCCAAGAACTCTTTATTGTAAGCCTGTTCCAAAATTCAGCCTTTTTCATCCCCAATGGTCCACAGTTTAGGTTTAAGTTGTTTTAGTCCTCGTATCCAGGGTGCAAACATCAATTTTTAATGCCCAGTACTTTTCAGAATACGTTCAGCACGTTATGCAGCATGATACAAAAGACTTTCATATTAGGAAAAAGACAAATTAATTATCATGAAGGGCTGTGCTGCTTTCCTTCATCCCAGTCAGCTGATACTGTTTAGGCTGTTATTTCTAAGACTATAAACAGATTGGGAAGGACAGAGGGTTGACCTAGATTTGAACAAAATAACCCAAATCTCTACACTTGAACCTACGGATTTTCATAGAAATCAAGGACACTAGAAAGTGTATCAAGAGCTTCTAAATACTGAACATTTACTCACCAGCAACACATTATCTATTTTCAGTCATAAGAAGTGGGTTTCTATATCTGCAAAGCCAGTTTTGCCACTGTTTCAAGTTAGAACTGTCTTGGTCAGGTGCAAAATACATCACTATTTTCACTAATTAGTAAGTTTACTTACCTGTAAGGAAAGTACTCATCTTTTTTTCCTACGGAAATAGGAGAGCTTCTGAAGCTCTTTTGATTCTGTCAGAATGAAACTTAAGATGTAGTTGATGCAAGAGGATGCCTGGCAGTTTAAGTTAGGATTTTAGCTCATGTGCGTATCTTTGATGGAAACACAACTGCATTGCTGTTAGGAAACCTGCAACCTGCTGCTCTGCAGGGAGTATCACTGGGGAAAAGTTTGCAGCTGTTCTCCATAAGGAAAACAGAAATCTTCCTCCCCAGAATAGCTTTTCTTTGCTTTTCATAATTTTGTTACAACTACTCTTTAACTTACCATGATGAAGAGAAGGTTTTATTTCTGGATGCCAGAACATGTTACTGTACCAAAAATAGACCTAGATAAGTTGAGGGTACTCTGACTGGATCAGCAGTTCAGTAACACCAATTCCTGCACAAAATCAACCAGCGGTACAATCATACCTCTTCATATTCAGAACTATATACAATTACATAGAGAACTGTAAATGCAGTGATATCAGCTGAACACCTTCTGTCCCCTGGTGACATTTTCTGTTGGTTTCAGTAGGAACAGTGACACAGGCTCTGACTGGTGGTGAGCAGTGCCTTGGTTGGTAACGCATTCCTGCTGGCAGAAGTGCTGTTACATCCAGGGCAAAATAGCGTTTTGCTTGAATTGAGGGCTGTTGGAAATAGACAGTCCCAGAAGGACATTTGAATCTGAACATTTTGGTTTTTAAGAAATGTCTCAAATCCAAATAAAGCAGTAATAGTCTTAAAAGGCTTCCAGAGGACCAGAAAGTTCACAGATGAAGGGATTTAGCGAGAGCAGAACCTTGAGAGAAGTTACCAACTCTTGGTTTTCAATGTTCACATTAGAGCTTCTGAAAACCAGGCAATTAAACTGTGCTATCAGGAGCCTAAACTTCGCAGGTAAACAAAGTATTGAAGCAGAGATGGTCATCTTGGATTAAGGAAACTGTGACTTTAGAAGGCTTGGCGGTTTGGGGTATTTTTCACTTTTAGTGGGGGACAGCTCATTTGTATCAAAGGGACTAAGCTCTTCCACTTTAAAAATAGTCACAGTGCTGGAGACTTTGTTCATGTCCTCTTGTCCAGCTCTCATCCTTGGTATTTTAGGACTAAAGGGCAATCATCCTATCAAGAATACTATAAAAACAGTTAATTTCTACATGCTTTTCTGTGTGCTCTGTTTCTATTTCTGAAGTTTTATTAAAGCTTTTCTAGTTTGTTTTGATTATTTGTTTGCTTAAGTGTTCTATGTTAAGGTTGAAACCTGGTAATTCTTTTGTGTAAGGCAGAGCAGAATTCGCTTTCCCTTCTGGAGGAAATCCAGAAGTGTGAGATGGATCCCAAGTTTTTACAATAAAAGAATTATGAGAGAATTGCTGTCATCCATATTTAGTATGATTAAACAACAGCTTAAAAGCTCTTAATGTGGTGAATTGGAAAATGTTTTTAAAATCTTCCCTTTTTAAGACGGGGTGCAACTACTGAGTGTAACAAAACAAATTATCTAATATCTGTTTTTAATGCTTTTGCAGCCAGAGTTGGGAAGACATCACTAATTATGTCTCTTGTCAGTGAGGAATTCCCAGAAGAGGTAGAGCACTTTCATTTGTTTTCTAAGTTTTACTTCTGTCCTGTCATATAATAAGTTAATAGACTCTGCTTTAAAGTAAAGTTTAAAACTGCAAAGATGACTTCAGGAGGAGTGATGTAGGTTAGCTTAAATATATCTCTGCATGAAGATTAGAAATTTAAGTTTTATCTAACTTCCTTTCTTATTTTTCACATTGTTAATTAAACTAATTGTTTTATATGTGATGAATGGTAGGTTTTTTAAGGAGCTGTAACTGTTCCAAACTGGCGTATTTCAACATGAGAGACACATAAATAGGAAGGTGCTGAAAGAGACAAGACCATCAATTTTTTGGGGGGTGTTGCATTTAAAGAGCAAGTAGACTGCAAAATGATTGCGAGTGAGGAAATAAAAAGTTACATTGTATAACTTATACGTAGCCATTTTTTGTAACTAAGTAAGACATTGTGTTTTCTTCCATCTTTGAAGAACGTTTTACTGACTCTTGAAGTAAAAACTGCAGAAAAAGCTACTTCTGCATATTATTCCTTTAAGAAAGCGGCACGTAGTTTTCTTTATACCATAAAAAGAACCACAGCTGCTGCAAATAGTTAAGCTTTTTACATATAAACATGAATGTTTATTTCTCTGATCACAGCTCTTAAAATAGACATCATGTGCTGCTCTTTGAATCTACTCTGCTCTGGGCTTAATGCAAATCAGTAGGTTACCGCAGTTCAGGAGTCAAGATTGGATTGTAAACATAACTGAATTTTGTTAACATAATTGAATTTAGTTCCTAACCTTGCAGGTAAAAAGAAGGTCCAGTTCCTGTTCTTAGAGTGCTCAGGGACCCGTTCCTTTGGCAGGTTATTTCTTAGTGTATTTAGCGAGTTGTAGTCCTCTGTTCACTTCTCAGCTTCTTCCTGCAGTATAACCTAGAATATTTATCTAAATTCATGTGTAGAGAAAAAACATAATTTATATATAACACAGACTCTCCCTGAAATTACAAAAATAACTTCTAGAAAAATACTGCATCCTATAAAAGCTGCTGAAAGTGACCTGCCCAGTTCCTCAGGCCAGTCAGGCAGATCAGAGCAACATTATGAGGTCTAACAGGCACTTCAAGCTTGAAAATAGTGTTTAATGTACAGGGTGTTATCAGTAATTACTCTTGAGGAAGATCTCAGCAGAGCCTGAGGCTTTACAAAGACACATTCTTGTGGTGACTGACTTTTCTTTTTCCCTTGTGTTACTAAAACTAAAGTATCATGAAAATTCAGTGTCAGCAGGTGAAAGGCAATAAATAGATGTGCAGGAGATTTTCATTAAAATTAGGTTTAAGTTGATTGTTCCTGAATATGGATTAGTGTTCCCTGGAAAAAAGGGCTATCAGAGTTTACAGCATTTTTCAGAACAAGCTTTTATTAGTATCATGTTTTGCTTTGTAGGGTTTTCTGAATTTAATGTTTAGCATTGTCAGAAGCAAGGACATTGTCAGGTTAGAGTTGTGTAAAAATTGAGACTTGTATTTTATCTGTCATGCTTGTTTAGGCGTTGGATAGAGTAGATTTAACAGCATTGCTTTTCTGCAAGGCATGCAGGAAGTTCCTTATGCAGTAAGTAGATAGTAAAGAATGAGGAGATAGCAGTGACTTTCAGTACTTCAAAAAAAAGAAAACCAAACAAATGAAAAACAAAAGTGCTTGAATAACGAAACAACTTGAACAACTAATATTAGTTGCTCTGGTTAAAGCTAACTAAATGGCAGGTGTATTATAGTACATGACTTTTTTCACTGTCAGGATTATCTTGAAAGGCTCTTTCTTGCTGTTCCTTTCAACCCCAGGTTCCACCCCGAGCTGAAGAAATCACCATTCCAGCTGATGTCACTCCTGAAAGAGTGCCAACCCACATAGTGGATTATTCAGGTAGGGACTGCTCAGTATTGTCACTGATTTGGTGTGGAATTGTTTGTCTGACTCAACAGCCCCTGTAACAGGTGTGGGACCAGAGCTACAGGTGGGAGAAGCCTAGAGTAAAGTAGAAACTTTCTGAATTTCTAAGTTAGGACACCTCATAATTTTGTGTCAGTTTACTCTTTTGTATTGTTTTCATGTATTTTAATCTTATTACTGAATAGATGAATAGGTTCACTGTGAAGGTTCATGTGCTGTCATAAATCTGTGCAACTGTTGTACAGCTAGAAAGCCCTTCTGCCATTTACAGTGGAAGCCAAGAGTTAGGCCATGTTAGCAGGTACCTTCCTGTCTTCTCTCTCCCATCACTGCTGAGGAAATGTCTTTAATGTGTTTAACCATCTGGAAAAAGAAATAATGCTTGTTGTTGTTGTTGGACTTGACCTTAAATTTATGTGGAGTGAGTTTTTCTTTCTACTGAATTTTTCATAGATTCAATTAACAGAAGCTTGGTATCACTAAAAAAATCATCACCACTGTAATAAAATTAACGTATGTCATATTCTGATGTAAAAGTTTACATTATAGAAGTAAGGGGCTGTTGAGGAATGTAGAAGGATGCAAACTATGACTTGTTCCAAAGAGAACCTGTCTACAAATATAATTATTCCTCTTCAAAATAGTTGTAAAAAATTGATGCGCAACAGATTGTTGCTGTCTTACAAATGAATGGACCAATTTCATTATTGTTTTGGAAGGAGCACTCATTAGAGTATTTTATAAAAAGAAGTTTAAATAAGAAGGCTTTGACAAAGCTGTCTCATGAGCATTCTGAAATACCCTAGTTTAGTTTCAGAAGTTTTTTTTATTTTGTGTGCAAAAATTTTAGTATTAATGAATAACTTACTCTGTTGAATGCAGAAGCAGAGCAAAGTGATGAGCAGCTTTACCATGAAATATCACAGGTAAGTGTATTTTAGTGTTTGCTAGAAAATAGTTTTGGAAAAAATCTTTACTTTGAAGTTCTCTGCATTAGATGGACTTCAGTTTGAATTGAAGAAAAAAACCTTTCTTGCTTGGCATTTTCTGTTTTGTTTTGTGACCTGTGCTATAGGAAAGATTTCTCTATTTAAGAAATCTTAAATAGAGAAAGTAGGTACTGGCACTGTGTTGGTGAATTGACACCAACTTAAACTTTGTCCTTCCAAGTGAAAGGACAGAACCTAAATATTCTTTAATCATCAAGCCAGTTTTGTATAAATAATTTTACCTTGAAAAGATCCATTTTGCTTCTTTCTGTCACATGTCACTATTGCATTTATGAATAGCACAGGCTTCTTGGTGACTTTGTTATCCCTTCTGATTCCTATTTTCAGTTCTTTCTGAGCACCTTTGCACATTTTCTGCACAGTCTGTCATGGTGTTGTGTTCCATTTCTGGCATTTAGTTCAGTGCTTCAGTGGAGGCTGCACATCATGACTCTTCAGTTTGGATTTCCTGGTGGCACAGGTCTCTGCAGGCACAAGCTCTGACTGTCACACTGCAAGACAGGCCTTTTGGCACTTCTCAACTTATAAGTTCTATGTTTTAATCTCTTGTTCAGGCTCCCAGTAGCTTAAACAAGTCAGGAACAGAGTTCTATAGTGAGTTTACTCTGATGTTATTAGGTATGGTCTTTAATTGTCTCTGTTGCTCAGGGGTTTCTGAACAGTGGAATTCCATGCCTTTCCTTTCTCTTCATTGCAGGCAAATGTGATTTGTATAGTCTATGCTGTTAACAACAAGAATTCTATTGATAAGGTACAGTAACACCTTTTATCCCATTATTGAGATGTAACTTGTGCACTGCTAATTTGTTGTGATAATGAGCAACGCAGAGTCCCCAGGCAGGCACAAAGGAGAGCCCCTTTATTACAAAAACCCGGCCTTTTTTAGCAGTTAGCCGGTTATCTGTTTACATAGTTTTAAGGCACAACAAACGTAATTCAACCAACCACCACACCACAATGCGAGCACATGATGGCCACGCAGCATGTTCTTCTACCCTTAATTCAGCCGTGTCTCTTTCCCACAGTCCTTCTCTACTTAGCCGAAGTAACAGGCCTGAGCCATGATTTTACAAAGGCAACAAGGCCTTCATGCAACACTAATTGAAGTCAAGATGAAATCTGGATTAGACATTTTAAATGCCTGAGATGGAGTTTGAGATCAGTTGTTAAGAGAATGAACAGATGTGGTTTTGCTTCTGCTCCATTTCAACATATATGAGTTTTTAGTCATTTCACTCATCTGAGACACTTGCTCATTAATCAACTCCAATTTTTGTTTCCTCCTTTGTGGGTCAGTTGTGTGCCTTTTTGGGAAAGAAGCAGTAGCAGTTGTAGTGAAACTTGTGCACAGTTCCATCATATTTAATTTGAATATGTATTTTTCATGTCTGTTTTTAATCCCACTTTAGGTAACGAGTCGATGGATTCCTCTCATCAATGAAAGGACAGACAAAGATAGCAGGTGCTTAAGTAAAGATGAGAAGTGTGAATTAGGCTGCACATCGATGGGTGTCAATGAACAGTGTTGAGGATATTAATTGTTTAAGGAAATCAAATTCTAAACTTAAAGTTTATTTAAGAAGCCCAAGCAACAAGAGATTTGAAGTATGTAGGTCTGTTACATGTGCCAGCAATGTTATTTATTTTGAATTTCATGGGCAGCTTTTACCAGGTGTGTTTATATTGGCTATGGTATAACTAGCTTTGGCTCTATGGTCTGTATAGCTTTTCCACTGATGCTGGTTTGGGTAATAACAATGTGATTAGTTGCCATTGTATTTAAATGTGTGGGTTTTGTAGAATCAACAAGAAGTACATTTATGTCTAAGTGTATATCAAAGCACTTTATTTAAACTGCTGTCATTTAGTTTTGCCCGTTGCCTCCAGAGGTATTTAATTGCATCATGAAAATAATACAATGGTTTCTGGTGGGAGATAAAATGCTAAATTAAGATAGATTCTTTTATCCATCTGTCTTTAAAGCTCTTAATATTTTTTTTGTTTTTAGGCTGCCTCTTATATTAGTTGGAAACAAGTCTGATCTAGTGGAGTATAGCAGTATGGAAACTATCCTTCCCATAATGAATCAATATACAGAGATAGAAACGTGTGTAGAGGTATGCAAGACTTTATGAAGTTAAAGCAAGTAACAAAAAATACATTCTTGCTAAGCATGTATGGCAACTTTATAGTAGAAAAAGGGATTATTTTTTTTTTCCAAACTACATATTTCAAACATGAGTAATTATAACAGTGAATTTATATGTTATCTTTCTTTAGGGAAGATTACACTATTGTATAATCAAATGTTACAGTCAAATTCTAATATTTAGAGCCTCCTCACATCCTTTCCTTTAACAAGGGTTTTAAATTTAATATTAAGCCAGACAGTTGTCTGCAAAGTATTCAAAATTGATTTAATATGTGTGGCTATGTCTCTTTTCTTTTTTTTTCCAAAGTAGAGACGGCTTTTTGATTTCTGTTCTTGGTATGACAGCAAATTGCAGTGAAACCTCATTTGTTAATTAATTGAACAGGTACAGGGGCTGGCTGTCTTTTTTCCAAACCAGCCCTGTACCCACAGGAGGGGACTAAGTCTTTAAAAATGTGATGCTTACTTAAATTTCAGAGGAAATCACCAAATAGTCAAGAGACTAGCTCATCAATGTGAGGATTTCTCTTTCAGTGTTCAGCCAAAAACTTGAAGAATATATCTGAGCTATTTTATTATGCACAGAAAGCTGTTCTACATCCTACAGGTCCTCTTTATTGCCCAGAGGAGAAAGAGGTATTTATCCATAGATTCTCAAAGGAAATAATTTTCTGTTCTTTCCGTTTCAGTGGATTTTGCATCTCTTAGTGTGTTCTGTTACCAGCACCCCACCCCAGATGTCAGGCATTGCATCCCAGAACCACGGGGGTTGTTTGGTGATGTATTAACCTGACCTGTCTTTCCTCTTCATTCAAAGCAGTGAAGACAGTTTTTTGTTGCCCATGTGAACTGCTGAGTAAAACGAGAAGCTTTGCTAGTGGCTTTGAGCCAAATGTAATGTGAACCAAATTATGTCTTCAGTTCTCCTTTAGATATACATTTCACAGTAACTCCATTTATTTCAGGTAAAACACTAGACTTGGCCTGATCTAAGAGAAATTTTTTTCTGAGAATCCTGTGAAACTTTGGCAAAAGGGATAAAAAACAAGTGATGTGGCTGGTTTTTAGGTATTAGGTGGTTAGCTGAGTGTATTATGAAGGAGTATGTTTTTTTAAAAAAATAATTTCATGGGCAAATACAAATAGAATCTCTAAATGTATCCATTTAGTATTGGGCAGTAGGAAAGTTGCTTCAGCGGTACTTTGTTAAGTAGAGAATCAGAGAATAACCCTGTTTTGATTTCTTCATCAGAATCATCTATATGAGTTAGTAATGTTGTGATAAAATTGTTGTGCTAAAATCTTTTTGGTTTTCCAAAACCAATCTCTATGCAATCTGTGTGACTTCTGTGAAGAGAAGAGTCCATCATCACGGTAGTTGTTGGGAGAGAATTACCAGTGTCTGTTTTCCTTCACTTGGAAGGTATCCTAGCAGTTCTTTTGTCCTAGAGATAGTCCATATGCTCAGTGCTTTGCCTGGTAGATGAATGAGCCCTGTGAAGGTTTTCAGTACTTGATGTCTGAAGCGAGTTGGCTGTAGTTCTAGACCTATTTAGTTTTGCAAAGCACTGGGATTTTAAGGCGTTTTTTTTTTTTCCCCACCAAAAAATGTTTTGGGGGAAAAAAAATTTATTTAGTTGTTTCTCAAAGTTTTCTATAGCAATAAGACTGAATTTAGAGAACTGAGTTTTATTTTTTTTAATAATGTAGTAACTTAGAAGCCACCTTCAGCTTGTGAAGAGCTTGAGATTCTTCTAATAATTGAATAGAAAAACATTTAATGTGGAATAATTGCTTTAAATTTATGGATATAAATTTGCTAAATCAATTTTTTATTTCCTCTTGCTTTTTACTTTTGTGTGCATGTGAATGAATGTCTCTGTTCTGAAACTGTAAATGAGGACTAGTGTGTGTTTCCATGTGACTGAGCTGCCTGGTGTCATTCAGTGTAATCTTTCTATATTTAAGCCTAGAAAGATACTGAACTTCTTTTATTCCTTAGATGAAACCTGCCTGTATTAAAGCACTGACTCGCATTTTTAGAATTTCTGATCAAGATAATGATGGTACTCTCAATGATGCAGAGCTCAACTTCTTTCAGGTACCTCTCTTGCTTATCCTTCCACCATGCTTAAAGGTGAACTCTATAATTCTAGAAAAACAAGGGATTGGTTTTGAATAAATATAGTGAGGAGGTTTTTAGTTCACATCCATTACTTAGTTCCCTGAACTGAAAGGGACCAAGGCCTAAATACTAAGTCTCAAGTACGGCATAGAAGAATGGATTTGTAAAAACAGAAATGAAATTGTTTCTAAGCATTGTTCGAGTTTGAGTTCAAGAGCAAAATTTAAAAATCTATTAATGTTCTTAAAAATAAAATACAATTTGTACACCCCTATTTCCACTAAGAAATTGCATTGTCCTTAACTTGCTTATCAAAATGTTTAAGGCTGTATTTCATACAGGAGATGCTGTTTGTCCAGCTCAGTAGCCAGTGGTCCTAACATGCTATTTTTGGGTTTTGCGTTAGAGAATTTGTTTTAATACACCACTGGCACCTCAAGCTTTGGAAGATGTAAAGAATGTAGTCAGGAAAAACCTAAGTGATGGAGTTGCAGATAATGGATTGACATTAAAAGGTGAGTCTTATTTAACTCTTTAAAGATGTGTCTTCATACAGTTGATAATCACTCTTACATGAGAAAAGTGGTCTTTTGGAATATGATCTCTGTCTTGATTCTTTCAGACTGCAAGAGCTGAGCTTACTAAACAGTGATATCTCAGTGTTCTTTAAGCTCTGGGAAGTGCTGAACAAAAATCCTACCCAGTTATTTTGATACAAGAAAATTAAAAGCAGTCTTCCATGAGACCCCTCTCCAGGCTACTCTAAGCTAAAGCTTTCTGGTTTAAACTGTTGAAAATACTGCGTTTATTTTCATACAGCTAAGGTCTTCTAAAATGCTGGTACTGAAAAAAGCAAACAGCAACAGAAAACAAAGTGGACTGTTTGAAGGAAACAGTTCCTTGGAGAACACTTTTACAAATATCATGATTTCTGAATGTTCAGTCTGTGTAGATAGTGCTGTAATATCCCCCAGGAGGTTTAAAATTTTAATGTGTATTTTGAGCTTTTTTTGTTTTCAAGTCTGATACTGATTCTATTGAAAACCCTTGTAGCAGGTAAAGCACTTCAGGGCCTTAAGATTTCACCATTTTTGATTTTTAGGTTTTCTTTTTCTACACACACTTTTCATTCAGCGAGGAAGGCATGAGACAACTTGGACTGTTTTGCGTCGCTTTGGCTACGACGATGACTTAGAGCTTACACCAGAGTACTTGTTCCCTCCGTATGTATCACTGATTTCAGCTTTCTAAGCTTGAGTTTAGTCTGTGCTGCTCCTGCTTTGGCAGGAGGAAAGGGTTACTGTAGTGTGTTTATTTAACACATTGTTCCGTCAGGTACCTCGCCTACTTCATCACCACCCAGCCAAAACCTTCATGTGACTGAACAACGTGAAGGAAGAATTCTCTTGTGCCAAATGATGTTCTGTTCTCTTTCTTCATAAGAAAGGTGGCAGAAGAGATTCTTAATACAAAACTGGAACATAAATCAGTTGCTTATTGTATGTGGCATCAAATTCTAAAAGACTTGTCAGTATTTTTGTAGCATTTGAGACGTATTGAAAATCTCCAAATATAAAAGTTAAGAGATTGACCAATTCTGTGGCTTCTATTAAAAAATGTGACTGCATCATTTTTTGTTAAAAAACCCCAAACCCCAAAGTAAAAAAACAAAGCAAACCAACAGAAATGTAATTATTATAGAGCCTATATATCATACAATATAAAGGCACTCACTCATCATTTTAGAATTCCTAATAAAAAGTATGTGCTTTGATCTATGTGAAGATAAATTATTAAAGTTAAGCGCCAAGGTCAGATACTAAATGTTATAATTCATGAACTATGTATTTTGAGTTTTAGTATTCTGTATTTCATAAATAATTAATGCTTCTTGTATTTTTTTTTGTTTTCAATAAACAGCCTAAAAATTCCCCCTGACTGCACAACAGAACTAAATCATCATGCATACTTGTTTCTTCAAAGTATTTTTGATAAACATGATTTGGTGAGCATTTAATCCAAGTGTGTGTGTGTGTGTGTGTGTGTCCTTACACTTAAGAGCCTTAGTTTGTCAGGAATTTTGCTAACAAAAACGTGTTTTTATCGTTATGTCATTTTATTCAGAAACTGGCTTTAGCTTAACCTATGGAGTCAGAACTAACCTGCTGCTTATGATTGTCTACAAGGAGAGTTGGCAGGTATAGTTGTAGTACCGAATTGTTTTTAACTAGCTCATACATTTAATCTTATTAAAAAACAAGGAAAGAAAAAGTATTAGAAAGAAAGTGGCTCAGTTTCTTAAATCTTGCAAGTGTACAGCAAGAAAATACCAGTTTAGAATAGACATGAATTAAATTATGTCTGATACCGTATTTTGTTTCAGGATAGAGATTGTGCTTTATCTCCTGATGAATTGAAAGACTTGTTCAAAGTCTTCCCTTACATGCCATGGGGACCTGATGTGAACAACACAGTTTGTACAAATGAAAGAGGATGGATCACATACCAAGGGTTTCTCTCGCAGTGGACGTAAGTGTGATACAGGACATTTTAGTAGTTGAGAACTATGGGTATGATCCCCTTAAAAAACTACTGGAAAGAGTAGAAGTTTAACACTTGAAAATTAACCCAAACAGTCAAGTTTTTGTAGCCATCTAGTGGCCTAATCTTCAGACTGTTCAGGATTTGGCCAGTATTTAGTGCTAACAATGAAGAAGTGTCTCTTCAAAATGTGGAAATCTCTATGATCCCTGTTGAAATGCTATTGCTGTTGTTCTACTCCTTAGAGACGGTTTGAAAAATGGTGCTCAATAATGAGGGTTTTTTTCCCAATTTAAAATACGGAAAATGAGAAAAACATTATTTGGGGAGATAAGAAAATACAACGTGGGTTGATAGGCCTCAGCAAGTACTGCCTTCGAAATGTCCTGTTGACCAGTAAGACTGGTAAAGTTATCACCATTTACTCTGAGACTTTTGTCCTTCAGTACTGCATAGTGTCAGGAATGTTTCTATCATGTCTATCTTGAGATAGGAGATAAGAATTGTTTCAGTACTATAAAGAATTGGTACCACAGATGGTGACAATTGAAAGTTCTTTTTGTCCCCTCTGCCAGACTAACCACATACCTGGATGTGCAGCGTTGCCTGGAGTACCTGGGTTATTTAGGGTACTCCATACTTGCAGAACAGGAATCTCAAGCATCAGCAATTACAGGTAATAAAAATTTGATACAACAGAGAAATTTAAACTTAGAAATACACTAAAGAGTAAATTCTCTAACGGTTCATCTATTTTCATTTACTTTTTTGCTTTCTGCTCAAGTGAAACCTTTGATTTAATATTTTTGAGAGATTGTTTCGTGTGCATTTTCGTGTTTTCACATACATACATGCATTTACATCTTGTGAAAAATATTTGTGTTTTTCCAAAAGTGACAAGAGATAAAAAGATAGATCTCCAGAAAAAACAGACTCAGCGAAATGTCTTCCGATGCAATGTTGTTGGAATGAAAGGCTGTGGGAAAAGTGGAGTTCTTCAAGCTCTTCTTGGAAGAAATCTGATAGTAAGAAAAATGTTGCTTATATTCACCTATATATGCTCTTGAGTTAAGATTAGCAAAAGTGATCGATCTTAGAGCTTTAATGGTTATTACTGAGTTTGGAGAGTTCTTTGAGGAAATACAGAATTACTAAGGAGGAGTTCGGGTTTTTTTGGTTTTGTTCTATTGTGTGTGTGGCTATTGCATGCAACTTGCATGTAATGACTTGTACATCATAGGTTATAGCTATGCATTTCCTTGCAAAAAATCCCAAAGATTACTGTGATTTTCATTCATTAATAAATGGAGTAAACCAGCTGTTCAAATCCAACTTAAAGGCAAAAGCTGCTGTGATCTAACATGAAATTCTGCCTTTTCAGAGACAGAGGCAAATACGTGCAGAACACAAATCTTACTATGCCATTAATACGGTCTATGTATATGGACAGGAAAAATACCTGCTGGTAAGGTTGCCTCATTCTTGTTTGCCTAAGACTGGTTAATGTTAAAATTTTGTGAATTATTCAGAGCCTTCTGCAACAAACTAGTTTTAATTCTCTCTTCTTCTTAATGTGAATTCCCCCCAGTTATTGTCTGTCCCAGGTAACGTCTGGTTTTTTATATTGATAATTTAGCTGAACCTGTTCAGGACCTGTTATTTTTGAAACCTTGTCCTGAGTTGTACAAAACCTAGTCCTTTTATGATCACACTGCGGGATACCAAATGATAACATGTGATAAATGATCAGAAATCAGTCTACCTATTCAGTAAGAAGCATCTGTCACATGGGGTGATTAGAATGGCTAAAATTAGTATTCAGTGGGAGAAATCAGTTCTTTAAGGCTTGTTCCATTCTAGTTTTGCTTTATGATAATATGATCTCTTTCTTTGTTTTCTGAGATCTAGTCCTCTGCTCTGGTTTTTCTCTGTAGGATGAATGCCCATTTTTGTGGGTGTCTAAGCCTTTGTTTTAAAGTAAATATCACTTTTTATGCTGAGGTGGTGATTGCCTGCAGATGTGATGTTAACAGCTCACATATGCTGGCTGCATGGTAAATTCTTACTATTCTTTTTCATTAATTCTGCCTATTGTCAGTCCATTAGTTTGAAGGATACATAAAAATGAGCCATAAAAATTAGGAGACAAGTTTTAAATTCCTTTAACTGCATAATGACAAGCCTTTCTTCCTCTGCAACCATCTTTTTTTCCAGCTACATGATGTCAGTGACTCAGACTTTTTAACTGATGCTGAGACCATATGCGATGCTGTCTGCCTGGTATATGATGTCAGTAATCCTAAATCCTTTGAGTACTGTGCCAGGATTTTTAAGGTTTGTAGAGTTTATATTTACAAACCTTTACATTTATATTTCTTCTCACTGACTAAATATTCAGTGTCAGTTACCTGACCTATACACTTGTTCTAGTGCTTAAGACATTTTATTTCTAAGTGCTGGTTTTATATCGTGATGCGTTAGCAGTGATGCACTTCTGTTACTCATACAAAGCAAACATCTACTTTTCTATGTAAACTGCTCTGCTTCTAGAAATGCCTGACTTCAGTGCCATGAATATATCAATGCTGCTGCAACCAGTTCAATACAGCCTGTTCCAGGTTGAATGTGTCACATACTGTTTCTTTCACTTTTTTTTTTCTTTAAATTTGCAGCAGCACTTCATGGACAGCAGAATACCATGTTTAGTGGTAGCTGCCAAGTCCGACTTGCATGAAGTTAGACAGGAATATAGTATTTCTCCTGCTGAATTCTGCAGAAAACACAAAATGCCTCCACCTCAAGCCTTTACTTGTAATACTGCTGATGTGCCGAGTAAGGATATCTTTGTTAAGCTGACAACTATGGCAATGTATCCGTAAGTACCGGAGCTGTTCTGTTTTCCATGTGCATGGTCACACAGCACCACTCACTGCATGCCATCGTTAGCCACAGGATGGAACTGCCTCACCGAGCTTTAGCAACAGAGAGACATGAATGACCTGAGTAGAATCTTTAAATTATTTCAAATTGAGGAACTTGGCATATATCCAACACAGAAATCAGTCTCAGCTATTGTTGCTAAGGTGTTTATTAAAGAATACCCTAGTTCATCCAGCTCAAGATGCAAATTCCAACAAATAGGGTTCTGTTTGGTCCTTACTGGGGATACAAAAAGTGTATCAGTTTTCATATCTTGGTGTTTTTGAGATATTCATGAGTGAGTTGTACTGTAATCATTGTTGATAGCTCAGTTTGACAGCTGATTACAAGCAACAGCACCTTAGTGCACAACAGTTCCCCGAATGCACTGCTTAAAGTACTTTTTGTTTTCAGGGTGTTTATTACTATGTACTTCAGTTCATTCATCTAATGAATCTTATAATTTTAATAGAATTTTTGTATAAACACCTTTGGACCTCAGGTGCAATATAGTTAAGCTCAGATTCTCCTTCGCTACACATCTCACTGTTGCTAAACTCACTTTGCATCTCTTTTTTTGGTGGGTGAAGCTTTTAAGATGGTGATGAACTACATAAATATTACAGCAGATGGAGTCTAGTATGACAGCTGACATTTGCTTTAAAATAAATAGAACTAATGTCACTTTCACCCAAAATAATAGGGTATTTTTAATTATTTGAAACTGAATTTACTGAATTACATCTGTAAAGCTTGAGTTTTGGCTTTGGGGTTTTTTTTCTCTTGTGTTCATTTTGTAGCACTGGAATACTGGGAAACCACTAAACTGTAGCACTGACCAAATGTCTGCTTCTCCCTTAGTTTTCAAGCATGTGTGTTTGGTAGGGTGGGAAAAATAGAGGCAACGCTCACCCTGTAGAGTGCATTCGAAGTGGTAGAAAATGTGGCTTCCCTTCCTTTGAAAAAGGGGTGTTATCTATTGCTGTGCAGACATACTCAGAAGCCTTTAAATGCTTCCCTGGGAACTTGTATAAATTAAACGAACATTTTCATTCATGTTTGTGCTTTGCCGCTAAGATCTGTATGTGGTGGTAATGCCAAAAGACATAGAACCTCTAACCTTTAAATTCTGCACAGCTGTAGTTGTACCCTTTCTTCCCCAGTGTATTTTTTTTCTCCTCTCCTTACTCATTCAAATGTACCTTTTATTCCTAAATCTCTCTCTTGGTTGTGGCACAGTCCTAATGTGCACCTGATTTGACGAGCAAGATTTCAACTCCTGTCCTTCTGTGTGTTTTCGCAGCCATGCCCGGTTACGCTGTATGTGCGCCTGCAACAGGTGTACATTTTGCATCTGTCAGAACTTCCTCAACTCAGACTTGCTGCAATCTGTAAAGAACAAACTCTTCACTGCAGTTCTTAACAGGTCCTTAACTTTATTTACTAGGTACCAGGTGTGCTTTTAAAATAAAGGGTGTATTTGAAAAAGCAATTGGTAACCTTATATACTGCAGATTTTTCACTCCATATCCACTAAATAGGCTGATACTTTAGTAATTGTCATAGAATTATCAAACTTGGTTTAACTTGAAGGTTCTTTTGAGCTTAGTTCAGTCATTTTTCTGAAACATTACTGATTTGGTTGTTGATTCAGGCTCTTTGTGATTGCAGAAATACTGTGCAGGAATTAGGAGTATGTTTTTAGGGAACTGCTAATAGACATTAAGTAGTGTCTACAAATCTGTGTAATGTTTCTCACTTGAGACATTACAGGTTTGTTTAGTATTGATTAAGAGGTAATGCCTTTGAGATACCAGTTACAGAGATACTTTCATAAAGGCACACCTTGACTTACAGCAGCATCATGTAACATATTACATGTTTATAATTGCTAGTTTGATATTTGGGAGTTCATAGAATTTCTGTGTGTGTGTGTGTTATGCTTGGTTTACACAAAGAGTGAGTATTTTGTGTTAAAAAAATAATTATTAAAAAAATAATTTTAACATCCAATTCCTCTCAGAATGAAATGCAACATGTAAGAAGTGGTAAATGCTTAAACATTTGCATTTCCAGACACTTTTGGAAAAGCAATTGGTAAAGAGAGATAACTGGTTTTCAGCATTGAAAACAGTGCTCTAGCTTGTCCTATGTGTACTGCAGGCAGTTTTTGACACTCAGGATTTACTAACACCAGAGCACTTGTCATCCCACCCCAGCAAATGGGAGTTCAAACCAAACAACTGTTGCAGTGCAGTGGTTCCATCATCCACAGCCTTCTTGGAGGCTTAAATGGTAAATGTGTTTATTTGAAGGCCGTGGTTGGAATATCATGACATGCTGCTGGTCCATGTATGTTACTACTTGTTACAGGTTTCAGATTTAGCTGCTCCATGTAAGAGTGTCTGTCTCCTTTAAATGCAAGTTACACACATGTAGGAGGTCTGCTGATACACCCACCTACAGGACTGAGCATTTTCCTTATGAAATACCACTTTAATCCAAGATACAAGTGTTAACCACAGAGTGAGAATTCAAGGAAGAGTGAAAAACTCATTAGCTTAGGAAAAGACTGAATGAGTGAGACTCTTCATGCTGCATCTCTTCTACAGCAGTCATCCCAAAGACAGAAATCCTTTGAAACAGCAATCTCTTTGCATTTTGTCACTCTAAAATTTCATTGAGCAGTCACTACTAGAAAATCCCAGCTCTTCATTATTGAGGCTGAAATCACCTATAACACATCTTCATTTTTTGGAATGGTTTTGGGTTGCTCCATTCACTGTTGTGGCTTGGTTTGCTCTTGTATTGGTTTTTTTGAGTCCTGCATTAGACATTGAACTTCATTCTTCTGAGATACTGTCAGGGTCTCAGGGAACTGAAATCTTTTAATGTGGTTTGGGATGCTCTCATTCCACACCTTATCACTAGGGAGTGTGGAACAAACAGAGGAATCCACTACTGCCGAAAAAGTCTGTAATTCAGGGTAAGGAGAATTCCTCATAGACACTTCCCTCCAGAAAGAATTATTTGCTAGAATCCCTTTGTCTCTCAGTCAGTAGGGTTTGTTGCAGGTTTCCAGCATGCTCACTTCATCTCACCAACTCCCTAACCAAACACCTTGCTGCAGGTTATTTACTATTCAGCACATGAGCTGCTGCATAACTGCACAAATGGTAGAGCTGGGATACCTATGAATGAGAGGGAATAGCTCCCAGTTGTAGGCGTAGGAGGGTAGAGATGGATTTCTTGTATAAAAATCATACATCTAATGATGTGTGATTAGATTAGAGAAAGCATTTGGATCAAGAAGGACTTTCTGATTCAGGTAGTATCTATAACTTTTCTTATTTTGCCTTCACAAGTGCTTACCATTAGGTCAGATAGTTGGGCAAAAGTTAGTTAACTGATGAAGGAAGGAGGTTTCTCAAGAGTACTTTATTCTCTTGATTCCCTCCTATTTCTTTAGGCTGTGGAAGCTTTTCAGGTAAATTGAAATTTTTCACACTGGACCCTTGCGGTGCTATTTGTTGCTAAGTAAGTCTTAAACACTGTTACCAAGGCACGATATAAAATGACATTTGAATATTCCCACCGTAGTAATTAAAGGAAGAACACTGCCTCTGTGCAACTGAGAAACCTGTTCATGCCCCTCCTCAGTTTCTCTTCTGTGGACAAACTTCCGAGGCTCCCCTGAGGGTTGCAGGCTGTCAGAAAGGCGAGTTCAGCTTGGAGATTGCTGTGTTGGTTTGAACTACCCAGGGTCACACTTCATTGGTTCTTTGAGGAAGGAGGCACAGCATTCAAAGCATTGGACATGCATGTATGAGACTTGCTAATATCCTGTGGTATTTTTATAGTTTTTTATTCTTTCCTTTAGGTGTTCACTTGTATTTGTGTGGCTGGCACCTGATCTCTTTTTGCTACATTGTTTTACCAAAAGCAGGATTTCTGCTTCTGTCATTCTAACCCTTTCTTTAATGATGAGCTTGGATTTTTGGCTTTTTTTTTCCCTTGGTTTCAAATCATCCATGTTGCCTTTTGCTTGTACAGTAGTGGCATTTTTCTGTCAGCTAAGTTCATTTCATAGTAAGACGATCCTAATGCATGAGAATTCTGTTGTTCAGCAAGGAGACTTCTCAGAGGATGTTTTTCTTCTAAAGTTTTTAAAACATTGTGGAATTGAAGTGAAATTCTACTTCCATATGAAATCTGGTTGTTTCAGGAATTGTTAGTAAGGTTTTGCTTTCTGTGAAAACCTTCCTTCTGTGAAATTAAAGTTAAGACTATTCATTATTATTATATTTTCCTGTAATAATGGGAAAGTTCTAAGAGCATAATCCAGGATATGCAGTGTACACAGTTTACTTTTCAAAACTTGTGTATTGCCATTAAATTTAATGGCAGAAATCTATCTCTACACTTAAGTGTCCCCCAAATTAGGACATTGCTAAATGACATCCCCAATGTCATTACATTAGGGCATTAGAAATTGCTAATTTATTTTCCTCCTTCTCTAAGCTGCTCAATACCCCAAACTGCATAGAAATTTGCGAAGCTGTGTCCCCTGATTTCTTTCTAAATAGAGTGTATTCATTTGGCATTTTACATTGGCATTTTTAGGTTTTATGGATAGTAAGATGCATTTGGAGCTTTGCACATTTTAGATGACTAATGCATGGGGGAAAATTCTAACTGCTGGACTTAGTTTGCATCCTAGGAAAATATGTGCCTGAAGGGAAGCTGCAGCAGCTTGTGCAGGTTACGTGATGCTTTTGGAATTCAGTTGCTTATATTTATAATGGTTAGAACCTTTGTCAGAGCAGGCTGCTGCTGCATGAACTTGCTTAGAGTTCTGGTGTGAGTAGCCATGTGAGCAGCCTGTTGGCCTCACCACTGTGCTTTTTAAATGCTTTGGAAGTTACTATAGGAATGTTTTTGAACTTCTGTACTTAAGGATAAACCTTCCCAGACCTGGGAATTACTCCGCTGCTGACGTAGGGAAAAGTGTCAGCATTGGCCCATAACTCAGCAGTTTTCTGTGTGTGCCCATGGCAGGCATGCTCAGTTAACCTCTTAGTAAGTGCATGTGACCAACTTCTTGTGAGTTGTTAAAGTCTCTTGAAAAAAAGACTGTTCAGATTTCAGACATCTTATTCAAAAAGTGACAAGATACTTGACTCACTGTTAAGGGTAGGTTGACTAAAAAGATGTCCTTTTTTTTTCCAAAATGTGCATTGAAATCTGAATTTTGTGCCAAAGGCAAAATTTCTAGACTTTTGTATATTTGTGGAACTAATTGTATGATTAAGTGCACACAGCAGCCTGTCTGGAAAGTTTGAAACATCACTTTTGTTACTAATAAGCAAGAGTTTCAAATACAGCTTCATTTCAAATACAGCTTCATTTATGGAGTCTTGACTACTCCGTACTCCATACTACTACACACACTCTGTGTGTGTATAAGTGCACATCTATATAGATGTTTTACCCTTGGAGAGAATATTTTTTTCTAATTCAGGGTTACTCTCTTACTAACAAGGCAGTAATAATTTCCACCACTGCTCAAAATTAGTTTCATAAGCACAACTAGACTGAAATAAAATTTAAACATTATTTTTTGAAAAGGCAGAATTTTTCAGTGTGTATTGAAAAAACTTTTTGTGCATTGTAGCCACCTTCGTGTCAAAGAACCTGTGCTAGAAACAAATACTGATCCTTTTTTATTATCTCAGATTTTTTTTGTTCTGTTAATGGCAGCTAAACAATATTAGAGATTAAAGTTGTAAAAATGGATTTTATGACAGCATAAGGAACATTGAAAGAAGAAAAATTGGGCATTTTACAAAGCTGTAAAGCAGTTAGACATCCATAATGTTCTGAATTTCAGTAAGCATTTTTGAACTTCGGATTTTCAGGCTGAGACATTCAGAGTAGATTTCCTTGAGGTTGTAAGACAAGTCCCTGTCTCAAATTAGTTCCTTGTTTAAATGAAAGAGTCTGCTATTGTTAGGCTTAGAAAAGGGATCAAAGCCAATTTAGTCTCCCTTTAGACATTACAAGAGGATTTTATCATGGCTGAGAACGTATTAATTGTTTTTAGAAGGATGAAGCGTGCTCAGCAAGTTTCTTGCATACCATTAAATATGGACATGTGCAAAACAGGGCAAATTATAGATAGGAATCAGAAAATCTAGATGTGAGAGATAGTGCTTTATGAGGCAGTGCAAAAGTATTAATTTGCAATTTAAACATTGATTTGCATATTTAAAGAGATGGGGTTTAAAATTGTACAAATAGTTGGGCATTTGAACTAACCAAATTAAACTGGAGACTTGTTAGTTATACAAATACTCATCCAACACAGCTTGTCATGTAATCTATTAAAATCATGTTACCTTCAAGTGATGTATTTTACATACACAGGTTAGTTTTATAATTTACATATCTGAAGACAAGGATTTTATAGGCTTTTACTACGTAACCCCAAACTACCACTGTAGTGATAAAATACAGTCTTTGAGTTCCCAACAGTAGTAGGATCTCATCAGTTTTAGGGCTGATGTGTTGGAGTCATTCCAGTGTGTTTAGCACAGGTGCGCCAGCTCGTGCATGTGGTGCAGGAATATTGCAGTGTCCTGTGGACACATGGAAGTTGAGGCTGTGGAGGTGGAGTGGGAAGAGAAATCCAGTTTCTTAAGCAGGTTTCTTTGTCCTTAAATCAATGGCATTTAGCTACATGAAATCATACATTTTACTTAGCTTATTAAAAGCACAAACTCTATTTGTTTCTGGTTTTCCCTAAGCGCTACGTTTTTAACAACTGCACAAGAATCAGGAGCTAGGTGGCTAAAAATCAGAAATTCTCTGGGCTTTGTGATTTGAGAGGGTTGCTGTTGTTGAGCCATGCAATGAACTGCACTGTGCATGTGTGTGAAAAGGTTAAGATCCTACCTAGCTGAGGTTGGGGCCATGCTGTTAGCAGACGAGGAGAGCAGGATTATGCAGCAGGTGCACGCCGTCCACTCTGTAGAAGATTCCATCTTCATGGGGTCATCTCTTGGTCCACGTTTGCTTGAAGACAGGTAACAACAGCCAAACCCAGGTGACCTTGCCATTGCCTTTTCCCTTTCTTCCCCTCAGCAAGCCACTTGACATCTAGTTTGCAGAGAGTTTGTCAAAACTAGCTGTAGAAAAACTAATGCTTGTAGGAATTCTTGGATTTGGTGTGTTCCATAACCCAGCAAGATACTCTTAAATAAGATCAGGATTTTTTAGACTAAAGAGCAGCTGTGTGTGCACCAAAGAGCCTGTTCTTCAGCATGTGGTGTGACAGAACACTGGTTAACTATCTGGCTGATATGGCTCCTGCGAGTGTCTTACTAACGCATAATCCAAAACTGGTTTTGTGTGTTTTGATAGCAAGTAGCAATTCCTGCTCTATTAAACAGCTTGAGCTACAGCTCTGCAGTTCTCACTCTATGAACTCCTGTGTGTGCTTAGGATCTCTGGGCTCCTTTACTTAACCCTCCTGCAGCTTCACTGAGTAACCCATGGTGGTTAACACAGGCTAAAATACGTAGGCTAGTGAAGTTCTGTTCTATCTTTAAAGAAAACAAAAAAATCAACTTTACTATTGTTTAGGAACTTCCTGTGCTTTGAATTATGGCATTTATGATAACTTGTTTTAAATGGTAGCTCCTGCTTTCTGGTAAGCTGTCATACTTGAGACTGCTGTCGAGGGTGGCCAGCCATGTTTAACTGAGCATGTTCACAGACTTCTTGCAATATTTGGGAGAGTTGGGTCATTGCCTGTCTCCACTGTCATGTGAGATGTGGCTTTTTCTGTCATACAATCACTTCATACTGTCTCTTTCTGTTGGTGTCATGGTCACTGCTTGTTTCACTCACACTCTCTCTTAGCTTTCAGCTTGGTGTTGGATGACTGTTGCTGTTCTTGTGACTACTGGGAAGAAAGGGATTTTCAAATGGTTTTATTCTAGCTTTTGGAAAAATATTACTTGCTACTTGTCAGTAAACTTTTTTGGGGGGATAGAATAAGTAGATATTCAACAGGACGGGGAAGTTTTTCATGGAAAAGCAGAAATATTAAACTCAACATTTAGAAAAAAAGGAAAAAAAAAGGATTTTGCTGGACAGAGTTGTTTCCACTATGAGTCATTAATTATTTGTAGCTATTTTTGTTTTCCTTTCCTGAATGCTTGCTGGTACTCTCAAAGGAGACACATCCCCACATCCATGAGTAATGATCTGCTCCTGCATTTCTCCTCAGCCATGTGAGCGCTCTGACTTCAGGGAGATCGGATGTGGTCAGGGCTGCAGATCAAATCCAGAGCTTTAAGAAAAGTAAAATGACTGTAAAGTGCTCGTAAGGCTGAACTGTGAGCTGTTTGCCTGTGACAAGTGTAGTGATGAATTTCCAAAAGCAGAGTAGTTTAGCACGAATTGTCTGGAGTTCCTGTCATGGAATTAACCTGGTTTTGTATGTGTGTTAAATTTCAGGCATGTGACACAAGCAGACCTCAAGAGCTCAACATTCTGGCTCCGAGCAAGTTTTGGTGCTACTGTGTTTGCAGTGTTGGGTTTTGCCATGTACAAAGCACTACTGAAGCAGCGATGATCTGAGAAGAAGCACATCTGGTCCTACCAAATAAATAAATAAAAAACCACTTTTATGTACATTCTGAATGCTTTAAATTCTGCTAGAAATATTTATATATGCAGAGTTACTTTATTAATATTTGTAATTCATGCATAAGATTATTTTAAATTATAGCTCTAACTACAGTATTGCGTAATGTGTGGAAAAAAAGGAACTGCATCTTAACAGCCAGCTAAAATGGCTTCACTTGTGAGGCCAAAAGGGAATTTGTTGTAAATAACCTGTATATATTTAAGCAAGCAAGACATTGCTTTCCAAAAATCTATTCAAAATACTGTTCTTAGATGTTCACCATGGTGACATTCTAGTGTATAGGTGAAATTAATTTTCAGTAGAGTAGACTGAACTCAAGGATCATACTTCCTCAAGGATTGCTTATTTATTTCACATTCATCTGAAGTGACTTCATCTTTTTGGACTATAAACTGTACCAGGCAGAATTTGTGATTTTCATTCATATTTTTAACTGATGAACAAATTTGCCCCTCTAATCATGTATTTCAGGAGTCACTTTTGCTGTCCTTGGCCTATGATTTTGTATTTTACACGACCAGTGACATATTTAAGAGTCTGGTCTTTCTTTTAAAAGGAAAGAAGTAAACTTCAAAAACTGCCAGATCAACTTCATATGCTGTGTATAACCCATGTTTTTCATTTTTCACTATGTTGTGTTTTATAACCCTCATGAATCAGATGAGCAAATTTGTATATTATAAACGTTTATAATTTGGAAAATGTTGCAGTTTAATTTCTCACATCTGTCAATCATACCCATTGAAAGCTGTGTATAAGAGAAAACTACAATAGTACACAGTGCCTATTCTACTCTAGTATATTAGTTGCATGGATCACAGTGCATTCTGTAATGGGCTAGAATTACCTATAGACACAGCTTTTTTAACGATCAAGTAAACCAAACATTAAATTCCTCATGACAAACCTATTTTTCCATTGCTGGCCTTTTCAAGTATTTCAATAAAATAACTGTGTACTGTGTCTGTGTTTATCTTTTTCTTCTCTTTCTTTCCCTTCCTGTGCCCTGGGAGGTGGAGTTTAACAAAACTTTGTCCTTTATGTGAAAGGATGCTGTCAGTGCCCTCACTTGTTGGAGCTTATGTATCTTGGTGGTGCAGTTTCTCTGATATCTCTCATGACTGCACTGCCTCCAGTTGGAGTTTATTTCTGATTTCTATCAGAAAACCAAAGTGCCTTCGATGATACTTTAAAGCTGAAATGCAAATAGTCAAGCATGAACTTTGTATGTACTGTCAAGGACAAAGAGTGGGAGAAGAGACCAAATAGTTCAGTGGGGCTTAGGGAGTTGTGCGCAGTGAAGTGGTGACTATTTTCACGTTGATTAAACAGGCTCCAGCAGTGCGGCGTTCCCGGGGAGCTGGGAGGAGTCTGGGATCCTCCCGCGGGAAGCCCCCGAGCGACCCCCGGTCTGGTCGCGAGCGGCCGCCAGGCGGCGCTGCCGCCGAGCTCACGGGGCCGCGCTGAGCCCGGGAGCGGCGGGAGCGGGAAATGGCCCCGTCAGCCCGGCCCGGCGGGAGCGAGAGATCCTGCATGGAACGGCCCCGTCAGCTCGGCCCGGCGGGGAGTGGGTTCTGCCGCCCCGCTGAGGGAGGCGCCCCTGGCCTGAGGCGCGCGCTGCCCGCTCGCCCTCACGGCCCGAAGCGGCCAGCGCAGGTGAGGGACGGAGCGGATCACCGCCTGCTTTTAGAAAACAGGCCTTCCACAGTGGTTTGCCGAGGGGAATTTTCTTAGGGAAGAGCACAGAAGTCCTAGTATCCAGCTCTGTTGTGGCCCCATCCGGGAGGGTGGTCGGTGTTCTCTGAGGGAGCCCCGGTGCCACCAGGTAAGAGTCATGATGTCCCTGTGCCACTGGCCAAGCCCTCCTGGATCCTGTAAGGATTAGAGTTACCGTGAGGGGAAATTCTTCTTCTCATGGAGTATATGATGAAGAATGTCCAAAAGTTAGCTATTGCAGTTAAGTGCTGGGAAGAAGGTGCAGCACCCCAGTCCACTTACTCTCGACAGTGATTTGTTTTCTTTCCTCTGGTGCTGTCAGTTTTCTAACAGCTTCTTTCTTTGTATTTTCCACAACCAGGCTCCATTTCTTCCTGCTCAGTCTGATGCGTGAATTGCCTGACCATGGTGTAATGTCACTGAGAGGACAAAGACTTTGATTCATCTTTCTTGGAGACACATCCTTCACCCCTCAGCTTTGACCTCTTCTCTGAAAGTTTGTCAGTTCAGGAATAATAGTAAGCAAGAGTTGATCTTATGTTGGAAATTAACCTTGACTTACTAATTGGTCTCCATTTCAAAAAATTCTTTTGTTTAGGAATGAACCTGCACTGTGATCCCAGCAGGTGGCAGGTAAAAACAAGCAGACACGTCTTAAAATACCACAAGGTTGAGCTGATATGAGAGCTCCCTTTTAAGACAACTGCCCCAAAAAGGGTTAATGGCAGATTTAATTATTTCCCCAACTATAACCAAAAAGACAATTCGAACCAGCTGCAACCAATAACAACTACTGTGGCAGAAGAGAGCAGTACATGGAAAGACAAGAGTGCTTTTTCAGTGCTGGACTTGGAAAGTTCTAAGTACAACATGGAACAGGGAGGGTCAGGAGGATGGTCTTTCAACACAAGTTAGAAATCACAGAAGAGGTTGGACTTCATTTTTTCCCACTATTCCTTCTCTTCAGGAGGGAGAGTACCCATGAGTCGAGGGAGGCCAAAAGGCAGCACATATAGTCCAATTCATATTGATTCTGTGAGGTAAGCTTGTGTTGTCCCAGCACAAGGAGTATCGCTGATGCTCAAAGAGTCCTTTGCCACTGTTACCTTTTGGACTTGAGTTTAAGCCCCAGTCTCAAACCATCTATGGTCCTTAGAGGTTTTTTAGCCGTTTTCATGAGTCTGAAGGGGTTAATCTGACAGGTCTGATCCAGTCCCAGCTGTGTATGTGCTATCTAATTTCCTCCTAAGGTTGTGTTTGTGTGCAGCATTTTGGGGTTTTGATCCAAAACGCTGCATTTTCTTTCAGAAGTTGCCTCCTAAGTCTGGCCAGCTGGCTGAGCTCTGGTATGGAAATGAAGCTGGGTAGGTTGCTCCACATAGTTCCAATTGTCAGAGTTGGGAAGTTTTGTAAAAGTCCTTTGGGGCTACTTTGGGTGGAGAAAGGACCCGTGAACAAACTCTTTAGATTTGTTCCAGAGGGCTTAGCTAACAGATGTTGGCTGGGTCCCTACTTTGAGGTGGGTTTATTGCATATTCATGAGCTGACCTTTTGAGCCACTTCCAATTCAGGGAGGACGTACATCTACATTTTTTGCAGGATTTGGACTATAAAAGTTGCCTATATGACTGAATGTGAAAATGGATTGGGGTTTATTATCTTAAGTCCTCTCTGTCTGTGTTTTTTCTGAAGCCCTTCCATGTTCAGTCTGCATCTGCTCCGGGGTGGCCCACAACCCCCCAGTTTACTTCTTCCAAGGTAGAGTCACCAGGGTATGCAGTGGGGAGGAATGACATTCTAAATTAAGAGACTCTCACACACTTGCAAGATGATAATTTGTCTGTAACAAAACTCCTCATTAGAATACTGTTAATTTCCTTTCTGTGACAATTATAGCACAGCACTAGCTCATATGTGCAATGTGCAGAGATATTTCCCTGAAAAAAACGCAAAAACTATCATTACCACTAGTGAAAAACAGTCCTTAGAGGAGAAAAATGAACTTGTAATTTTGCAGCAATTTCCCAATTTAGGGGGAATTTGGTGTTAAGGTAAGGAGTTTTGGGGGTTTTCCTTGTTGTTGATTGCATTCATGTTAGACTTCACAGTTGGCATTTTCCCACTAGCATCTGGAATCAGAGATGATACAGTCCCCAACTGAGTGGAACTTGTTACCCCTGAAATTCAGCTCATTTATTCTCTCTTTACTTTAAAAACTTGCTTCCCTCCTCCCTACAGACATCTTTAAATGACTGCTGTTTCTTTCTGTTGGCATAGCATATTTTTGCTTATCCATCTGTTTTGAAGTTTTGATGAGGTTTAGTTTTTCAATCAAAAAGAGATTGTTTGTATAATCGCTGTTTAGTGCCTGGAATATTTTGGCAGGACTGGTGTTGTATGAGTGAAGTGGGTTAGTGCTTCTCAGAAGTGCTGGATTTGGTATCCTGTTCTTATGCTTCAGGAGAGCAGGCTGGACAGGCTCTAGACCAGCGAGAAATGGCTCAAGGAATTGCCTTTAAATGTGCAGAAAGTCTGCTGTGTTTCACTGAAGTCATTAAGGGGACAGAAGCCCTCCTGTTCATCAGTTGCGCTGAAGACCTCAGAAGAGCTTTTATTTTGTTGTCATTTTCCTACTTGAATCCTGAGTTAGAAACGTTCTGTTCAGGTCCAAGGTTTTACTTCTCTGCTGTATGCTCTGCTACTGCAGGATGGAAGATCCTGCTCCTTTTCCAGAGGTATTCTAGCTGGATTTGTTTTAATTTTTGTTGTTGTGGTTGGTTGGTTTTTAAACAAATTGTAGAGAGAAGAGGGGCTTCCAGCTTGGATCTGTACTCGTGCCTGAGGTGTCTCTGATCTGGTACTGGACATTTGCATCAAGAAACCTGGCCTGTGGTGCTGGACTCTACTCTGACTCTGTGCTCTGTCTGGCTTTTAGCAGCAAGCAGAGGCACTGGCACCATGTGGATCAGCCTGGCTTTGCTCTCCCTTCCCCCTTGCCAACCTGCTATTTCTATACTTGACTGGAAAAAGCCAAAACTGCTGGATTTTTGCTGGCAGTCAAGGCATTCCTCAAGGTCCTAATCCAGGCTCCAGATGGTTAAGTTGCCCATCCTGACACAGAGGAACAATTATGGTAAAAGATGTAAAACCTCACACCAGCCCCTCACGGTGAGACACTCTGGGACGGAGAAGTCGCCTGCAGAGAGCCGCGATGAACCGGCACTTCTGGTCACCTGTCCGCGGGCAGGAGGACAGGGCTGGAACCGTCCGTGCCCCGCCGCAGAGCCTGCCCGGTGCCGGCCACGGCCGAGCCTCGGGTCGCCCCGTGGGAGGCGGTGCCGGCCGTGGGCAGGGGCCACCCGGCGCTGCTCTCCCCGCCGCCGCCCAGCCCGCATCCTCGGACGTGCCGCAGCTCCGGGCTCTGCCTCCGAGAGTCCCCGGGGCTCCCCCGCGCCGGGAAGGGCGGACCCCCGTCCCCGGGCGATGGCTCGGGGGAGGTGCCGGCCGTGCCCGGGCCGGGGGCACCGCCCGGCCGCAGGGGCGGGAGGCGGGGAGGGGGCACTGCCCCGGCCGGAGCTCGGTCGCCGGGATGCCGCCCGCCGGCGCTGCCCGCGCTAATTGGATGTTCCCTGGATGGAGGATTTCCTCCCCTCCCGGCTGCGGGAGTCATGAAGGCAGGCTCGGCCGCGCTTGAAAGTTTGCCAAGCAGCAGCTAGGCTTAATTTCTTTAAGGATCTGGGGAGAAGGGGGGGCGGGGGG
>VXAZ01001747.1:257440-442111 GCA_013399875.1 Gymnorhina tibicen | reverse complement strand
GGGGGACCGTTTCCAAGCATGGGAGACAGGCTGCCGGAGCCTCACGCCAGCTCTTCCCCTGCTGTGGCTGCCAGCTCGGAGGCGGAAGAAATCGAGGTGCTGGACTCCGAGGATGTCCTACCTATGGCCGCAGAGGATGTAAGTTTCCTTTGCTCGGTATCTTTCCCCCTCTCCCCTGGGCCGGGTTAATCGGCTCAAGCTATTCATAGCTGAAGCCCGGGATGGGGACAGGAGCGGAGCCGGTGACCCTGCGGGGCGAGGGAAAGCCGCCGTCCCCGCCGCCCTCCCGCCGCCCTCCCGCCGCCCTACGCGCCCCTCGCCGCTGGGTGTCTGCGGGCTCCAGTAGCCGCCGGGCTGGCTCCGTCTCCGGGGCCGCAGCTCCCGGCCCCGGAAGCCCCGGCGGCCCGGACAGGCTCCCGGTTCGCTGGGTGCCCGCGTCCGGCGGGGAGATGCCGGTGGGTTGCGGCTGGCCGGGCAGGGGCAGCGGACTGCGCACAAACGCGACTCTGGAGCATGGAGAGGGGCTGACGCCTTGGCTCGAGGGACTGCCAAGGGACAGAGAGCTTCTCCAGAGTCACAGCCACCCGGAGGGTGACAGATGCGAAATGCTCTCGCTCTCGGGAGCTGCTCTCTCTTCCAGCCCCCGAGCAACAAACAGTCGAGTAAGTTTTGTCCTCGTCTCGACAGGGCTGATGGCTTCTCTCCGCCCTCTGAGCTCTGATGGCACGTGAGGGTGGGATAACTTGGCACCGGCTCTCTTGCTCACCCAACCCAGAAGGATGCGAAGGGGTCCTGCGTACTCCAAATCTGCTCCTGCTCTGCTGAGCGGCAGTGCCTGCAGAGCCCAGGCAGTTGTTCTGCATCTGCCGGACCCGGAGGCAGGAGCTCGCCGTGCACCTGTCTGGGAGGGAGTGAACGTGAGAGAACCTGCATTCCTGGTGCATCCCAGACTGCTCACAGCTCTCCTTCCTAGCAAACTCGGCTGGGATGAGGACTGCAAAGTGTCTGCTCAGTCTGCAGCGTTAAGTGCAGGGTCTGTTCCTGCCAGTGAGACATAAAGTAGAGATACTAAATGTCTTTCTGAAGCGGGCTCTGGCTCCCGTCTTGCACCAGTATGAAAGGGACGCTTGGGAGCTGAGCCTCCAGCAATGGCGCATCCCCTCGGCCCTCTCTCTCTCTCTTTTTGACGCTGCTGGAGGAAGCCACCCGGGCATGCTTAGGGACACTCTTCACCCCCCAGCCCTTCCTTCTGAATCACCTAGAATTCGGTTGCTGTTGGATTTTCCTCCCAGAGGGTAGCAGAGGAAGTGCAGTTGCTTCTAGAGCTGCATTCCCCAGTCTGTATTCCTGAGCACAGTGCAGTCAGGAGGGAACGTGTGATGCGGTTTGACCTCTGCTACAACACTGCCAGACAGCCCTAAAAGGAGATGCCTGACTCAGGGGCATGTGTAGCTTTGACTTGGAAAGGGTGGCTTTCCAGGAGCTTTCACAGTCCAGGTTTCCAAATCCCAGTACTTGCTGACATCAGACTGTGACCTTTTCTTCTCTGACAAATTTTTTGCTTGTCTGGACGGTCCTACAAGAAAGATTTCCTGTTGTGATACACGTGGGCCCCTTGGAGTTATTCCAGCCTCTACCCAAACACATCCATTAGCAATTCAATCCTGCTAGGGGGCCCAGGAGATGCTGAAGTGCTGAGTGCCTGGCAGGATTGGGCTCCTGGGACAGGAGTTGTCCCTGGTGAAGTCTAGATTCTCATCCCAGCTCCACTGCTGCCTTGCTGCTTGACCTTGAGGTAGGACAGCTTGGGTCAGATCCAGCTCGCAGTGTCTCGCCATTATTTGCATTGTTATTTGACTTTGGTACCTTGTTTTCTGTAATCAACAAAACTAAAGCCTGCAGCTGCACTGGTTATGGGAAGCTGCTGAGACCTGGCTGTAGATGATGTGACAGAAGCCTGAGGTATCATGTATCATCTGCAAGTCAGAAAAGCAGGAAGTGGTGTAAATGCCCTCCTTCTCCTCCGCCAAGATTTCCTGCTGAAACAAGCAGGCTTGTTGAAAATTTCAACTGCTCTGTGCTACTCTGTGCCCCCCTGAGACCTAACTGGGGGTTGATTTTGTGTTGTTGTTATTACATCTGAAAGCCTGATGGAAGCTCTCTGGCTTGGCCAGCAAGAACTGACACAAGGTCAGTTCTTTATGTTCTTTATGTGTTATTAACCACAAAAATATAACACAGTGGAGGTTTGGCTGTTACAGCCTTGACAGTGTGTAACAGCTCAGCTGTGATGTCATTGCAGCTCTCAGAGCAGCATTCCATAAAGCCAGGATTCAGGCAGTCCCAAAGTGTTCTGGTTAAAGTGCTGGGCTGATTTATGATGATAAATGGGAGCTTATAAATGGAGAGAGACACGGGGAGGAGGGGAGCCAACAACTTAAGTAATGAAGAGGAATTCAGTGGCCTGATACCCCACTGTTTCTCTAGTCTATTCGGCTTTAGATTTGCCTACCATGTGAAAGGAAATGTTCTTCCAGGACTAGATAAGACTCTCACCAGACTTCTGCTTTGCTAATAGCACTGTGAGGAAATTTGCTTCTAAGAGTCTGATGTTTGTTGTTTTACTCAATTTGGTTTTTTCTGGGAAGGTGAATGAGGCAGAAAAAAGATGTTGTGCTGAACAGCACTTCAGACAATGGAGCTGGAAATGTGCAAATGTTCAAATGTTTCTGGGGATCCCAAGCCAGTGGTTAACCCAGTGCTGCCCCATGGAAGTTGCTGTCTTCTCAACTGGCCCTAAATCCAGGATAGATGAGAGAGAGCCTTAAACAATTCATTAGGAATTTCCTCTGTTCTATGGGACAGTGAGGCAACAAGTCTGGGTCAGGGAGGTGACTTGACATCAGTCTGTCTACAAAGGATAAATCAGAGCCAGTTTCCAGTTTATTTTTTCTGTTTCCAAGTGACAAGGACTTGTGGAGTATTCACATGGTTGTGAGCACGGAAGTGGAGCTTCCTCCTATACAGCATTTTTAAGGCAGATCTGATAGAACAAAAGATATGGGGTAAATCCTTGCAATGGGCTCTCTCCAGCCTTCCACCCTCCCACCTTGCACAAGAGGAATTACCTGTTTCTCAGATGTGGACATGTAAGTTTCAGAGAACTGATGGGTTATCAAAGAGCCTGCAGAAAGCCAGAGTCAGGAGCAGGCAGCAGACAGGGCTCTGACAACCCAGCAAGGCAATTGATAGGTCAGTGTTGGGCCACAGGATCTCAGAAAGTGATCTGGAAAAACATTGCTAATTCCTCCCTTCCCTCAATATACACAGAGCTTTCTTGATCCCTGTGAGTAAAAATCCTTTTTTTCCTTGCTTGCCTGCAAATAGACAAAGTGAGAGAAAACAGAATTAACGCCTGAATGTTTTGAGTTCATCCTAATTTGGATTTGTAAATGAAAACTGTTCTCCCTGTGTTTGGTAGATTCCCCTGCCTCCTCCTCCGGAAGGGTAGGTGATTCTGGGATGAAGAAGGATGTTGGAAATGGCATTAAATCATTTGGTTATTTCTCTGTTAGAATATACTTCTACAGTTTACTGCATGTTAATGTCGTTGCTCTTACACCTTCTTTTTATTCTTTTTCCTCCCTTATGCGCTGCCTTTCAGCACTGGAAAGCCCTATTTGATCAGGTATGTGAATAACTGATATATTGTCTCTGTCTTGTGAGCAAAGAGCCTAACCTCTGGTTAATTTCCTCAGTACTGGCTTTTCCCTGCATTTAAAATACAGCCTACAAGTAATGTGCTCCATGCTCCCAGTTTCCAGGATGCTGGTGTGCAAGTCATAATTATCACAGCTGCTTTGGGCCTTTCTCTCAGTTCCTCTTCAGAGTAGCCAGGGACAGGAGTGAACCCATCCCTGGCAGCACAAGGGCTGAGCCAAGGTGCTGCAGCAGGTGCTCTCTTTGCTGCCAGTTGTGCTACCCTTGCTTGTGGATTAAAGGATCTTCTGCTCTTTCAGGCAGGCAGACTAAGACCTGTAAAACCAGCACTGTGTTCTTTGAAATGGCTCCCCAGCTGTTAAACTGACTTCTGCAGGGTTACATCATCCAGGGAGGACCTGCTGCTTTAAACTTGCACAGGATTAGCAAAGAATCTGCTTCTGTACCAAAGACTGTGGTTGTGTCAGGTGAATGCCTTGGGCCAGATCTGTAGCCGGCTGAAATGAGCACAGCTCTGAAGAGCTTCGAGCTATAGCTGCTGAGATTTTGGGTTGTGGGTTCTAGTTTGTAAATTATGCTTTTAGCTGCTTTCACTGACATGTTTGCTTTGTGGTATCCCTTCCATCTGCCAGGTTGAAATGTGTAGCAGCTATAAACAGAGGTATTTTTCTAGGGTTGACTTGCTTCTAAACTGCAGCACTCTCTTGATGTCATAAACTTTTGTGCTGTTGTGCGTGTATGCAAATGTCACCTTCTGTAAGGGAGCTTGCTCTGACGCTGGAATCATCCTGGCAATAAAGTTCGGATGGATTTCATCCCTGCTTTATGAGGCAATAATCTCGCCTCTGTGTCTGGCTGAACTACAAAGCCAAAAGCTGTGGCGCAGCCTGCGAAAGGATGTCCTTGGTACCCTGGGGGTCCTGTTATCATTCAGCTATTAGCTGGGGCTGCTTGTTCTGATGAGTGCTCGTTTATACCCTGTTAACCGTGACCAACTGCTAATCCACGTGTCTGGACTGCAGCACGTTGGCTGTGTTACAGTCATCCGGCAGTTGGAAGCTGGGTATTATGATTGTCGATCACCCCTAAATCGTGTGGTGTGTTTGAACTCGCTGAGGCTCATAGGGGATGCTGCCACTGAAAAGGTGGATGCACGATAAATTGCTTGTGGTCTGGGCTGAATGTTTGTTCCAGCCACTTTGAATTCTCTCTCCAACACTGGCCTTAATTTGGAGTCTTATTCTACAAACATCCTTTGAAGTCATTGAGTCCTTGTGGGACGGGGCTGTTGGCTGGTAGCTACCTCGGGCTCAAAGAGAGGAATCTGTAATTTCCCACTGGACTTGCTTGAATAGTAGATGGGGGTTTTTCCTGCTTTTTTTTTCTTTTTAAGGGAAGAGAGTTGGACTGTTGGATTTACAGAACGTTAGCCCAGTAACAATGGAATGGGCTGTAAAGGCAGACCTTTGATAATTAGCTATATTTCAATTAGGGCTGCAGCTGAATTTTAAACTTTGTAAGGCTTTATTATCAAAAGAGAATGCAAAAGAGAATGCAACCTGTGACAACTACACGTATGTCCTGAATAAATCAATAATGTCCTTGTTGCCTGTGGGCAAAGCTGACGTCTTCCTGGAGCATTATATCAGCAAAGCAATGCAATTAGTCCTGCAGTGAATTGCAAGATGCTGTTTGTCATGGAACAAGATTGCTATTCCCAGCAGCAATGTGCTAGGAGGAGTGGGGAACACTTTGTTGTGCTCTGATTGGCATCCATGTGAAACATGAGGACAGTCTTAATAACTAGAGAAAGCCTGTGTGTTGACACTGGGAACAGTTGCAGCTCTCCCTGGGAGTCAGGACCTGGCTCAGTGTGTACTTTGAGTGGAAATGGGTGGCCCAGGGTGCACATGCGTTTGTGACTCATGGACTGGGACTGAGGTTTGAGAGCCACCCTCTCAGCTGAGACATGGACCTCCACTTCCCAGGAGAGCAAGAGAAGGCTCTGGAGAAAGTGTTAGAGCAGTTGGGAATTTACAGGCTGGAAGTCTGCAAGTGCCTTGTTGCTGTTATACTCCATCATCCCAGAAAACTGTGAAGGAGAGGTCAGTGCACACACACACAGAGCCTTTGAGAGGGGAAAGAAATTATTATTAATGCTTCTTGGTTTTTTTTCCTCTGAGGAGTGTTTTAAAAACTTTTATTTAACTTTACTGACAAAAAAAGCAGCAGGTTTCTGTTTAGACATACAAAATTTAAGGGGTTTGGTTTTTTTATCACCCCCCCAACTTAAATTAAAAATTCAAAACTTCTTGATGGAAAAATTGCTGCTCAGCCATAAAGCAGTGCTTTTTGCTTGGTTATTTTGGGAGAGAGGAGTGACTGACCATGTGTTCTGGAGGAATTTTTTATTTGTTTTGATCCAGCTCTAGTCTGTCACACTGGGAACTATCAGTGACTCAAGCCAAGATCTTCTGCCACTTGCAGATCAATTCTTTTTAAGAAGTAACAGAACTTAAATTTGACAAAAAGTCAGACCCAGAACTGCTTCTGATGCTTTGAGGTTCAAAGAAGCCCCTCCATGGACAAAATCCTGACTACTCTGAAGCAAGTACCAAAATTCCTCCTGGATTTAGTGTGGTCAGCACTTCACCCAAGAGCTGGGGAACAGGCAGACTTGCAGCTCTTCTGTGCTGCAGCCAGACAGTTACAGTTCAGCTGCTGCCTCATACTGTGCTTGCAAGGTGGTTTTTATTACGAGGCCATGGCCCTTGGGCAGCTCTAACTCACTTTTATATGGGAAGTTTATAGGGATTCATACATTTATTTATTGTGCTCATAAACACCCTCCACCCCCACACACACATTAGCTCCTCATCTGCTGCCTTCTGCAGAGCCTGCACCAGCGCTCTGTGCTGTTTCAGTGTAGAATCTGAGCTCTGAGCAGAGCAAGCTCTTTTCATCCTTCTGCAGTCACCTGGGGTTTTCTTCATTTGTTCTTCAGGGGCCAAAGCCCCATTTTTTTGTTAATTTTCTGGTAAAGCTGAAAATGTGACAATCCCAGGAGCAGCTGCTGACAGTTTCATGCTTCTCTGTGATAATAAGATCCGTTAATTGCCTTGCACTCAGACATGAGAACATCTCCCAGTCCTTGCTGAAGCCAAGTTGCCTGATGGTTGGAGAGTGACTCTGCAGATGAGTGTCCTGAGGGGCTGGTCCTATGTTGCTATGTCCTCTCTAGGGCCTTGGGTGTGGTTCTTTGCCTGCATGTCCCCAGTGCCCCTGCTTTGGCAATGACTGCTGCTCATTGGTGTTATCAGGCCCTTGGCTGGGCTGGGTGAAAGGGGCTATCTAGGATGACAGTGTTTGTTCTTGGGACAAACCTGCCTTCTGAAGGTGGCTTTTAACCTTGTTAGATGTCAAGAGCTTGTATCATCTTCTCTGTTTCCCCATCCCCATGGCTGCTGAGATTTTGAGGGTGAATTAGCATTATCAGCAGTCATCTTGGAGTTCTCACTTCTTCTCACCCATACCCTGATTTGTAGTCATGACAACAAACTTGTTTTAAATAGACACACAAAAAACTCTCCAAAAAGACCCTCCTCACTGGCTCAACACCTTGATCCTATTGCTTGTCAATCCAGGCGGTGTTTTTGTTGCAGCTGCTTTAGAAATCCTAGATTCCTTCCTGAGACTTGTACGTGGGTGTGATGGCAACAGATGAACAGAGTTTATGGGGAATGCAGAGAGATGCCAAGTTACCCAGTCTGTGTAGGCAGCTAATGGAAAACTTGAGCTCAGAAACAAGGCTGTAGGGGTAGATATTCACTTGCCAGGAAGAGTTCAGTTGCTGACACTACCAGCAGTGGGTGCAGCTGAACCTGCTCCGCCATGGTCTCATAAAACATTAAAATTTGCTTTAAAATACGCTGACTTTGCAGCTGCCTTAAATCCAGGGCTGGTTCCTGCACGATTGAAATTGCAGAGCAATCCATAAAATTGGGGCAGCTATTATCATGGTTGGTGGTAACCGAGAAAGGGAATTACTTTGAATTTAATGATCTTTTATGTTAACTGTCCCTTTTCTCTGGGTAGCCTTTAGCACAGGCAGGCAGATCTATTTCCCACACTGTGTAAGAAATTCCAGTTTGTTTACTAGGGCACTGTTGAGCTAAACATGACCCTTCACTTTGAAAAATTTCCCTGCCTATTGTTGCTGCCAAACCCCTGCCGGCTGTGGCTGCAAGACCTCTCCAGGCAGGTCTCACTGTGCTGTAGACAGTGGTTTGTGCCTTGAGATTTCACCTCTTTCTCTGACGAACAACTTGTGTCTCACCACTGGTTTGTTGGATCACTGGGAACAGGTGGAGCACAAACTGCAATACAAGGAATAGGAAATGATGGCAGTGATAGCAGCAGTATAGGCAGGGGGGTTGAGCCCCGGATTGTATTAACCTTCAAGTCTTTGCCTGAATTTTGGACTATTTCTGTCTTTTTAGTGTTCATTGGGACATCTGTCCACATTTAAATGGAGTGGTGCTGCAAAGAGGAGGCTATGGGAACTGGGATTAGGAAATAGTCAACGACTTGTTACTTCATCTGCTAAGGTGACTGGGGAATCAGATGTGCTGGTGGGAAGACTGTCCATGGTGATAAAAGATTAGCATCCAGGCCCCAAAACAGTGTCTGCCTTGTCTGCCATATCAGACACTTCTGAGAGCGTGACAAGAAATGTGCCCCCTTCTCCCCCTCCACCAAGCTCTGCATTGTAAAGGGGAGAGACATTTTAAAATCTACAAGGGTCTCTTGGCAATGCACAGAGGGGGTTCTGCATCTGCCCCACGCCTTGAAGTCTAATCTCATTTACAGTTGTCAGCGTGGGCTGCTGGAAGAGATGAAAGGCAGAGGACAAGGAGGGAGAATAGATTAGTCTCGAGCAGAGGGCACTGGGAGTGCACCTGCCTCTGCCCTGTTACCTTGAGGAGGGGCAGCAATAGCAGCTGGGCATGTGTCATCTGCTGCTCTTTGAGGCACCCAGCCATGGAGCACACGATTAATGACTCAAGGGGCTGGGCTTTTGTGAGTGATAAAGCCCTGGGATTTAGGCCAGGCTCTCAGGCCTTTTCTCTGAGCGACACCATCACTTTACATTTCTCAAGTGGCGTTGTAGCCGAATCGAGCTGCTGTCTGTGGCCACAATGCTTCCCTTTCTCCTCTCTCCCCAAACTGGGCTGACCTTTGTCATGCAGCATTAACCCTTTGACTCCTCCACTTTGGGTTATGGGGTTGGGAAAAAAAGAAGAGTCCCTTCAAATTCATTGCCCTGTGGACAGACTTGAAGGGAAGAAGGGGCTGGTAGGAGTTGTTTCTGCTGGAGATTGGTTTGCTGATGCCCTCTGGATTATCAATTCCTCACTGCCTTCAGACAGAGTCTTTTTTGAACACAGCCTGGGAAAGGGGAGGGGAATTTATCCTTCCCTCAGTCAAGGAGGGAAACTGAGGCATTGAGCAGCAAATATATATCCAAGAGACTATTCCCTCTGCAGGATAATGTCTTTTACCATGCCTGGATTAGCCTGTGTCCATCCCCAGTGTAGTTGCAGTGGACCCCAGTGGATGGCAATCTCCCAGCACTTCAAGGCTTATGCTCAGATTTGGCTGTTAGCCATGATACTCTGGAGTGATGGCTCAGCATGAAAAAGCCACATGGAGGTCATTAATGATCTTCCCACAAGACGTCTTGCAAGATGAACAGTAAAAATGCCCCAAGTTCCTCCTTAATCTTCTAATACCTCTGTACACCAAGCACCGGCCAGCCCTTGAGCTGAATGCGTATCTCTGAGACTGTATTTACACCTTCCCTGCAGCGTGAAAGGTTTGTGATCAGCTACCCCATTTCTCCTTTCCCTGGCTATTTGGACACTCCTCTCTCCAATCCCACCGGCCTGTGCACAGACTGTTGACTTTGACTAGTGCAAAAAGTTGGGAGTAGAAGGCATCAATATGAACCAGATATTGGCAGCACAGCAAACACAGCACTCTTAAGCTTGTGCCAGTAAAAGCAGGCATCTCCTGAAATGTTTCAAGGAGTCATAACAAACACCAAAAAACCACATGGAGGCTGAGTCAGTCTTACACAGCTCATGAGTTACTGGCAGCTTGATGTCTCTAGATTTGTAAAAAGCCTCAGGAGGCTTCCTACTCATTACACATTTGTGTACCTTCCACGTCTGAGCCTAGAAACCTGCATGTTGGAGTGCAGTGTCCAAGAGGGATGTTGAGCTGTGTCCAGAGCTGTGTGTCTCTCCTGCTTCCCGATCCCAGCTGCAGTGGGGGGCTTTGGAATCTCTGCTCTGCTGTTTCAGCTGAATGTGCGGGATGGGATTTAGGCACATAGATCCTTGCTAATGCATTGTTCTCAAATCCTGTCTTGCACATAGAAAATCACTGAAGCAATAAAAACATTTAAGCCTGCATGTTTAGAAAGAAAGGGGAGAAAAAGCCATAAACACAGAGTGGATTGATGCTGTTTTGCAAATCAGCTGGTGCATTGTGCTCTGTGGCTGTGTGCTGTCATGACAGAGAAGGGGAAGAGATCATCTCGTCTCCAGAGGAACAAGCCAGCTGCTTAGCTAGTGGAAACAGTTTGGAGGTGCTTTTCTACACCATCATCACTTATGCCTGTAGCATTTACAGGACTTTCAAAGTTACTCTCTATTAGACCTGGAAAACAAATGTTTCTCCTCTGCAGTAGGAAGTATGATGTTCCCATTGCTTTCTGGTATTTGCAGTCAGTGCAAAAGTACTGGGGCACATTTGAAAATTAAATTCAGCAGTGGGAGTGTTTGAGTTTGACAGCAGCCAAGGAAGCTGTGATCTCCTTCTGCCTCCTCACTAGGTGTTGTACTATGTGTTGGTCTGAAATCAATTTGATACCAACTCACCATGAGACAAAGTTGATGGGGTTCAGTTGATGTAGCACTTGGAACAGTCACTTCTTTCCCTCTCCCAGTCTCTTGAGTGGTGGCATCAACCCTGATTTGGCTGCTCAGGGTGACACAGGAAATATTCTGTTCACTAGAGACTGTGTCTTGGTGAAAAGTGTAGTGAAAGTCCTGAATGTTTGTGATCCCTCTGAGTCTCCATTGGACCTTGAATTCTTTCAACTTTAAAAGTAAAACCCCACACTCGCAAGACGCAGAGAATTTGTGTTTTTAGTGTCCATTCCTGTTGCTTAGGAACAGCTATCTGCAGTGACCCTGTGTTGTTGGTGAGAAGAGTAACAATGTATGAAACTGATGTTAAACAAGGAAGATCAATCTTACCCCTAGGAATTGTTCTTCATTTTCTTTGATACTTGACATACTTTGTAAGTAGCAAATATGTAAGTAGCAAATACTCTGGAGTCTCCTGAGTTGCATGAGGAAAAGATGAATGAGACAGCTGGAGGCAGAACTGTTTGTGACTATCATCAAACCTCTGGTCTGATGCACTTCTTAAGGGCAGCGTTCCTTGAGGAAACATCTCTGCCTCAGTGATCATTCACGAATAGGTACCAGTGATGATGGAGTCCCTGGTTTGTGTAGCATACTTGTTTGTGATGTACAATGGTAATGGAAGTGTTTGTTGATGACAGCCTGCAGCCAGTGAGATGTAGCCTTGTTTGTCTCTTGGCAGAGAAAGGATCAATCTTATAGAAGGTGAAAAACTGGAAGTGTCACAAAAACTATTGGAGGATCTGATCCTGAATGCTCTGACTTGGTTTAGCAAAGCACTTGAAAACAAGTGTGCCAATTGTCCTGGATTATTTATGTGTCTGACATAAACTGTATGTTTTGCTGGGGCTGGGATCAGAATGCGGTGTGCCCTAAGGAATTTAAAGTGGGTTTTTAGTTCTTTCCCTTGGCTCTAAGACAGAGCCAGATGCTTGTCTTCCTGTCACTCCTCTCACATTTACCCTTACACTGAGAAATAATGGGAACTGGGACTTGAGCATCTTTTCTCATTGCCGGCAGTGGCCTCCATGGAATGATGTTTGTTTTTAGCCTTGTCATTTGCACTAGGGAGGAAAATGAAAGTGTTTATTGTGGTTCCTTCTTCCGTTTGAACTGCTGCCTCTTCCCTCAGCTACTCCCTCTTGGTTGCTGATAGAGGAGTTGCTTTTGCACACAGTCCTGCTATCACTGGATTTCTATCTCTGGGTTGTTCTCCTCCCCGTCAACAGGGAAGGCACAAACATTTTTCCTTCATGTGTCCTCTGACAATAATATTTGGGTGTTGGGGAAATGTTTATTTTTGCATGGATTTGTGCATTTAGGCAGCCATTTTGGGGGAGAGCATGGGAGATGGTCCTGCTGCTGCTGTCCTTGGTCTCTGAGCTGTGCCTGGAGACCATGGCTGGGGAAATAACTTCCTTCCAACCTAAATAAAGTATCTGAAGAATTTTTATTAATTTGTAAGTTTGCTTTATCACACTTGGACTTGCCAGCCCTGGGAACTGTTTGAGCAGGTCTTGTGCGTATGTGTTGTCTGCAGGATTTGCTTTTGACATGTTAAATATTCTGGTGTTGTCTCCTCTAGGGCTTAATGAACCAAAGTCCCCTTCAACAAGACCAGTGCTCTGGATGGCTTGTCCCAGGGTAGTGATAGCCAAAATTCCTCCCAAAGCATTGTTTTAATCTGAAACAGTGTTTTCCATCTTTATTCCCTCTATGCTCCATGAGCTGAGAGCTGCCATTGCTGCACTGATTTATGGGATCTTCTAGTGTTGGTACTGGTGGCCAAGAAGAGCCAGAAAGTCATTTGCCAGCTGCTGATTTATGACCCTAGTGAACAGTCCTGAAAAGCACAGTAAGAATTTTCTGGGCCTTATGCAGTTCCAGCTGACTGGAAGCTCCAGGCTGTTATTTGACCATGTGGAGTAATAAAACTGCGAAAACTAATTAACTTTTGTGCCTACTGCAAAACAAACAAGATCATGCAAAAAAATTGCTCCACACTTGCAAGCAACAGTGACTTTATGGGTTTATAAGCCTGTGTTTAATGACCAAGCATGCAGTGGAATGTGTGAAGTATGTTCCTTTTGCTGACTTCCAAAGCTGAACAGAGTATAAGAAGCTTTACCGATCACTGAGGCTCTGAATACCAGCTTGGGATAATGCTCTCTTTCATCCTTATTAATTATGTAGCTGATGTGTGGGTGGAGGTTTGACACAAAGCTGCATTGGATGGTTTCTTGTAGTCTAAACCAGCCTGAATTACGCTGAGCTGCGGTAGTTCATTCAAGGAAAGATGCTCTCTGCAGTGTGAGTGTTGTAGTCTTTCTGAGGTCATTCTCTGCTCATCAGATGTAGCTGAATGCACTCTTTCCCAGTGGGAACACCAAGGTGTTTTTCTAATGTTAGCAGGCAGAGTCAGCCCTGCTCAGGACCTGTCTCCTGTGGTGGGGATGCTCTGTGTGTGCCAGCTGTGATGTTGACATCAGAGCAGAGATGTTTCTGAGTGCCCTGGTATTGTGTTCCTCGCCAGTGGCAAGGCACTTATCAACATTGTATAGATGATCCAGCCTCTGTCATCCGACACCGATTCGGAGGGAAGGAATGACTGGCTGTTCTTCTCCCTTAATCAAATTACTAAGGTAGTCCTCCTTCAGTCCCATCACTTCTGCATTACTCAGTAGCCCCTAATACTGGATGTTTAACTGTGTTGTTAAGAGTCAAAGCTGCTGATTCCTGTTGTCCTTTCCTAGGATCTATCAGTTTAGCCAAGATACTTGTCATGATTGCTGATACAGGAGCAGGTATTTCTAAATTGAAAGAGAAATCATCTTAAAAGCAGGAAAACTCTGATGTGACGAGATTTTAAAAAATTATTTATTCTCTTTCTGATGGATGTGCTTGAGTTGTCATGGTACTCACTACCAGAGCACCAGCCAGCATGGGTCTATCCCAGCTTTAGTTTTCTCCACAAAGCTAAGTATTATTGCAGAGCTATTATTAACCTAAAATAAATGTGTGTGCATATTCGCTGCTATAGAATTCTGTTTTTCACACATCGAATCAAGTCCCTGTGGATTTTCACCTCGCTCCCAGATCTGGCAGACAGTGAAAAAGGGAGCTATTTTTAATCTAAAATGTTCTGTGTTTCGAGTCCAGAGTATGAAAATCTAGTTTTTCTCCTGACAAGTTTCATGGATTATTGCTATAAAGCTTCATGTCTATAAAGGAAGGATAAAGCTTCCTTCAGGAAGGGCAGAAGTTCTGACTTTGGGGGTTACAGATCTTAGTTCCTTTGAGAAACTGAAAAACAGTGGCAGTCACTATCCTCGTATTAAATAATTTACCAAGAAAGAGGAACAGTTTATCAGAGGAGACAAGCAAAGTCTTGTGTGGTAGAGTGGTATCGAGAGACCTAGTTCCCTTCCAGGGGGAAGATGATGGTCACTGGATTAGGAATCATTTGCCTGACACAATACTCTGGCAACCAGAGAGATTGGCATCACTGTCAGAATGGTGCTTACAAACCTTCCATCATCTTCTTGCTGTCACTACAGTTCTGTCATCCCACTGGAGTGCCTGCTCCATCTGTCCTCCTGAAAGGCTGGCATGTATTGTCCAGGAGAGAAGATTAATTTCTGGTCCAAGTGCTGTCCCTGCCCAGAAGAAATGGATATAGAAAAAATTTCTTCCTTTCCCCACTGAATCTGCTCTTCTGTGCCTGAGTCCAGTCCAATGAGCCAAAGGGGAGGTCACTCTCCAGAGCAGGTCCGTTCTTCCATGCTGAGTGTCCTGCAGCCAAGGGTGTGGTGATGGGATAGCACGCTGTTACCACCAAGGTGCAGATGCTGGTCTCAGCAATAAGGACTGAGGCCACTGGCTTCTTTTTGCCCTACAGGGAGGAAGAGGGAGAGAGCAGAGCAGATTTGACTGTACAGAAAAGCTGGAGCTGGGGAAACCAGAGTGCCCAGTTTTGTAAGGTAGCTTTAGGTCAGGACTTCAGGGCAGGCAGTAGGCAGGATACCTTGGATGCCACAGGAGCAATATTCCCGTGTCAGCACTGAACCAACACTGGTGGAGCTGCTTCAGTGCAAACCCCAGCTCAGCTTTTTTCTGGCTCCCAGTGCTGAAGGGGCTGTTTGTGACAGTTCAGGTGGTGTCTGTGCTGGTGCCCCTCGAACTGGGACAACCCTCACCTGCCCTGCTGCAGCCTTTTTACACACAGAGTTACAGCTAATGAAACACAAGGTAAGAGGAGCTCCCTGCAGTTGTATGGGCAGAACTTTTCCTTGCTGAGTAAATTGCCACCCTGGTTTCCACCTGGCAGCACCTGGTAGGCACAGCCCTGGTCTTTGCTGTAAGGGGTGCCTAATGTAGCCCATCGGTCACAGCGTCCTGGCACCTGATAAGGCTTAAGGGGACAGCCAAGCTCTGAGCCCAGCAGCTCTCCCACGGGCCTGCCCTGCAATGTGCTCCTCTCTTTTCTCCCTGATGGAGCAGAAAAGGGAGGAGCAGCACTTGTCTCCCGGGGCTGGCCGTGTCATTGGTGTTTCTGCCTGGCCTTCCTCCTCCTGGTGTTGCTCACCAGATATGTCACTAAACAGCAGCAGAGAGAGACCCAGAGGCTCAGATCTGATTAACCTCTACAACTTTATCCTGTGTCTTAATTGGATTAGCTGCACGGGGGTGGTTTTGCTCTTGTTCCTGATTTTTTCTTAAACAGGTACTTATCACTGTGACATCTGATGGAAGCAACAAGTTCGAGTAGCAAGACGTGTGAAAAAACAAGCAGTGTTTGCTTCTTCGCCACTGCTCAACTAACAGCTCCTCCCCTTCCTTTCTGAGATACTGCTGTAGCTGATGGCTGTGAGATGGCTTTGAGTAAGCCCTGCAGTCAGATCTCTTGGGAGGTGTGGGCTTTGCCTAACAGCCTGAACCCAGAGTCCCTGATTGGTAACTGCAGTTCTGTCACTTTTGGGAAGGATTTCTGTTCAGTAAATGTTCAAAGCAGTATTAACTTTCCGTCTTCAGTTTCTTTCATCTTTTGTCTAGCTTTTTAGTTTCCTTCAGAGTCTGATTCTCCTGCACCTCAGGGTTTTTGCATGTGTCACCACAGTGGCTGTGGGTTGTAGGGAATTGGCCTTGTTCAGCACTGCAATAGCCCTTCCTCTTCCAGGACTTCAAAGCTTGTTCTCCAGTACCAGTTCATTCAGTTTCATAGGTGGGAAAATGAAATAAGGAGATCAGTGATCATATTCAGTTGCAATGGGGAACTGTCTGCTACAGACCTAAAAAAGGAATTTAATCCATTTGATTGTGGGATTGCCCCTAATTCATCAAGGTGTTGTCTACCTGTGTGGTGCCCAATTGAAAAAAAGGCAAACCAGTTTACAGTCGTCTTTCCCCCATGTCCATCCTTCTGCCTGCAGCACCCTGTTTCTTTTTCAATAAGCTTAAAATAGAGCCTTTTTTCTTTGCCATAGCTCTAATTGGTGCTGGATTGGGCACTGGAGAAGTGATGGAGGGGGTACAGGCTGCGGAGAAGCTCTCTCTTGCATCTGTTTTTAGACAGCTGTGCACAAAGAGTGAAATATAGGTGTGATATGAGGCCACGGTTCTGTTCCAGAAGGAATAATAGGTGTACCAGTACCACTCTGGCTGTTGCAAGATCAAAAGTGCTGTTACATTAAAGCTGGTAATACTACCTGGCTTGGCAAAAGCCTGACAAAGTGTTCCAGGGTTTTAATGTATATTCAGATAAACGATCTTCCACAGTGAGGCTCAGGCCTTTGAATTTAGTCCATATACAACAGTAAGCGGTTTAGTGACTTGATAAGAAGGTAGCTCCAAGGAATTCCCTCTTTGTACACGGCTTGAATGTAATTAATTTGTGGACACTGCGTGCAGCACAGTTACAGTCTCAAAGCAGAGGGTTCAGTGCTTCTTGGCACCTGGGGTGCTTTTGCAGGGTGCGTGGTTGTCAGGCACAGGCTCTGCTGCTGCTCCTAAAGAAAACATGATCATTAAGTTGAGTTATAATGGACATTAGTTTCTTTTTTCAGATTTAATGTATTCGTGTATTTTGTGTCCACTGGCCCCTTGGCAGCTCACAGGCTGCAGATGTAAATTGGTAGCTGCAGAGGATGACTGATCTGTTAATAGGTGGAATTTGATGCTCATAAAAATGAATGCATTTAATGTTGCATGGTAATGGTTTGCTTGAATTTTTAAGTCTCCTGAGGATCTCTTACTTGGAATTCTGTGGGTCAGGCTGTATTTGTTACAAAAAACAATACAAATGGAGAGGCCCTGTGGTTTCTGAGGGTTGGCTGTTCTGTTGTCTGTGAGCATCACTTCAACTTTTTCTGTATCAAATATTATTCTAAGGAAGCTGTAAAAATGGGAAATGCAATGATATCTGAAAACAAAACACTGCAGTCAACTTCATGGTGTCCATAGAAATAGCTGTTTTTGAAGATCTGCTCAGATATTATTTTTCAGGAAAAGCCAAGTTTTAGTAGATAATTTTTCATTATTAGGCTTTCATTGAAGGATACAGAGGGCTAAAAAGATTTGGTGGGTCATTAAAATAAGTACAGATCTGCCACTGTGGGGTTTTAAACACAAAATGAAATCCTGGCCCCTCCAAAAGGGCCTCGCTTGCTTCCTTCGGGCCCCATGCTAATTTCATTGCTGGTTTCAGAAGGGTAAGGACTTCCATTGACTTTAATTTTACAGTGTTTCTTTTAGCATGCAGACATTGAAATATTCAATTTCTTTTGCTGAGGGTTTCGTGAAAGGAAGCTGTGTGCTCCTTCCATGGCAGAGTATTTGTGTGATAAATTGCATTTTACAAGCACATGAGGTTGTGATGATCCCTCAGATATTGCAAGGCTACACTCTGAAAACATTGGTGCTTCTTGTTTTTCCCTTTAGTACTGTGAGACTAATACTTCAGCTTTTCATCACTTCCACAAGCCTGGGCTGAAGGGGCAATAGCAAATATGCAGGGAGAATATTGTGATACGCACCATAAAATCTTGCCAAGGTGAAAGGAATATCCAGGCTCAAATGATCTCTTCCCCTGAGGCTTTTATGATTTATTTTAATATTTTCTAAGGTGAAGTGCTGGATCCAAGCCTTTGTACCATCTAGCATCTTTCATGTCAGGCAAAAAATCTTTTACTTGTGTCGTCCTTGGCCACTGCCCCTCCAGATACTGGTGATTTCAGCACAGCAGAGTTTGGCTGTGGAAGGTCTATCACTGGTGTCATAATGTGCCGTCTACATCCACCTCTGCCTGGTCTGTTCTCAAGGGATGTGTGCCAGGGTTACCCTGAACAGTGTCTCAGTTTTGCAGCCTGAGGAAATGACCGTGGTTTGCTGTGTTTCTGAGAAGGCGATTGAAAGAGCCAGATTTGCTGTGTGGGCAGCAGGAATAGAACCAGGGTGAAGTACCAGTGTGGAGTGGCTGAGAGTGCGTGGGTGGCACCTCCATGACATTTCTTTCTCTCATTGTGGCATTTGAGAAAAACTCCCCCAGAGGCAAGCAGGGGTGCCTGGTTATGATGTCTTGGCTCTGAAGCTGGCTAGTTGTGATAGCAGGGATCTGCAGCCTGCTCTGGGTTAGTATAAACACATCTTTCAACTTGTAAAAAACCTGCTGTGTTTCCTTGAAGGATATCAGCAAGTATGTAGGCAAACCTCAGCTGCTTTTCTTCTGGAGGCTTGGTCTCCCAAGTAAGGTTCTCATGAGTCTTTTCTCAAGTCCGTGAATTCAGTGGCAGCTGAAGGTATTTGGCAGCTTTGGGTACCAGTCACCCCTTGGGGCTGCAGAAGGCAGCATTGCACTGTGGTCGGGTCACTGTAATCACCAGCTCTCTGCCACTGAGCTCTGGTGTCACTGAGCTCTGGCTGGTGTCGATTGGGCTGCCTGAGCTCACAGCCCTGCACAGAGCTCATGGGGCTCCAAGGGAGAAGGAATGGTGAAATGATGAGGGCTGAAAATGACCTCAGGAAATTTCCCACCTTCCCCATCAGCCCCCACCACAGATCAAAGTTATCTAGAATGTCCCTTTTCCTTGGTGTAGGAGGGATTCTCACTTCAGCTTGTCTGAGACCAGGACCACAAGGCCTGGGAAGGGAAGACTGAATGGAGAAACTACTCATCAGGACCCTCTCCTTCTGGTGACACCAGGTGGCAGTTTCTGAAATAATTTTTACTTTAGCTGCCTCCAAACTCTGTAGAGTTGAGAATTGGAGCAAGCAATGCTGGTCAATTAAAATGGCTGTGTAATTTTAATTGACATAATAAAGACTATAGTATAATTAATTTTTTCATGCAATAAAATAGGACAGGAATTAATCTCAGCTAAGTAACCAGTCTGTGGTACTTCCTTACTTGCTACAATGAACATTTTTCCATGCAGTGAGATTTTCTAGCAAAGAAATGCTGAGAGAAAAGGGTGATGGCCATGGGCTTACTTTCTAGCTGTCCCAAGCATGGTGATGTGTAGTACTTTACTGAGGGCTAACCAAAACTAAAAATCCTGTCTGTATATCTCCTGTCCAGCTCCTCCAAGTCACTCAGTGTGATGAGCAGAGCCTGGTTATATCTTTTCTCCATCTGTCCCTTCCTCCGTCATCTTCGCTATCATTAATTGTTAACGTCTGGCCTGAAAGATTGCCTCTTAGCACAGTGCTGATGGGATCTTTCCATGGAGGATTAAGGCTGCAGTGGATTGACAGGAGACAGTATACTTGCTGTGGGAAGTTTGCCAGTTGTGTGCAAGCTTGGTGCTGCTGCTCTTCCAGTTACTCCAGTTCATATCTGGACATGGGCAAGGGTCAGTTGCAGCTCCATGACCTCTGACCAGTACATCAGGCTGGTCTGGGTTTGGGAGAGGCCTCCTGTGTGCAGCTGCTGCACATGGCCTTCGAGGAGACTTTCTGTCTGTTTACATCAGCTGCACCATCCCATGGAGGTGATTTCACACCTGGTCAGGTGGTTTCCACTGTGTGGTCCCAGGGCTTTAATCAAGGCTGTGATAACGATAACAGCATAGTGGGGGTGCTGGCAGGAGGAGCTGAGATGTCATTTCTTACCGTGTCATGCTCCCCAGGTGGTTAATGTGTCTGTAAATCACACAAGTGCTTTCCCGTGGCTTTGCTTTCTGCTACTGCCTCAGCTGCCAGAATTTCATGGGACACAGATCTCAGCTTGTGGCAAAAGCGCAGCCTCCTTTCCTTGTAATGGTACTTGGTATGTATTTCCAGTGCCCTGAAGCACAGCTGAGGGCCCTGCTAAGCTCACTGAATCCAGGCTCTGAGAGATTACATTTAATTTTGTTTTATCAGGTTTGCTTTCCTGTGGAGTCTGTATTTTTTCCTGTGTCTGCACAGGGAGCATGGGAGTATCCCAGGGCATTTCAGAAGGTTAGGAGTTCCCCCTTACCTGGTTGGTCTCCTGGTCTGCCCTTGGAAACCCTTGTTGCTCTTTCCCAAAGGTGGTATGTGTCCTGCAGTAACCAAAAGGTATCTGTTACCTTGCAAGGGCAACCTGAGGCCTGGAGGCACAGTTGCTCCTGGCTGTCAGTAGCATAGCTGATGACTCTCTTTTTTCATATTCAGGACAGACTGGCAAAAAGTTTCTGTGCTTTGAAGCTATCACACCAGGGAGGATTTCCCTGTGTTGATGCTTTCTGCAGCTACAACAGCTTTGCAGCAGTTGCAAAAAAGTCTTGTCCCAGTCTAGAGGGAAACCTTTGTATCTGCTTCATCTCAGATTTTAAATCTCAAAGATAGCCAAGTAAAACCAGCAGAGTTTGCACTGAAAGGCTCAATTTTGTCAGCTTCTTGAAGGGAATGTCAAGAGATGTTCACAGTGTTTAGAAGCATTGTTGGATTTATTTATTTAGGTATGAAAATACTGGCTGGTATTCCCATGTCCCTTTTAAGCCATTTGAGATGACATTTCTTTTGTTTCTTTCATTGAAATTATTTTTATCCTGGCTCATGAGACTGTACAAGTAGAAATTAAAACACTGCTTGGTGATTCCTTGCCCATCCTATCTGTTCTTCATCCCCAGCTCCTTTCAGCTCTCCCCAGCTCTCCCCCCTTCCCTCCCCAGCTTGCCTTGAAGGGCTGGGAAAGCCGGTGCTGGCGCATTATGTTGCCTGTCTGATTGTTGTGGGGTTGTGTTTGTGTGGGGAAGGTCACGAGACAAAAAGACCACCAGGCAGGGGTGGGTGGGGGGTGTTCAGTCCCTTTCCATTCAGGCCTTTTGGCAATGGGTGGGAAGAGTCTTGTTTGCATGACAGGATTTCAGGGGGCGATTGCTTTTTGTTTAGGTTTCTTCCACTGCTGCTGCAATGGGCCCTGGAGAGCTACAACAAAAGTAGAGCTTATATATGAGATTCATGGGGCTGAAGCAAAGCTGTCAGTGCAGGAGTGACTGAGCCTGACCAGCCACTGTGCTCTTGCAGCCTGGAGACTGTCAGCAATTGCTCTGGCTGGGGTGTTTTTGCCATGTCCAGTTGTGGCTCTGGTGGGAGCTCTGACTCTTGTGGGCTGAGATCCTTAGGGGGATGAATACTCTGAAAGTGTTCTGTCTGTGGAATGAGGGTTGGAATGCAAGGGGACAGCTCCACAGTGGCTGTGCTTCCCTGAGTATTTCTGATACTTACAGCCAGTGACTTTCATTTGCAGCATCTGCCTCTTTTCTTGCTATCAGGTCCACATTTTTGAGAGCATTCTTGTGTTTAAACAGCACTTACTTCCTCATTATCCCTGTGAGAAGCTGAGCTGCTGTCCCTGGCTGTAGCTCTCCCCTCACCCCATCCTTAGAAAGCAGCTCAGTCTATATTTACCACTGGTGTGCACAGAGGCAAACATTGTCAGAGACTCATTGTAACTGTCCCAATTACCCTGATTTCATTTGCATAAGAAGATTGACCAGCCTGTGGTAGTGGCATTGCCTTGGCTGTCTGATATGGGACACTGTGATTTGGGAAGCAGGAAAGAACTGGAGTCCCCAGGCTGGATGTGGGATGGGGAGAGAGGGGCTGTTTTGGTCCCTACCAGCACAGGTGCTACAGCAGCCCTTCATGGAAGGAGGATAACTTGTCAGATCTCAGTCGCTGCAAGTTCCTGATGGTGTCTGATTCAGATGTAATAGCTGCCAGCTTCCCGGAGATGCAGATTCCAGGTACCCCAAGCACGCCTGAGCTTCTGGCTGTCCTGTATGAGTAAATACTTCCCCTGCGTAGTGTGTACGTGTGTATTTATCTAATTTTTTGTCAGTAGGTGCTGACTCTTCTCAAATGCTTCTAGACTAAGCAGTGACCTGCTGTGTGTTGTCGCTTTCCTCAGGCACATGTAACCTCTCCTTGTGTTTGGATTTTTTCCAGAAAGCTAGCTGTTCCTGCAGGCAGGCACTAAAGCAAGAGGAAAGCAGCTGGGATGGAGCAGAAGTCAGGAAGCAGGCTGAAATGGTATGATCTCTTGACCCAAAACAATAGCGAGTGCTGGTAGGACTTGCACTGCAGCAGCTGCATAGCTCTCGCTCCTTTCACTGGACTGAGAATGATTCGTATTTCCTCTCCCTTTCCCCCGATGCCACATGTAACATGATCTCCCTGTGCCCAGGCTGGCAGATGGAAACCCGAAACACTCTTCTGGTTGCAGTAACGGTTCTTCATGGGCTCAACTGGCCTGTGAAGAGCAATGTTCAAGCTTGCGTGCTTTGGCAGAGCAGCCTTTCTGTCCCCCTGCCCCTGCTGTGTGTGTGCCTGCACAGACCCACATCCATGTCTTCATCTCCCTGCTGCTTCCAGGAGAGACTCTCACTCTTGGCCATCTTTCCTTGTTGCTTGTGGATATCACCGAGCTTAGCGTGCCTCGTGGAGATGCTTTGACCTTTACTCCATCTTACCCGCTCCTCCAAAATCTCCCCTCTAGTGTTTGGCAATTTTGAATTTTTATTAGTTAGTTATTAGGTGGCAATACAGGAGTGTGTCATGGAGGTGGCTGGAGCACAGGCAGCTCATCTCAGCTACAGTAGTATTTTAAGCCTCTTGCATCCTTGGGTGAGTTACTTTGTCTCTCTGCAAATTACTTTGGTAATTCATAATTTGGTAATTACTTGGGTGAGTTACTTTGCCTGTTTCCCAGTTCAAAAGTGGAACTCTTTATGAGGTGGTACCACTGTGAATCATAAAGAGCACAAATTATCATTTCAAAATGTACTATGTCCTAGAGACCTGGTTGCTAACAGCGAGATCCCAAGTCTCTGCCCTTATATTTTTGGATCTCTCTGAGAGGGATTGATGATCCAGCCCAGATTTCTCAGGAATTCCTTTGTTCTTTCTTTGGCAGGACATGGAGCAGGGAAAGAAATCCTTATGTGTTTTCTCAGATGAGATGCTGCTTGTGCTCTGACTCCACGACACTCATATTTTTTGCCTGAAATTACCCACATTGGTATTGTTATGTTTGCTTGGTGCAAGGAACATCAAAAAAGAAGGGGGCAGAACAGAGTCTCAAGTTGAGGCACAGATGGGCCTCTCATGGTTCCTCTAGCAACCCTTTAAAAGCCAGTTTGTATGTTTGACTTCCCTGATGTGTTGAAAAGGCAAATTAGGGCTAAGTCTTAGATTTAAATGTGGTTTCTTTCCATTGTGTTTGTTTTTGCAGAGAGTGTCCTGCCTTCTACTGCATTTCTATGACCTCTCATTTTAGCTTATGTGTTAGTGGAGTCTATTTATGAGCAAGCAAAACATGTGCTCCCGATACTGAATTAGCTTTTAAATGGTTGTTCCTAACAAATATGAAGTGAAATACTGTGATTTAAGGCCTTACACTATCCCTTTTAAGCTGAGTCACTGTGTCCTTTGCATTGGGAAAATAGCTTTGGCACATGTTCACGCAGGGGTGACTGATAGACCTAGGAGGAAAACAGAGACACTGGCCACCCAAAAAGGATGGGAGGGCATCCAGTTTTCAGCTCTGTCAGTGAGGTTCAAGTAATAAGATGTGCCCTTTTAAAATGCTTTGTTTTCCCCAGCTGTGCAAAGGGAGGAGGTGGATGAATAATGATACAGAGAGTTTTGTTTGAAATTCACCAAAAGGCTGGGGAAAACACTGTTTGTTTCTTTTCAAGCAAAATATTTAATTTGATTTGAGCTGAACCATCTGGGCACTCTGAATAGGAATATAAATGACAATTTTTAAGAAAACATTTTGAAAATGGCAATGTCCAGTGCTTTCGCCTTTTAGAATCTGAAGGAACTTCTAAACAATCAATGTTCAAATCTAAGGCAAATTCTCAGGAAAGTTTTGGCATGATTGAAATCTCAGGAAATCTCTTTGCATGGAAAAGTTTTGCTTCGAAATAATTTATCCTTGCTTTGTAAGTGGGAGAAAAGCCCTGCAAATAACACTACTGATAAACAATATCATGCATATAAACTGCATCTTGTCCCGCCCTTGGGGCAGTGTTACACTTGCATCTCTTGGGCTGCTCCTTGTAATTATCCTGGTGCTTTATCCTATCGGCGGTTTCCATGTCACTGGTTCAGTTTTGCTACAGCTCCCTTTGATGGGGGCAGTCTGACCTTTGGTGTCTGCTGTTTGATTTGCTCTGGGTTCATGAGAATTTGTTGGCTGGGAGCAAAGGAGGTGCCCAGTGGTGGAGGGATTATACAGGGACAGACGATGGTAGCACTGTCTGCTTGAGGCAGCTTTTCTGCTCCTGGATTAAAGTTCATGCTGTTTTACTTGTCTGTCTCTCTAAGGCCTTGTCAAGTCCATGTGGGAAGCTGTTCTGTCTACGCTGTTTCACTTTGTGCTGCTCAGCTCTCTCCCTGCCTCATTTCTCCTCCCTCTTTCCCCTTCCATTCAAGCGGCATCTTTCAGTCTTTCCCATTCAAGGTCTGTCTTTGCTCTCTGCCCTGTGTGAAACTTCCATGCCCTTCCTACCATTCATCACCTCTTGCTCATTCACCTCCCTGCTTTCCTTTATCCATTCATCTGGGCTTCCCCTCAGCCAGTCTGGGCTGCCCTCTCCTCCTGCCTCTTCCGCAGTCCTCCTTTTGTGTCTTTGCACTCCTTTCTCCGTGACCATCTAAAGCTCAGTAGTCTGCAGTGTGCTCTGTGAGGATGTTCTGCTAGAAGTTGGCCCCAACTGAGCAGCTAATTAATCCTCAGTGGAAGCCTGGTGGGACTGTTTTGGGTGGATTTGTCTCTTTAGTTATCCTGCAGGTGAGAAGATTTCTTTTCCCCCCACTTCCTGGAGATGCAGCATGATGCATGAACAGGAAGAGTATTGCAATTTCCTAACCTTCCTGTTCAGTCTGGTCTTTCTGTCTCTCCCTCCTGGCTTGTTTTCCTTTTGTTTGCAGCAGTGGCAGCTCTCAGGTGACTCTTCGGGAGGTTGTTTGGATTTCCTCATTCTCAAGAAACATAACATGAATTCTCTTAATTATGCTGGCTCTGTAATTAGGGTTGTTGCCTATGTCTTCTCTGCTTCCTTCTTTTAAATCATCTACTTGGAGGCTGTATCGGTTTTGTCAACCCATCTCTGCACTTGAATGTGTGTTTTAAGTGTTCCCCAGGAAACAGAGCTTGTGAATTGCATTAGCCAGGGCTTGTTTCTGGATCTCAATCCAGCCACAACCCTGTGCTTGTGATGCAGACACAGGAAATACGGACCACAGCCTCTGCCAAAGATTTCCCAGCTTGTTGAGCACCTGGTCCCCTGCAGCTCACACAGTGCCAGCAGTGTGCAGACATCACCCCGTGCTATTGAAGGAGCAGGTCTCTGCTGCAGTGTGGCAGGAAAACAAAGTGGGAAGTCTTCTGGCCTGTGGGTGCCCATGGGGGGCTTCAGGTTTCAATGGTTAAACTACGTTCAAGCCAGTCTGGTCAAGTAAAAGGGGAGTATTAGAGCTTGGGAAGAGTGGACAGGCCTGTTGGAGGAAGCAGGTGCTCTGAAAGCTTGTGTGAGCCCTGTGCATGTGGGAAATCTGATCAGCTCAGTAAAGGAGGCAGAAATGAGATGGAGACAGGCAAGGAGAGGGGCTCTGTGAGTGTGTGCAGGTTCGACTGACAGGACAAGCTCTCTGTTGTGTGGGAGGCTGTGAAAGGACCATCCACTGCTGTCTTATGAGGCTAAAAGGAGCCCCTGATACAGCCTGGCAGGGCCAGGCTCTGGGAGGACACGTCAATTCTGAGAAGGACCCTTTCCCCTGCTAACTGTATCAAAGTGGGATTTCAAACCCTGCTGTGGTTTGTTGTCAGGTTGGTGAGTGTGTAAAAGGGATTCCCCGTTCATTGTGCTTGTGCCCCACAGAGACATTGAACCTGGCAGGGCACATCTAGCCCCGGGCCAGTCCTGCATCTTGTCACCTGCAGGCAGAACTCTGTGGTCCAGCAAGGCTTGAACTGGGAACCCTGCATGAACAACACTTCTTCCTATGAAGTTAGTTGCATTCCTGTTGTGGAGTTTATTTAGTCATGATTTGCTTTAAAATGTCAGACACATTTTCTTTCTGTTTGAAAACTTGTGGCAGAGAGAACTCTGGGAACACTGTCTCTTGTCCCCAATAAGAGCATATAGGAATCCAAAATGCAGCTTGATTTTTCTGATCTGTGGTTTTGCAACTTTGGCACTTGGGCAAATCTCTTCTACCCTTAAACCAAAGCATATTTGACATAGCAGACACTGGTAAAGTGCAAACACTGCAGAAATTACTATTGCAGTTCAATGCAGGGAACCTGCGGTCTGGGTGTCATCCAGGAATGATTTGGATAGATCGCCTAAGAAACAATGCAAACCAGCACAGCTTCCAGCAGTCTGGCTCCTTGCTGCAGCTGTAACTCCTGTGATCACCCTGGAAAGATTCAAGCCAGGATTTCTTGCTCTCGAGTGTTTAAATGGTAGAAGTTAGAGAATAATTAATGCTCCCAGCTCCAAGTTGCATTTGGAACCAGCCTGTCTGTAGTACCTTTGAGATGGTTATGTCATTGCAGTACAATGCCAGTGCCTACAAGGCATTGCAGGAAATCATGTGGTACCTCTGTCTCCTCTTCACAAGGCTGACTTAAACTTCTGCTCCAGTTTAGCTTGGAAAGCAGAGGAGTTTCTTTGGTAGCTTCTAGTCCCCACGACTAAGCAAAGCCAGTTGTAAGACCAGTATGAGTTAAATACCTTTCCCAGTCTGTTTAGCAGGAGTTTTGCTCCATGGTTGTTGCTCTAACCAGAAGTGTGGTTTGAATTCCAGTACAGGTGGGTCATTTTGGCTGCACAGGTGCTATGGCACTTGTTAGCTGGAGCTTTAAATGCATCTGTTTAGCTTGAGCTTTTCTGAACCCTAATAGCCTGCTGTCAGGTCAGAAGAGAACTATTGGGATCATCTAGTCTCTCCTAATGTAGGGAAGAAAGTTTTCTGCTTGACCTCAACCATACCTCATCTCCTAGGAGAACTTGCCATTCAATTGTAAAACTTCTGGTGAAGTTAGTGAGACGTTTCACTTGTTAATAGCAAAAATAATCAACTTACTCTAATCTAAAGCTATCCAGTTTTACTTCTAGCCCCTAGGTGTGATTATACGTTTTTCTTGGTGGAGAATCCTGTCCTGCCAAATTTCTGTTCCTCTGGACAGCAGTCGAGTGATTGCTTAACCTTCCCTTTCATAAGGTAATGAATTGAGCCTGTCAGTGCAGCCAGTCAGACTGTACCAGTAAAAAGTGCCAAAGAGGTAATGTCACCTCATTTACAAACCTGTAGGTCATATTTCCTTTTTTGCAGGCAGTGTTACCTCGAGAGTACTCAACTATAACATGCAAGGAGTTTTTTTCCCCTGCCAGGAGTGGTGGCTGCTGAAGATGGCATTCCCCACCCTGTACACTGGCTGGCATTCTTGGCTTCTGTCCAGACGGCTTTCTGTTTATTTTTAAAGTAATATGTATTGTTTGCAAGTACCCAGATTTACCAAAAGACCCAGCTCATGCTTAGTAAGTTGCTGCTGTAACTCATCTGTGAGCACGATGCAGACTTTTCCTAAGTTTGCTCCAAAGTCACTAATGAGAATTCTGTAGGAGGAAGAATGAATTCTCATGGGACCCCATTAGTGGCATTGCCATGTGATGGTGGCTCTATGGCTTAGATTTATTTTTGAGGCCTGTCAAATAGTCATATTTCAGCATGTTGAATGTGTGACAGCCTGAGTTTGTGTCACAGTAAATCCTCAGACTCAGGGATGTCTGGTGATGTCAGATGCCCTGCAGAAATCAGTCCTACCCAGCAACCTTGTCTTATGATCTGCACCAAGTTTGTATTCTTATTCAGATAATATCAACTGGACATAATCTGTTTTCTATGGTCTATTCTGACTGATATTAGACCAGTCCTCCTTCAAGTATGCATTACTCAATATCAGTCATCTGTTCCTTTGCCGTGGGTTGCTGTTAGATCAACAAGACCTGCTGTATCCCATTAAATTCATGCCAGGCAGTTTAGGGAGCAGGGTGGGTGCCTATCACTGTGATTGCACAGGAGTTTTGGAGCCACGGTTGGAAGGGTTGCATTGCTGATTCAAAACTGGAAGAAAGGTAGCAAGCAGATCTTGATGTTCTTCCAGTGTTCCCAGACTTGCAGAAAATCAGTACTTGTAATGACTTTTTAAAATCTTTTGGATGACAGTTACCTTGACCTGCTGATTCAAAACTAACTTCAGCAGCTGCTGTGTAACATTCTCCAGAGTTACTGCTGGGACAGAAAGTGCATCATCATCACTGTGTGATAGAGATAATTCATTGGGCTTTTGTCCACATACAGAACAGAAACATTTCAACTCCCCTGACTCTTTCACACTGATACCACCTATGCAACTTTTTCCAGATAATATCAGACTGAAAACCTGTTTTGAATGAGAAGATTCATCTGCCTCATCTGTACTAGCATAGATGCAGCTGCGACAGGAGACACTATCCATGGCAGTGAATTTTACAGAAATCTTATGTATGATTAGTTGACCCAGGGGTAAGCAGGGATCTGACTGCAGGAACTTGGCCTGAAATACAGCCCCCACTGAACAGCTCTTCTCCCTGTTGTGTGTCACTTTCTGGTTTGCTTTGGTTTTTATTATTACTTTCTTCGTAGCAGTAGTGATTAGAGCTTGTCTCCCAGTTGTGAGATTGACTGTGCATGCTTATGTTTTCTGTTATGTAATCCAAATCAATGCAGCATCTCACCCAAAATATGTTGGATTTTGGATCTGAATGAAGTAACTTACATATTATGTCCCCTCATTATGTAGAAGCCCTGAGAGAGTTAATTAATATTAATACAGAATTTTGAGATTTTCCAGTCAGACATGTCTAAAAAACCACATAAACAATAATTATGTGGTGGTAAATGAGAATATCACGTGTCTTACGATACTATGGATAGCGCTGTTTTCAGCTTTTGATATTTAATGCCTTACACCATCCAGATGAAAAGTGGGGTTTATTTTATCTAGACTGCAGAACTCATTGCTTCAGGAGATTGTGGAGGCCTAAAAACCAGAGGAATTCAAAAGGGAGAGCAAGAGATTGGGCATTCATACATTAAGGATGTTGGGGCCAGTCCTGACAAGCAGTTCTGCAAAGTGTTAAACCTCTTGCCTCAGCATTTAAGAAAAGATCTTAACTGTTCAGGTGAGTTTGGTCCCAACAATCACTAGGTGGTCTCTTGTTGGCTTCACCGTGTCTACAAATGAGAGATAGCACCAGATAGCTGTCAGATACATCACTTGCCAGTCTGGGTCATAGCCTGCCCAGCCTGTTACTGCAGCTGAGGACAACTACCCATGCAGGAATGTGCAATGTGGCCAGTGCTGGATCAAGATTAAAAATAATGTTTTCACCTTAAAAAACCCACCTGTGACTTTTTAGAGTGCCTCAGCTTTTTTCCATTAGTCTTAATGCACTGACATAAATAATAAAACAGGAAGAAGCAGAGTTGGAGAAGGCTCAGTCTATAAACATGTCTCTCTGCATTAAGCCTTGTGGCATAATGGAGGGCATCTCCTGCCACCTATGCTGTCTCATTAATCATGTAATTATCTCCCTCACTTTCATTGCTGCATCTCCTTCCCTGTCAGTGCTGCTGGTAATGGAGCTTCTATTTACCCTGGCTTCTTTCTGGGGAGCGGCTTTGGTTTCAAAGCCAGCACAGTGGTATATTTTGAATAATTCAGTTCCAGGTGGCTTGAACACTGTGTGTAATTCCCCAGTTGAGACTAGAGGCTGATTTCTGGAAGTATTCTGCCAGGAGGCTGATTTGGAGAGAGGCAGTGGGATTGCTCAGAGTGGTGGGATGTGGAGATGGCCAAGGACTGAAAGCCCTCTCAGTGGGTCCTGTGAGTGCCTCTCCGCTCTGTCATCTCTTAGTGTCTCAGCAAGGACTTGCAGCAAGAAACCCACAGGCAGAGGAAGGATAAGAAAGAGAGTTGTATTAAAAGTGAGCATGGAGACAGAAACATGAATTTGGGTACCTGGCTGAGCATGATAGGCTTCAGCTGCAAGCTGTGGGTCAGAAATTACTGGGGTCTCCAAGTTTAGGATTTGCTTGGCCTATGGTGGTTATGGACCAGGGGCATGACCTCTGTAGAGTCAAGGAGTTCAGTGTGGTGTTCAGCTGTCGCTGACTTTGGAAAGTTTGATAGGTTTCTGCACCTGAAACCTCCTCAGAAGGCCACCTCTGTTCAGAGTGTCACTGTGCTGCACTGTGGCAATTGCCCTTTGCCATTGCAGCCACACTCTGAGTGCTGCACAGCCCTCACTGTGCTGGATCACACGAACACAGGTGTGGTGCTTGTGCCCTGTAGACAGGGAGGTCACAACACCACACAACTCTCTGGGCTCACTCCAGGAATCTTGGCAATACCAAGAATCAAATCTAGTCCCAAGCCCTCTTTCCTGTCTACCTCAGAACTGAGTGGTGGCACGCTCCTGAATCTTTTGATTCTCTCATTCTTGTTGAATCTGTGCTTCCACTGTCTGTGTAGATGAAGTGCTTCTGCAGAAGGTAACAACAGATGGTAGTAATGTAGGTCCCTTCCTTGTCTTTATGCCTAAGACAGTAGGAGAAATAAATGAGAACAGAAATGCCTCAATAGATTGGCCAGCTAGCTCATGAACCTGGTCTTTCAGGCTACTCTGCTCTTCAGGGAAAAAGGGAATCTTACACCAACCCCCTCCATCTCCACTTTGCCATGTGTTGCATGCAGAGACACACTTACCCAAATCCAGGTGACAAGCCCTCTTCTCTGGAATGCCTCCTGGCCTAGGTGAGTGCTGAGCTGGGCAGCTCCATGCTCTCACTGCAGCTTTCCTGGGAGCAGGTCTGCCTGGGAGCACTGCTGGGTGAGAGAATATCCTCTGTGCTTAAATGCAATCTGACTTTTGAGAGCTGAGTGATGTTTCCAGCTCTCGGGTTCACCTCAGGTCAAAGCAATCTAACATGCCCTAAAAGTACTGCTGGACAGCCCTTAATCACTTTATATTGTCTGGGCAGTGATGAGTAAACTCATTATTTACAGGGGAGGCGAGTGTGCGTCACTGCCAGCACTAATGTTTTACCACATGCATTCAGGCAACTCAGATGAGGTGACTTTAAATGGTGGGAAGCAGGATTTCAAGGTGGAGGGATATGCGTTTACCTCTGACTGGCATTCCTCTCTGCTGGATCTCCTCTCACATGCACCTCTCACCTTTGGAAGAGAGAGCAGGATCATTAAGCATCCCTAGACTGCAGAGACTGTGCCACCTAACTGTTTGAGTTCCATCCAGCAAAGCTCAAAGTGGTCTCTGAAATCCTTGGAGATGAAAAGATGTTGCATGCAATTGACTCCCCCTTTCCAGTGGAAAAGGGCATACATGTAAATAAGAAACAGGCCGACTATTGAGAGCTCTTTTCTAGTGGTAAATGAATCAGGAGTTGTCATTTCTATATAATAGGGAGGAGAAGCTAATGCTCAGGGCAATTTCTTTGCAGAACCTCCTAGTCTGGAGCAGAGCTGGGGTCAGTGCCAGGAGGCCTGACACTGCCAGGCCAGTCTCTCCCAGTAGTGAAGACAGCACCGGACCTTAGAATGATTTAGATTTTAAGGAACTGGTCCAACTCAAGGCCAATTTCCAAATTAGGTGAAGTTGCTTGGAGCCTTGCCCACTGCAAAGACAACTTGTGGCTTGGGTGATGTCGAGACAAAGCCCTTCAACGAGGAAACTATGGGTGGTAGCAAACTCTGTTCCTGCAGTCCTAAAGCCAGCCAAGGATCCTCCTGTTGTGCCCAGTTCAGCTGTTGACTCTCCAGCTGCTCCGATGCCCCTGAGGACTGTTTGCCATGGGGAGAGGAGCAGCTGGCTGCACTCTGTGAAATGTCTGAGTTTTCCCAAGATACCCATTGTCTGTCTGCAGCACCAGCCTCCACCCTACTTGCTCACTCAGCCGTGGCTGATGTGTCTTTAATTAAAGAAGAGGAACAATTTGAGATTTCATTTTCTTTCCTCAAGCGAATTTCCTATTTTCATCCCTGCTTGTGAGGCCCCCTCACCTTACTTTTGTCTTGTAGTTTTGCTGTGGGACCTTTAGTTTGTGGTGTGTCTCCTCCAATATAAGGAAGAAACAGGAGAAAAACAGCTTGTTTTGGGCCAGGGAATTAAGATCCTGGGTCAGATGGCTGCTACGGTCATTACCATATTTACATTTTTGCTTAAGAGCCTGGTTGAGGATCAAGGGAGTTAAGGGTGATTGTCATTGAAATGCGGAGGAAACCTTGCATGAAATTGCCGTTAGTGTTCTATTGTCTGGGGGGTGGGGGGAGGCAAACGGCTTCCTCATCCGTGATCACTTGTCTGCCCAAGTGCGTGGACAGGCAGAAGGAACTGTGCTGAGGGAAGGCACCGTGGTGCCTGTGCTGTGGGACCTTTGCTCCCAGTGGGGCTGGAGTCAGGCTCAGCACGGCCCTGCTGCTGCCTCCAGGCACTGTCTGTCCTCGGGTGAGACCCAGATGCTCGGCTGGGCTTGTGGGACAATTGGCCCTGAAGGAGATCGTCATGGATAAATGCATGAAGCGGCTAGCAAAGGTCAGTTGCCTCTTTTATAATTGATGGACCCGAGTGTTTTGAGTCTGCTGTCACATGTTTTTGCACTGGTGCAGCGTCACCTGGAGTGCTGTGTGCGGTTTTGGGCATCACATTATAAAAAAGACATGAAGCTATTAGAGAGCGTCCAAAGGAGGCCAAAAGGATGATGCAGGGTCTTGAGGGGAAGCCATGTGAGGAGTGGCTGAGGTCGCTTGATTTGTTTGGCCTGGTGAAGAGGAGAATGAGGAGAGATCTCACTGTGGTCTTCAACATCCTCCTGAGGGGCAGTGAAGGAGCAGGTACTGATCTTATGACCAGTGACAGGACTCAAGGAAATGGCTAGGGCTGAGTCAGGGCAGGTTTAGGTTGGATATCAAGGGGTGGTTGTGCACTGGAGCAGGCTCCCCAGGGCAGTGGTCACGGCACCAAGCCTGTCTGAGTTCAAGAGGCATTTGGACAACGCTCTCAGGCACATGATAGGATTATTGGGCTGTCCTGCATAGGGCCAGGAGCTGGACTCAATGATCCTGATGGGTCCATTCTAATTCAGCACATTCTGTGATTCTATGATTTGCCATGTGTAGGACATGGGACATGCAGGACCTGCTCAACCACTTGATGTTTGTGGATAGCAGAAACAGTGTTTGAAGCAGTTTGAAGTATTGGTGTGGATTTTGAGTGGTGACAGATGAGATTTTTATATGCTTTTTATATAGAATTGTTATACAATTAAAAGATCGTCTAAACATAAATAAGACATCTTCCCTACAGCTGGGGTTGACAGTAAAACATTCTGCTCCAGGTTGTGGTAGCTGTGCTCTGATGCTGCTCTGAGGTATTTTAGTTCACATGTCAGTTGTTCATTGTTCATCTCTTACTCTCATGTTATTCGGATCCACTGTTTTACTTCAAACTTATTTCTAATTGGTATCATTAACATAGTGCCAAAAAATAATTATATATAATAACATGGGGGAGAAGAGATTCCATAGCCCAATTACATTACAGAAAACACCAGCTACCTTCTGCCGCTGCTTTGATTTTTGTTGAGCAAGCAGCAAGACGGTGAACTGAAGGAGGAATGCTGGTGCCTATTGGTGTGAGACAGAAGTATCCTTGGAGCAGATTCACTTGTAGCCACCAGACAGCTACAGCTTCAGCTGTGCCTTTGGAAGCCAGCAGCCAGTAACAGCAACATCCTGAATGACAGGATGTATCAGCTCTAGCACTAGTGAGTCTGAAGTCATTAGTGTGTCCTTGTGGGCTAGTCTGAAGCTCTGAAGCTGTTGTGTAATTTCTGCTCTTGGTTACAAAATGCTTCTTTTTGGAAGGCTTTAAAGCAGAACAAAGTCTGGGAAAAGTGGATTGTGATCTCAGCAGCTCTTTTGTGCTCTGGGGGCCTGTGTGCTTCAGCTCTGTATCTCATCTGCTCTTTGAAGGAATAGCCATGCTCCCTGTGGCTGCAGCCCTTAGTCTTTCCTACAAAGCCAAATAATGAGCACACAGCATGGGGAGAGTCCCACACTTTGGGTTCTGACCCTGGCTCTCAAAGTAGAGAGGTACTGAAGCCTTCAAGGAGCAAATGGTTTTGTCTTAGACAAGCTGGGTTCTGATATTTTAAATATCAAGATACAGTTAAAGTGGTGCAATTAAGTAGGATGTTGTTTAGGTCAAATGTTTTTGGGAAACAGGGATAAACAGAGCAGTATCTATAGGGTTGCAGGTCTTAGATCCATTCACTGGATGACTCATCTCCCAGCTCCTACAAATTCCCCTTGAGAAAGGTCATCTCAGGTATTGTGCTAATAATACTTCATTTCCTGGGTATGTGTGTCTGGGACTGGGCACCACAAACAGGCTGGCCTGAGAGTCACAGCAAGAGCCAAAACTCATCAGAGCTGAGCCCAAGTGCAGATGTCCTGACTTTTGGGGTTGGCTTTAGAATTTGATCTGTTAACTTAAAGCATCAGAGTGGGCTGGAGTAGGGGAGCTAAACTTCTCCAGGGATTAGTATTAAGCCTTTGTTTAACACTAAACAACTGATGAAATCTACCTTTGGCTCTGAGAGTGCCAGCTGTCAGGGAGGTATATCCAGGCCACCTCACAAGGGCAGGACAACCTTTGGCAGAGAACAGGAGAGAGTACCCAGCTCTGACTGTCCACAGGTCACTTGGTTTATCTTGTTTTGTGTAATCCACTTGCCCCAGCAGCTTCCTCACAGAGGGGCTGCTGCTTTGACAAAAGGCAGACAGCCCTACTCCAGCAAGGAGCTGTGTCCTCCCCTCCTCAGGTTAGACAGCTCCTCCTCAGCCGAGAAGCTGGGGAGAGCAGAGCAGCGGGACAAAGGTGCTCGGGCCAGAAGGAGATGGAGCCAGATCCTCACACACGGGCACTGCAGCCTCTAAACAAGCTGCCCGTGCCTGAGGCTGGTCTGTTTTATAGCTGTTCTGCTCACTGCAGAGCCATGCCAGCTGCTGCTGGCAGGCTGCATCCTCTGCCACATCCTCCTTCCCACCTTCTCCCTTGCCAAGGCAGCCTTTACTCCACCGTGTCTGATAGAAGGCCCAGCGCCTGTTCAGCTTTTGTTCTCCATTAGGAAAGAGCGAGGATTGTCAGGACCTTTTGGCTCTGCCAAGGCCCTATTATGTCCCAAATGTTTCCATGAAAAGACTCCCTCCTGACCACCCTGCCCCCTGACAGCCATTCAATCCAGCCAACAAGCTTGATATCATTATCTACAAAAGGAGACCAGCGAGCACCAGGGTCCTCACAGCCAAGTTTGGGAAATCAAAGGCAAAATCTCCCAGCAACAGAGAACTGGTAGAGATCAGACTGCACCAAGGCTAGTGCAGGCTGGTCTGGCAGCTTGCAGCCACTAGTTTTCCAAGCACATAAGAAACACGCTTGGTGTGGTGCCAGTACTGGCTTTGTCAGGGCCGGGGCTGTGCCCTGTGAGCTGGCAGCCCCTCATAGAGTGCCCTAGAGGCCACTGGATCAGTCATAAGTTTGGACAGCCGTGTAAAGGTGTCTCTTTTCATCAGTGGCATTTTTAGGAGATTAGCCACTTAGGCTGAGGGATGTTTTTGGTCAGAGTGGGATTCACTCCAGGTCTCACCTGGGACTTTCCTTCTAATGACTCTGGTTTACATTCCCAAAATGGCATGTGGCTGCCTTGTCACTTTTAGTTTGACATGGTATTCATCTGCTTTGCTGCCTGTCCAAAGATTTTCTTTCCCAGCTGAAAGTCTTAAAATAGCTCTTCAGCAGTGAAAGCACTTACCATGGTGAAGGCATCTGCAGAGGTGATCTGGAAAGGTGACTGTCAGAACCACTGAGCACAGAAAGGGCTTGAGGAGGGATGGCATATTCTCGTGGTGCAATTGTGTTAGGAAATGGAGTAAAATTGTTTTCAGTGCATTTTATCTCACAAACTGCATCGCTGGTTTGCTTGATGTTCCAGATAGAAAGAGACATAAAAAATAGTTAAGAGAAATGATGATGCAGAGGGAAGGAAGGTGAAGGGAGCTGACATAGCTGAAGCTTGGGTGGAGACAGGATGGTGGTATGGATGATGGTGCCTGGACTCACCCCTGTCTGCAGCAGGGTGCTTTCCAGTCCCTGGGTGATTGCAGGGCAGTGTTACCAAAGCCTAGAGCAGCCCCTGGGTCCCTGTGGATGTGCAGAAAGTGATGAATGCACAGGAGGACAGAGTTGTGTGTAACACAGAATTGTTAATTGTGGCACTTTCCCTTCCTATCCCAGTTTGATCCTGACAACACTGGCTACATCAGCACTGAGAAGTTTCGCTCCCTTCTCCAGAGACACGGCTCGGAGCTGGATCCCCACAAGCTGGAGGTCCTGCTAGCCCTGGCAGACAGCAACTCTGAGGGGAGGATCTGCTACCAGGACTTCGTCAACCTGGTGAGTGCTCTGGCTGGCAGAGCCTGTCAGTCCTTGGCTCTGCTGATAACATGGGCTGTTGAGGGACAGTGTTTCTCTCTCTCTTTCCCTCCCTCTATTAACACCAGTGTTTGCAGCATCACATTCTGCATGGACTTGCTGAAGCAGTGGTGACTGAATGCTTCAGCAAGAGTCAAATTGCTTCGGATTTTTCCAGGGAAACAAATCTGCATGGGAAGGAACTGTGGGAGCTGTAAAAAAATCATGAAGCAATGGCTGCTGCTAGTTTAGATGTTTTTGCTCTCAATATCGGTTGCTAGCTGCTATAATGAGCCATTTGTTTGCAAGCAGAGGTATGTCAGTCTGGATGTCTCCTGTTTTATCTAGAGATTTCACCACTTCCAGACAAAAATATATAGATAACGTTGTGTTGATGTGCTAGGTGGAGTCATACTGCACTGCTGTAGGCATCAACAGCAACAGGGATAAACTGTTTCTAGGTCATGTTCATTTTATCCCAGGTAAGGTGTCTCAGAGTGCATGAGTCATGATCTGGATGCCTCTCTATCTCTACTAACGAGTCAATTAGTGAAGGGATCACTCTGTTTCTTGTCAAGACAGTTGGTTGAGTCAACACAATTGTAGACATGCATTGTCAGATGCCCAGGATGGCTTAGAAACGTTGTTTGCAAGATATCTTGGACATTGGCCATTCAGGGGCTTTGCCTTGTTCTTGGTCTGTTATTGAACACCTGAATCCCAGCAGATTTAGTGCAATATTAAGATAAGCCTGGATGACAAAGTCAAAGAGCAATGAAGTTGGTGACATCTCTGAGGTTTCTCTGAAAGCAGGATGTGTCCTTGATGCAGAGTATAGTAATTTGCATCTCTGTGTATTCTGCAGACAACGTGGGGATTTGATCCCTTCATTTGTCATGGTCCCTCCTGTATGTGTTCTTGGTTCAGAAAGAAAGTGTCTTCCATATGTACTGTTTTCACATTAATCAGAAAAGTATAATAACATGGCCCAGCTGTCAAGGACCCAGGTCATGACGTCCATCAGGCTGTGGGCAGTGTCAAGGTGAAGTTATTTTGATGGAATGACATAAACCTGCTGTATCTAACCAGGCTGTCTTGTTAGCCCCTTGCCTGTGTCTAGGTACACAGTAAAATAAATGCAGCAGCTCTTAAACAGATCCCACAGTGTGAGGTTTTCCTCAGCTCCAGCATAACAGTGTGGTCCTCAGTGCTCAGCAGAGTATTTATAGTAACAGCTGCTGGTTCCACAGTTGGGGATATTCAAAGTACCATGCAAACATTCACTAATTGGGCTGCACAACACTTAGGTAGCAGGAAGAGGTATCATTGAATTTCTTTTACAGAAATGATGGCCTAGGGCCAGCCAAAACATTGGCAACAGGCTTAGGAATAGAACTGGGCTTTTTCCTCTCTCCTCGCTCCACAGGGCTTGGGAGCAGCACAAGCTAATGAGAGGTAGGTGGAAGGTGAAATGCTTGGACATTCTCCTCCTTTGGGAATAAGAGATCGTGCCAGCTCACTCCCAGCTGATGTGCTTTCTGCAAAATAGCAAATTTCCTTCACTACTATGGAATGACTCGTATGAAGAAGCCACTGATTTTCCTGTTATCAGCCCCTCTATCCTTGTCTGCATTTTTTGCACTTTCTAATCAATAGGCAATGCAAATGCCAGAACATTAAACTGCTTACAAATGACATCTCTCTTCTCACTTCTCCTCTAATTTCTATTGATTTCCAACATCCAAACTTTTCTTAGGGCTCCTTCTCTTTTTCCTGCCTTTTGAACTTTCTTTTGAACTTCCTGATGGAAAGAAACAGCACAATTGATACAGAATCATTGTGAAATTAGGGAGTTCCTTCACTTCATAGCTGTCAATCCTCTGTGTGGTGGTGTTTAAGTGCATGTTTGTGCTTGATGATCATTAGCCCTCTCTGCTTTAAGCTCAGGTTAATTTGTCTGTTTCAGTAGCTTAGCAAGAATTGACCTGCTGCCAAAAATGATGGTGCTGGGTTTGGGAATGGAAAGGCTGACCTTTCACTAAACCAGAGGCTTTACAAGCATGGCTCTCTGTATGTATGGTTTTCCTTTTCTCCAGCATCATTATGAGCACCAAGAGCTCTGCCTGCTCTCTCAAACACTGTGATCCCCAGCTACAGGACTGTTGTTAAGCAAAGCTGTGTTATCCTCTGATGTCCAAAATGTTTTGTGAACTTCTAGATACATCAAAAATGTAATTAGAGGACTTCTCACCTTAATAATGACATCCATACATATGCCTGTTCTCAACTCAGCAAAGCAACTTAAATTCATGAAGTTGAAAGTTCTAAAATATGAGAATAGACCCCAGAAAGCACTCTAGAAATAAATTGAGAAATGAATAAGTTCAGGGAAGATGAAAACTCCTAGTGTGATCTGCAAACAGAAAAGGCACCAAAAAAATCAGATAGGCAACTCATTGGAAATTACTGTTCCTCTGTGTGTATGAAATTCAGCTCATGTAGTTGTAAAACACAATGCTGCAATCACATTCATTTCTGTTTCTGCACTGTGGTTTGTAATAATGGCAGAAAGCAGTTTCAGATGGGGTTTCTTATGCTGTGTCTGAGACAGTGCGGAGTAACAAAAGTGTTTCCTGTACAAGTGGAGACATCTCGTGCATCTCTACTGTCTGGTTGCTTTGCAGCATTGTGAAAAGAGATGCAAAGAGAAAATTCTGCCTATGAACAGCATGGGCCACAGGAGGAGATAATGAACCTAGGTGTTTAACTAACTTTGCTACTTTTAGAGAAGAGACAAGCCAGGAGGTAATTGCACTTGAGATGTTATTTGCTGGGATTCTTGCTGAACAGCAGTTGCTGTTGGCAGTCCTGGATAATTATTACGTGACATTATAATCACGTAATATCCTGTGAACTGTAACAGAGCTTGCAGTAATCACTAAGCTCTAAGACAGAGTTCATGTGACTTGGGAAAAACAAAACACTGCTGCTTCCAACAGAAATGTTTAGCTGTAGCTTTGTAGTAACTGGCAGCTGATGTAGCATCTCAGTAATGAGCAAAATATATTAGCTAATTAAATGCACATCTTTTGTTTTCCATATCAAGAATCACCACCTGCTTTGCTCTCCCTGGCCTTGGTGGCTTCTAGGAACAGGCTAATTCTACCTCATTTTCGTGAACAACACATATTTTTGTAGCACTATGTGACAATAATCTGGTCACCCTAATCCAAACATTTCTGGTGCCAGCACACTTTACCTGTCAGAGAAAGATTTCCTTTAATTTTTGCGATTCCTTCTCTGACTTGACAGATTGCAAATCGTACCTCTTCAAGTAAAGAAATAAAACTGGAGAGGCAGGCTGAGAAATCTGCAGCCTCTGCTCTTCCCTCCTCAGGAGTGCCAGATACACAGGTCTGTTGGCCACCAGAGAAGGTGAGAGGAAGATCTTTGCAGGAGTTTCTTACTTCATGCAAGAGGCTGGAACGTGATTAGGTGTTAGTGGAAGGTGTCTTGTGCTATGTGCTGTTGCGGAGGATGTTCAAAGGAGCAGTTACTGTGTCAAAATACTGCTGGAATCTTAAAAATAAGATAAAATATGGGGGGTGAAGGAGATGAAGTGCCTACTCAGAGTCTTACAGTGTGTCTGTGCCACTGGATGCTGTAGATATACAGAGGTTAAGATTTAGATGCCAGCTCTTCTGTCCTGGGCAGGGGATCTCATTAGGTTTTGGAAGAGAGAGTGGAACTGGCTGAAGGGATAAAATACTTTGGGATTGTGTTACAGTCCACAAACAAAAACAAGAAGTCCAAAGCGGATCCTGGAATGTTATAAGTGGGAAATGAGCTGGCTCAGTGGAGGGTTTGACTTGCATTTTACAGCTTCATCAGTCTATAGGAACTTACTGTATGTCTCATGCTAAAGAAAAAATGTATAAAAACAATGTATCTCAGTCTAATTTTAACACTTGCCTAGACTTGTAGGACTGTGTAATGCAGTATAGAAAGTTACATTAAGATGCACTCTATTCAAGGATGATTAAACCTAAGTCTATCAGATATTGGTTGCAAGGAGCAGCAGAAGAGAGAACTTTATTCCAAATGAACTAGTCTGGCAAATAATCGTTATGCCAATTAAAGTGGAACTTAGCATAGAAATTCCCATCCCTAGCCTCAACTGTTTTCCATCACATACAGTTGAAACTTGAGGAGTGCAATATCAATTTAAATGGTTGTTTTAATTGTGTACATATCTAAAATGCACACATGAGTAAGAAATGTTATAAAGATTTTTTTTTAAAAATTGTTTCACAGAATTGGATCTGGATTCATTTCATTGGTGGAATCCTTCCCAGCATCAATGGAAAATGGAACAGGTGTAGGGGGGCTGCAGTTTCCAACTCACTGTGTTTTGCCACAATAGTATTTGAACCACAATGTTAGTCTTGTCCTGCAAGCAATGTTCTTTCAAGTAACCTTGAAATTTGAAAAGTGGTGTACCTTTTCTTTTGGAAGTGCTGGAAGGCCTAAGCCTGACACATTTAATAGGAATCAGGCAAAACCTTGAGCAGGGATAATTCATTTTGTCTCTCCTGCCTATTTCTTTGAATCCCCAGAGTAAACCACTGCTTGGTCAGACCAAATCAGAACGTTGGTATTTGGGTTTTTTTCCGTTTGATACTGTTTGGGAGAGTGCTACCAGGTTGGCTGAGAGGATGCAAACATCTGTGACAGATGAACTTGATGCTGAGATATGCATTTTTGGAAAAGCTGTCTCTACCCACATTAGCATTTTGGAGAAGTATGGGCAGAGGGAAGGAAATAAATAGGAATCTTGAAAGCAAAATTGATTGGAGAGGTTGCATTTGTAAGTAAAGTGGGTTATAAAACTGGAGCTGGCAGAGGCTTTTAAAAAGCTTGTGCTAACTTCTGATTTAGTGTTCTGTGTCTTGGAGGATCAGAGCTGGAGAGCTGAATGCATTGCCTGTCACAGAGCTGTATGTGTTTAAAAATAGCTCAAGACCAGTCTCAAAAATGCCAATATGTAATGGGCAGAAATCTGTGTTTTTCAAAACCTTCAGAGTGAGGCTGAATAAAACCATAAAAGGGTAAAAAGGGTACTGTGCCCCACACAAGCCCTGAAATTGGAGATGGGGGAAATACTCCATGACTTAGCTATTGATTATCTGAGGTAGTCACAGTGGTACAGCTATCCAAGGAACACAGAGGACTTGGTCTGCCAGTGGGAATAGACAACTTCCTTTGCAAGTTGCAGATTATCCTAGAGTAATTTTAGAGTGCCATGTGTGCTAAACAAAAGCAGGGCTTTGTACTTCATCAAAGTTTGTCACTGTCCTACACTAGACAGTAAGGACTCATCCTAAATGTTGACGTTTTCAGTGTTGAAGACAGGTTCAGATTTAAGTAGGAAAAAATTTTCCTTTTGCACAGAGGTATCAAACCCAGCCTTTGAGAAGAGCTGTAACATGTAATACCAAAGGGCACAGGTGGCAGTACCTGGGTACCAGTCAGTTCAGCTTGGCTGTTTTGCAAGGGAAATTTCTTTCTCTTTGCGTAATAACATTTTGCAGGCATGAAGGACTAAGGGAATATGTTGTTCCCCACTGCTTCCTTCTCTCTCCACATACTGTTTGCTGTACCCATCTGCTTGCAGCTTTAATATCACACTCATTAAAGAAGTCCCAGATCGATTGCATGAAGAGAAGTGGGATGGACTGCCCTGGGCTTCTGGAGCTGTAATAATGTGCAGGCCAACAATGGGCCTAGTGTTCTTTTCAGCTGGTGATTAAATACTTGGCTCATAAATACCAATATTATGTAATTCCAAAATCAAGTCAGCAAATCCTGACCATATGCAAGACTCTGTTTGGGAAGATTTGAAGTCAGTCTGAGGAACAAAATAGGCTTCTCATCAAGAACTGGTGAGAGCAGCAACAGTGACTTAATCCTCTGTCTCTCCTCATGCCTGTCTCCTCTTAGCTTGATTCAAAGGCCTGTGGGGTTATGTAAGTAGGGCCAGGACTTCTGTATTTGCTTGAGCCCTGGCAGTCAGCTGTGCTGTCTCTTTGGAGATCATCTCCTCTTTGGTGCCATGGGCAATGAGTGCAGGTGGGGACCAGCAGGATGTCTCCTTCCTTAGAGGCCTGATTTTAACAAGGGCTCAGTACATCCACTCATGCACATCTTGTTGGATTGTGGGGGCTTTTCAGTACGTCTGGTACACTCCTGACACTGTGTCCCTGCCTCACTGGGGTGTAAAACCACGCCAAGACCGCAGCATGTAGAGGGAACCTGGACCTTCTTTCCATGTCCTTTGCTCTAAAGAAGATCTGGCAAATATTTTCATGTCCCTTCCATGTTAGCTTCTGTGTGGGGTGTGAAAGGTCCTGTGATTTATTTTCCTCTCTGGAAGAAGGAAGGCAGAGCTTTCTGCTGAACAGAAGTCCAGTTTCCCACCTCCTCAGGAGAGCCAGTGGAGGCTTTGGTCATCTGAGGTGTGACTTACAGTGATCCTGCAATATTTTGCTCTTAAATCTAAGAAGACCTTTCCCTTCTGTTTTGTTTTTAGTATGTTGAGGAACACTTTCAGAAACATCTTGGTGATGAATTTGCAGTGCCCTGGCTGTTGTCTGGGCTCCATGGGCAGCACAAGCATTATTGCAGAGAGGACACTGGACTGATGGGGCTGTGCTGAGCTCAGGTGACTGAACTGAGCCAGTCCCTTGTGTCATACTCAACAGTAATAGACGAGTTCAGGGGTTCCTTTGTTAGGATGCTCTGCTCAACATGATGCAAGGAAATCTTTGTTATGAGCCTAACCATGGACATCAGCAGCCTTTGGAGTTTCCTGCCCATCTCCCTCAGCAGTCTCTGTGATGATGAGGTGATCATCTGCTGAGGGCGGCCAGCACTTCTTGATGCTGAACCGCAATGATGATTTTCCTTGACTCTGGAGATGATTATGTTTTCCACTGAAGTGCTGCAGCAGGGAAAACCATTGACTGTTTTGTGGTAGGCAGGAAATCCCATATATCACTGTAATTGGAATAAGCAGATCAGCAGCTACAGTCAAGTGTCTGGTATCTTCAGGCAAGTTTATAGTTTTAGTGTGAATTTATTCTTGTCAATAAAAGGGGCAAAGCCAGAGAGAACAGAATGAACTTTGTGAGGGAGCACATGCAGAACATCTCCGAAAGGCTGCTCTGAACTAACCTGGAGTGAAGGTTTCTTCTGTGGACACAATGAGGTCGTTAGGTAGCTAAAAGTATGTTTGAAACAGAGGTACATTTCTTACCTACCAAAAGGCATTTCACACATGCTAAGGAAAGCCTTGTACCTGTTGGATGTTTGTCTATGAAAATAATGTCTTTCAATATGAGCAGGCTTTCTTAATGCAGCAGAGGACCACCAACAATTTTGTCCCCTCATCTTCCCTAGTTTTAGATACAGGCTTTTGGATGATAGACTTGAGAAGACTGAGAGAGAGACTTTGTGGACATTTTTTTTTTCTTCTTTGCCTTTTCTGCTTTTTTTTTCCAGAAATGTTCTTTTACAAGTGTTTTCTGGATGAACGAAGAAAAGAGCGAGCAAAGGAGAAATACCAAAATGGAGAGAGTTGTTAGGGTAAAATATCTTCTTACTGAAACGACTCACAGAAAGCAACAATAACAAATTTTCCCCCAGTTTAAAAAAAAATACAAGAACATCAAATGCCTGTCACTGCTCCTCTGTGTTGGGACAGGCTGCAAATGAGGGATGGGCAGAGTGGGTTGCAGTGCCATCACCTCAGATGGCCCCTTGCCCTCCTCCAGTGATTAAGAGGAAGTGGCTCCCTGCAGTGATTACTGTGTTTAAGCAGCTTGGTCCAGCTTGGAGCAATTCCCTGACTGCCTGAGCACTGAGAGCACAAGCTCTGGGCTTTGCTGGCTTTGGGATACAACTGGAAGCCAACGCTGTTGAGTGTCATCTCTTGTTTGGTTCTGGGAGGCTGGAGGTGCTGGTGGTTTGAGAGCAGTTAGCAGTTTTCTCAGAAGGACCAGGCTGTCATGGTTGCTTTGCTGCCTGTTACAGTAGAAGGTTCCCCTGCAGCAGCCTGTGTACACAGTGAGCCTTTGGAGCTTCCTGCCAAAGATTCAGCCAGTACAGACAGTGGCTCTAATGCTGCAGGTTTGTTTGGCATCGGGGCTAATTAACAATTATCCAAATTGTAGTGCAAGCTCTTTCAGACCTGGTTTGTTCCCCTGCCCCCAGCAGGCTGAGCATAAAATTCCATCTGCCTAATTTGCAAATGCAATTGCTTTAATTATGCAGCCAAACTGGGAAAGTGTATGCTCAAAAAGACAGACAGCTAAATCTATGCATGTAAGATGATAATGCATATACAAATTAGCTGTAAGCCTGTGCCATCTCAGAACCTGCCCCCTTTGAGAATAACTTATAAAAGAAGCCTTGTAAAGACTTGCAGGTTTACAGGAGATAAGACAGCCTGTACAGCTGATTAATTTGTTGTTTGTTGCTGTTGCTCAGGCAGTTTTGTTTTACACAAAGTGATAATTTTCTTTGCCCAGAGATAACTCCTGCCACAAGAGTTAGATGTGCTGTGAAAGTTCCTGCTGCTACATTTGAGAAATTTTCTGCCCCAAGAGTGCAGGGAAGTGTGGTAGAGAAGAGGGAGCAGAGGGAAGGAGGACACAGGAATATGGATTGTGATAACCAATGGTGAAGCCAGTGCATGGAAGGCTGGAGAATGGGCCATAGAGCTCAGCCAGGTGCATCAGCAGCCTCTGCTCTGCCTTGCCAGAGTTCTGCCCTGACCTCGTTTATTGGCAGACCGTGGTACTGGTTTTCCTTGCACCCCAAGCAGATCACCCTGTGATTGTCCTGAGACTTGGTTCCTAAAGCTCAGCCTGGTGGTGGCTCTCCTGCCTGGACGGATCTGGTGCTGCCAAACTGGCACTCTTCTCCCTGATGATTGTCTAGGCCTTGCTTTGTACTCATGGTTTCTTCCTTTCTCTTTTACCCAGATGAGCAACAAAAGGTCGAACAGTTTCCGCCAAGCCATCCTCCAAGGGAACAGGAGGCTGTGCAGCAAGGCCCTGCTGGAGGAGACAGGGCTGAGCCTCTCGCAGAGGCTGATCCGGCACGTGGCGTACGAGACCCTGCCGCGGGAGATCGACCGCAAGTGGTACTACGACAGCTACACCTGCTGCCCCCCGCCCTGGTTCATGATCACCATCACTATTGTAGAGGCAAGTACCCTCATGACCTCCCTAGGAACCTCCCCACACTGCCAAAGGCTCTGCTGGGACACAATCAAGGGTTAGAGAGGAACTCATTCAGACCTGCACAAGGACAAATGTGAAGCTGGTGACCATTTTGGTTGCCTGTTGGGGTGTGTTTAAGTGGAGACCATGATCCTGTCATTGGAACAATTTGTATATGAGACTACACAATTTGGGAAACTAGAGCAAGACTTTTTGAGGAGTGAAAACAGGACAGTTCTAGAGAAACTGGTAAGTCAATGGAATTAGAAGAGAAATTTCTCTACAGCTACCTCTGTTCTGTGAGTGGAAAGAAAAAGGAGGGGAGAGAACTTCTGGGTCAAATATTCTGACCTGCTCATGTGTTGCCCAAATGAGATCTTTGCACATTTGCTGAGTAATGTGCTCAGGTAAGTACAGAGGAGGATATAATATGACACTAATAGCAGGGTGCTGCCTGGGAGCAGGTTCCTCTGACTCAGGGGCTGGTGTGTTACAGAAGGCCACACATACAGTTACATCAATGTGTTGCAGGTGCCTCAAAACAGGGAATTTTCATGCTGTGTGAAGCTGTCAAATGGGAGAAAAGTTTTGTATATATGACATTTTTCTTCATTATTTTGAGCTAAAAGGTACTTTTTGGTGAGAATGGGCATTTGCTAACCAATGAATCTGCTCTTCTAGGTTGCCTTTTTTCTTTACAATGGAGTGGTCTTAGACAGATTTGTGCTGCAAGTCAGCCACCCCTTGTACCTGAAGAATGCATTACTGTACCATCCCCAGCTTCGGGCCCAGGCTTGGAGGTACCTAACCTACATATTCATGCATGCAGGGTGAGTACTTACAAACTGGAGATTCCCCACAGTTCAGGTTCCCCAGAGAGAAAGAGGAAGTGACAAAATCAGCCAGAATTAAAGTTTTAAAACTCAATTATAAATTGTGTGTAAAAATCTGAAGATGTTGTGGAGTGTTGGGCAATGAGGCACAAACCTTCGCAGCTCTCTGAAGGGACGAGGTGACATAAGGAACTTAACAGATGCTGCTCTTCTCCCCAGCAGTGTTGGGAGCTTTCCTCTTACTGTGCACTTCCTAAAACCAGGTCAAAGCCCAGTGTTCCACTTAAGGAGCTAGAACAAGTGCAGGTGCTAGAACAAGTCTGCAAAGATGCTGGACTGGTATTTAAAAACTACAGGGTGTGTTTGAGCTAGACTTCCTAGCTGAGGTTGGAAAAGTCAGTTAAATTCCCTGTGCCTGTGACACGTCATCACTTAGTAATGTTGTCCCTTCTGTAGGGACTGAGGTAATGCCTAGAAGCCTGAGTCAAGCTTGAACTCCCATTTTGTACACACTGTGCAAACACCAATGTTCCTGAAGAGCTGACAATCTCGACTGCCCAGATGGACAGAGAATGGTCCATTTCATGCAAAATGAAGGTGCACAGTAAAATGAACCCTCCTTCATCCCATGGGAGGTATGTAGCAGACTTGTGAAGAATATACAAGGAGTGGGGATTCTAACTCTGTTCTTCTCAGCTGTGCTAGTCCTCACAAAATTCAAATAGACTTAATTGTATGATGTTTGTGATGCCATGGTGATGAGTAAGTGTCACTGGAAAGTTCATCCCTGCACAAAACACTCTACCCCCTCTGAGCAGTTTCTCAGATCATTATCTTCGCACATTCCTGGCAGATAATTGCAATTTTCTTAAATTCTGTCATTGAAAAATGACAGCAACAATACTTTTAGCAGTAGTGTAGAGTTTGAAACTGCATAAGGACCCTTTGTTCTTAAATAAAAAGCCTATATTTCCATCAGTCAATGTTCTTCTATGAAAGGCCAGAAAGATCAAGTTGATCTTTTCCTTTTTCCATGTCTCTGATGGAAGACATGCTGATGTCTCTTCCCTGCCACGGAGTAACTTTCTTGGTCTGTAATTCCCCTGGAGCACAAGATGTGCCCCAGATCTCTGGATAAAAACAGACTCCACCCAGGGGAAGAGTAGGAAAGAGTTTTTAGAAGAAACTTCTGAATGTGGCAACATCTGTACTCTGCACACTGAATCCCTCCAAAGAGCCCATTTTATATAGGTTTCATCCTGCAAGTGGGAGCTACTGGGCTTAGACGTGAGGCTGGTTACATAAAATGAGAAGTGGAAATTTCCATCGCTGAGGATATGAGGAAAACTGGGCTTGTAAAAGGAAGAAACACTTGATTTTAACTAATGTTAGTTAATTTGTATTTGGGCTTTCTTTTGATGGTGGTGGTGTTTTACTGTATCGCCTCTATAACTACAGATTGCTTTAGGATACATTGGAGGAGAAACACCTGCACAAGGACAATTTTTCAGCATTAAATGCCTTTCTGTGGCATGCTTTCCTAACCTGTGCCAGGACACCTTTGTAGCAGGCAGTTCTCTGGCATTCTTCACACTCACTGGCTGAAAAATCCCTCAGGTTTATTTCACCTCTCTCTGGCTCAGAGTGGAACAATGGAAGGTGGTGAGCAGGGGACTGTCATGATGGATCCCAAGTCCTTTAGCTACACAGCGTTCAAAACAATGGAGAGTCCCACTGGAACAATAAACCTCATGATTTATCTGCAGTATCTGGAGTTAAGCTAAATGTTCCTTTATTTCTAACTTCTCTGTGTTAAGCTCCTTTCTTGTGAGGAAAACAGATAAATCTTGGAAAGGTAATAATGTTTTTTAGTGGATGCCCATCATTCTCCTCTCATTTTCAAATAAGAGGATAACACAATGCCATGGGTCTATTGTTAGTCTGCTTCCAGCTGAGACTTTTAAATGGTAATGCGGACTGCTCCTTAATTTAGTGCACTCAGTCTTTTTTTGAAGAGCAAGTGTCAGCCAGAAGGTGTTTGAGAAGGCAGCAGTTGCTAAGGCTTGGCTGGCTGTGCCTCTAGAAAGATTCCAAAAATGTACAGGCTGTGTGTTGGTCGTGATGGAGGGAGCTTTGTCAAGGGCTGAAAAGGCAAAGTTGTAAATTCTGCCCTTCTGTTTTCATGGAAAGCAGACGTTGATATCTGAAGCCCACACATTTGTATCACTGCCATAACTAATGACTTGCATTGATGCTCAGTCCCATTTGTTTGGTCCCAGGGAAGGAGAAAGTCTTTAATAAATCAATGAAATTGTCATTTCAAGAATGACACATTCAGCACTGGCGAAGGGTAATTATATTTTATGGGTTCTTATTGACTGTGGTGCCTTCAAAGCTCTTAGCATGATGGGGAAGAGAAGTGAATGGGATTGCTCCTGGGAAGTCTTTTAAGAAGAGCTGTGAATCAGAGCGGTCACTTCAGAGTCCAGGGTAAACTTTGCTGAGCTCTTACAAAGGCTTTCTTTCAAAAATAAGACCCAGTGTGTGGAAATGTCAGGTGCTACCTCATGATGTTGACTGCGTGCCAGCCAAACTTCTTCCCTCCCCTCTGTGAAAGGGCACTTGGATGTTTTGACTCGTCTCTGTGATCTCAGTTTGACCTTTGCTGGTTGTCCCTAATTTAATTCCCTGCATTCTGTGAGCATGCGGGATCAGAATGAGTGGTGACCATGCCCAGTGGCTTCAAAAGGCTTGAGGAAGGTAATAACTCAGTTGCATGCAGCAGTTTCCTATGATGAAAATTGCAGTGCTGAGTGTATTGTGCAGGAGGGAAATTTATCTTTGGAGAGAAATTCAATGGAAACAAACTTACTAAGATATCAGGAGAGGATTGTTTCCTGCAGTATCATTTCTAGCACTTTTTTCCAGTCCAACTTTAAATTCTCATTTATAAGACTGTTATGTCATTACTGCATTTCACTATCAGTGTTTTTCTCTGCTGTATATGGGAAATTGCTATGGTAGTGTGAAAAAGATCAAAACAGTGGAAATGCATATAACTTAAACCAAAGTTTGCTAGTGCCTGCCTGTGAGTAACCCTTTTCTTGTATAAAATGGGATGTATATTTTCAAGGCGTTAGGTGCTTTGCTCTCGTTTCCCCAAAAAAAGCTGGCCTTCTGTGTTAAGGGTAACACTGTGTCATTTAGATCCATCTGTTTTGTAAGCAGGCTAGGACACTCTTCATACAAAAATCAGGATACCCTTGGCTCCAGTGGGATGTCACCATTCAGTGAGGTCACAGCCCTGCAAGCCCAGGGTAAATCTCAGACACTAGCAGAGTGTTGAGGACCCTCTTCAGGGCCTGGTGCTGTTGTTACCTCACTGGAAGATCCTGCAGATGGCAAAGACACTGATAAATATCTGTATAGAGCTTTGAAAAGTGGCAGGACAGTTTTGTTAAGTAGTATTGATTAAAGCAACAGAGAACTTGCCTTGAAACTATTGATTCAGCTCAGGGGAAATCTGCTGCACTGGAGTCTTTACCCAATATGCACATCTGAGCTGCCACACTCTGCCTGCAGACTGCAATTGGTCCTGCACAGCGTGACAGTGGGGCTTTCTACAAGAGTTCTCTCAGCCCAGCTTTTTCCGTTGTGTTCAACGGGAGTTTTGCTATTGACTGCAACGGGAACAAGGGTGGGTGAAGAGAGAGCGTCAGTGAGTACACCTGGGCACCTAAGCAGAGATCAAAATGCCCTCTGCTTCCCATTCTGGCCACTGAACTAGGCACAGCAGAAAAGGGTGAGGGTCAGACAGCCCATACTGTAAAGCAGCATTATGGCACCAGGAAATGACAGTTCTCTTGGAACTTCTGTGCTCACCTTGTTCTTGACTTAACCACTCCCCATCATGGCAGTGTGATGTGTGCAGGGAAAGGCTGAATCATTAGGAGGGGTGAAGAGAGGAGAAAGTCAAATTTCTGGCTTCTGTTCCAGGCTCTGCTGCCATCTTGCTGCTTTTTTTTTTGACAAATTATTTAACTTCTTGAAACAAAGAAAAAAGAAAAAATGTCTGACTAAGAAGCAAACATTGTGTGAGGTCTTTGGCTGAAAGGACCTGGGTGGATATGAAAAAGATAAAAGCTGCAAGGAGGGAAGAAACATTGCAGCTTTGGGTCGGATTTTTTCTGGAAGCACTGTTTTCCCCAGCATTAGTCTACTTATGTGAAGCAGGTGCTATTTGATTTTCTTTCCAAGATATCTGTGTCTCAGTGGTAGAGAAAGGAGATGAAGAGCTGGAAAAGAGGACAACTGTTGTTTTTCCTTGCTGCAGGATAGAACACCTTGGGCTCAATGTTGTCCTTCAGCTCTTGGTTGGGGTTCCTCTGGAAATGGTGCACGGAGCTGCGAGGATCAGTTTTGTGTACGTTGCAGGAGTTGTGGCAGGTAGGTGACACCTCTGCATGCCCCAGATGGAGAAGCAGTGAAAATGGTCTGTGATGGCTTTTGAGTAGGAGAAATATTTTGTCATATTTGGGATTAGGAAAGGAGCATTCGCTGATCTTCTGTACATTGAAATCCTTTGGTGGGCTGGACATAGAAAATATGGTACAACTTGACATCTATTTCTGTGTAGCCATAGACTCCGTGTTTAGGAGATTGCTAAAAATGCACCAACTACCTGTTATTTTAAAATAGCCTTGCTTTAGATGATCTTCCTGAATGTGGAGTCATGCTGGTCCTGTGCCAGTTCTTCCTTCGTTTGTCCTGTCTGTCGCCTTTCCACAGCCTAAGTAAGCAAGAAGTATTTGGTCATAGATTGTGAGCAGTGCACAGAAATCTGGAAAATTCATTTAATCATTAAGCCATGGGGTCTGATTGATTTTTAGTTTGTGCTGAATTGCTTTTATTTATGTTTGGAATTTCCAGCAGTGTGGAGGTGATGGAAGCTAGCTGACAATAGATCAACATCTAATTAAAACAGGAGGAGTGTGTGAAAACAACCAAGAGCTTTACAGCAGAACTCAGACAGCGATTGACTGCCTTAGTTCAAGATTTATAGTGTTTGTTTAGTTTTTTCCAGCCACATAATTTTTTTTTTTCCATAATAAGCAGATAAACCCTTTGTAGAATGGGCTGCATTGGGTACTAATAAATCCTGCATTCAGGAGAGAGACTTTGGAAAAAATAATTGGACTAGGACACAGGACTAGGCATGGTACAAACACCAACACTATTTAATGCAGAGAAAGGAGTTGGCAGAGCAGCTCCACTGTCCCCTGACTATTTTAACAAGCACTAACAAAAGTGGTGCCCAATTTGCAACTTTCCAGACGTAGCTTTTCTACACAGATACACCTACCAAACCCCAGGGCTTCACTGATATGTTAGCCAGTTATGAAACATTCTTTATTCTTTGTCATATCAGAAGAGAGGGAAATGGATATATTTATGCTGAGGCAATATAAAGATAACTCAGCATGCTTTATTATTCCTAAATAATCAGGAATAGACAGTAAAACGTAGTTAGGCCACAACTTTTATGGTTCTTTCTCATTTGTCTGGCTTTACTAAGAAGATACATTGAGACTGGAAATTGCAGCACTCAGTGCAGTGTCTGAGGACTTAACTGCAAGTTTTTATTGCTCCTTCCTTTATTTCTCATTAACTTCTTCCTTAATGGTAGTGTTTAAGAGCTGGGAAGTCTCAGGGCCATACAAGGAAGGAGGGAGCTGTCAGCAGAGTTGGCTGGTGGAATCTCAGCACTTTCTTGACCTGGAATCAGTTGGGCAATTAGCAAAGAAGTTCATTAGATTCTATACTACCGAGGACTCTCTCAAGATTTGCCAATGTGTCTTTTTCCCATTCCCACTCATCACAAAGATCTTCATTATCCCTTCCTTGTGACACCAAATCTGCCTTTCCCTCTATCGCTTAAATTATTCTTAAAGTCAGCAATGAAAGGAGCTTTAAGCAGATCCAAGCCTCCAACTGGGATAAGAAGAAGCAATGCCTATGTTTGGCTGTATTGTTGTGAGTGGTGCCTTTATGTACCTGACCTGTCATTTTGCTGTCATGTGCCTAACCGCCTCCATCCAGGTTATTTTTGACTAGTTGTACTCTGAAGTTTTACAAGTAATAGGCTGTGCTTTGATCAGAGGCCTGTGCTAAGTTACAAGTCCCCAGTTCCTTCTCCCTGTGCAAATATTTTTCTTGCCAACATGGGAGCTACTTCTATTTTATCTTCATGTGGGAAACAAAACACAGACATTTGTCTGTCTCCTGCTTCCTTGTTCTTTCAATCAGGGGATAAATGCCTTTTTGCAGCACAAGTTTAAAGACACATTGCTGCCTTGCTTGGCTGCTTTTAAAGTAGGTGCAGAGGAATCAATCAGTCACTGCCTTGACAGGACTGAGTTGGCTTCATGGGTCGATTGATTTCCCCCTCCTTCTCTTTCTGTATTCCTGACCTGCAGCAATCAGCACAAACAGGCAGTAGCAGGGATGTAGGGTAGGGGAGAGTGTGTTTATTTGGCTGGCAATTGTCACAAAGCCTTGTTGTTTCCCCCAGGGTCCCTGGCAGTGTCAGTGGCTGACATGAGGGCGCCAGTGGTGGGCTCCTCTGGAGGTGTGTATGCTCTTGTCTCCGCTCACCTGGCCAATATCGTGATGGTGAGTACTGGGGTGACTGTCTGATGTCTCGGAGTGAGCCAGGTCTGGTGGCCCAAAGGGGCTGGAAATAAGGTCTGACCCAACAGTTGGTCATTCAGAGCTTACCCCAGCTAAGAGTCTTGTCTCAGTGGTGTGGTCCTGGAATGGAAATATTACCCTGCAGTTGGTGGCTTGGTACCCTGATGACTGGCAGCTTGCCAGGACAAGCTAAAGATGTTGGTAGTCCAAGATTTATCAGTGTTCTCCAGGCTATTAGCTCTCCACACAATGGCTGACAAATGTTTGAAAAGCAGACTGGCTCTGCAGGAGTGCAGATCTGTTTCTGTCTGCATGTGCCAATAATTTTAGTGAATTAATTTAATGCTAAATTCAGGAAATTCAGCATTCGGTAGATTCATGTGCAGAATATTCCTTATCGCCATTTGTAAAACCCAGACTGAGGCTGAACCCTGGCTGATCTAGTGATGCATCTTTCTGCTGTTTCACCTAATGAAATACTTTACAAAGGTGAGTAAATGCCAGCATTGTCGTTCCTCTAAGGCTGGAAACAGGACCTCATCTCCAGCCCTCAGCTAGGTGGTGGCAAAGCCCAGCACAACTGCCTAGGGGACTCCTCAGCTGACACTGGGGAAAAAAAGGCTTTGCTGATAGAAGATTCATGTGTGGTGGCATGTCTGTCCTGTACCAGCAATATCAGAGCAGAGGAACCATAAAAATGAGGATAATGCTCTTCCTCTGGGTCTGAGTGGGAAGATAATGTGGACTGGCTGCAGTAGAAACAGAAGATCTGTTATATGGGTGCTGGAAGATGTGTGTGGGTGGTGGTGGTGGTGGAGTCAAGCCTAAAAGAAAACCTTGTACTTGATGCTTGTCTGTCGTGAAGTCAGCAGGCTCCAGCTGCGACCCACAGTGGTGCTCCAGACAGCTTTGTAACAGCTAGGAGCTGGGAAGTGAGAGATTTCCTGAGCAGACTGGTCTCCTTCACCCTCTTCAAGCTTTTCAGAGCATGAATGAGCTAAGGCTATTGTCCAAATTAGACAGTTGAGTGGCTGGCAGAGAGGTAGGGAGTGGAGGAGAGGGGCTACCCCTATACCACAGGGTTTCTGCTGGGGAATTGCATCCTTATATACAGTTATTTTCAGTGTGATTTGTGTTCCCTGCCACTGTGCCAAGAGAAGCAGGAGGGAGCTTCCTCTGTCTCTCAGGGTGGTAACGCAGACTGGTTTTTTTTACACCACAATTCACAGGTTTAGAGGGGGACATTGGGGGAAATTTTGGTCTGCTTTAGAGGAAGAGACTCTGCCAGAGGTGTGTGGAGAGTCTTCAGCAGTTACCTTCCCAGACTTCTTAAAACATCACAAAGTGGTCTGTCATTTCACTACTCATTGGCCTCCTCCAAATCTACTTAGCAATTGCTACCTTAGCATCTTTATTTCTCCATTATCCACTGCCTCTCTTCTCATCTGAAATTATTTTTGCTGCCTTTCCAGTTCTGGTGGAGTGGTTTCTTTGCTTTTCTTTCCCCCTCTTTTCTCTCTGTGCTCACTTGTTACCTAGATGTGCTGCTCCCGCACGCTGAAAAACGTGCTGGCTGTTTGATGGCAAAGCTCAGTCTGGCACAGCTGGGGAGAGCAGGGGCTGTGGCAAGGAGGGTCTCTGGAATCTTCTGTTCCCTCGTGCCTCCTGGTAACCAAAGGAAATGGAAACATTCCTGCTTGGAAAAATAAATATTATTAGAATTAAATATATAAAATAACCAACAGGGGGAAGCAATAAAGCGTGTCACCCCAAGGAAAAGAGTGAGGGGAGGGATTCAAAGCAGCTACATGGAAATGAAAAGTGAATGAGGCAGCACAGTATTAATCAGCATGAGCTCAGAGCTTTCCGACTGGGTGAGGTCTCTCTGTGAAGAGAGAAAATGAGTTACTTATTTTGTGGAGGTTGCATTTTTGCCATCCCAAGTGCTATTAGAGATAGTCTGAGGAGTTTACAAGTGTTCTTTTTGTTTCTTCAGTGTGACAAATAGGGGAGCTTTTCGCAAGAAGCATGATTATCTTGGTATCTCAGACTGCCTTCAATAGGCAAATTTTCATTTAGTCACTGAATAATAATAATAATAATGTTGTCATACATCCGAGTTTCTCAAAACATGATCTCTTTTCCTGCTTTAAAATTCTGTGCAAGTGGAAAAAGAGGAATTTTAGTATTTCTCCCATGACTTCTGATGATCATTCAGAGATTTTTATTCCACTATATTGATTAACAACCAAGCCTGAAGACAGAGGAGGACACATCCAGGCTTTCTTATGGCACTGTTTCCTTGATATGCTTTTATTGAAGTCTTTGTTGTTTCTCTATGCTCTGCCAAAGATCTGAGCTGCAGAATTTCAGGGAGCCTGAGGCACAGAAAGTAGCACTGAAAAAGCACAGTAGGGCTGGAATGCACTGAGAAGTTGCCTGACAAGTGACAGATCTAAATGTAGTATCCCTTCAGGTTTGCGTGCAGCATTACTTTGTTTTCCTTGTCTCTTTTCCAGAACTGGTCAGGAATGAAGTGCCAATTCAAACTGCTGCGCATGGCTGTTGCCTTGATCTGTAGTAAGTACCGTACAGTGCTTGGCATTCGTGCAGCCAGTCCTGTTTTGTTTGTCCTTGTCACAATAGTTCAGTCTGATTCAGAGGGTTTTGACTTTGCAGCAGTTTTGGTAGGAACTTGCATCTGGACCTTTTGGCAGCAGGAACCACATTGCTCTCCACTGCAGATTTTGGCTTTCAACACAAGCATTTGTAAACAAGAATTTGTCATTAGCCAGCATCTGTAGCTTGTGGTGTTTGTGAAGGAGTGGGACTTAAACATCTTCTCTTTGCAGTCTCAAACATGCAGTGCTGTTGTAATGATAATACTTGGGTTTCCTAGAGCATGTCCTATCTGGGATGGCAACAGCATTATACACACACTGATGAAGTCATCCAGCCATATCACCAGGGGGACACAATGAGGGAAATTAAACCATGTGTTCATCACAGAGAACTGTCTTCAAATTCTAACTCATTTTTGTTATGGTTTTGGTATAAATTTCAGAAGGTGAATATTCCCCAACTTACCTACACTCCCGCAAACCCAGACCAGTTTCCAGCCACTGAAGAGACCTCATGTCTGTGTGCCATAGCCCTGACACAGCCACGGCTTCCCTGTGCTCACCATACAAGGCAATTTCTCCCTCTCTGTCTCCTCAGGGATGCAGTGCTGCCTGCAGTATGGACTTAAGAAGGGATAACCTAGACAATTAATTTATTTTTTATTCTTTGTTCCAGTGAGCTTTGAATTTGGAAGAGCTGTGTGGCTGCGATTCCACCCCTCCGCTTACCCCCCGTGCCCCCACCCCAGCTTCATGGCTCACCTGGGAGGGGTGATGGTTGGAATCACCCTTGGTGTCATCATCCTGAGGAATTATGAGCAAAGACTCCAAGATCAGACTTTATGGTGGATCTTCCTTTCTATTTATGTCATTTTTGTCTTGTTTGCCATCTTCTGGAATATTTTTGCCTACAGTCTGTTGGATCTAAAGCTACCTCCCCCTCCTTGAAAACATGGGACAGAAAACTGGAGAGCAGAAGTCATCTGTCAGCTGTGTTAAATGAATGAAGATGAAGGATCTATTTTTGTATTTAACTTAGGGGAGGATGATTCTTCTGAACACACGAGTGTGCTGAAGGAGGTACTTAAAGATCTCATGGAAGAATGGGCTGATCAGTTTGTTCATAAATTCAGCAGGTTCTGTGACTCTGGCTGGCCGTGCCCTGCAGTTTCTGCCCTGCACTTGGGCACTGACTGCTTGGGTTGTTAGCACTCATCAATATTTTCTATGGGATATTTGTATTTTCCAGGTCAGTGCTGGAATTATGGCCAATTGTTGAGTGAATTTCCTCAATGTTACTGAACGCTAAAAGGGAAAAAGAGCAGACATTTACTGATTAGAGACTCACATGGTTCTCACAAGGCAGCTTGAGTCTGGTTTCTTTGGACACGTCTGACTGTTCAGCCATACCAGTGCCACTGTCTAATTACTTGAATGGTTCCTAAGATATTTTAGCCTATGGTGAAACTTGTCTTGCACAACTTTCAAAGGAATCAGCAGAACTTTTCACACAAAGTGATGGAGACTGGTCTTCAACTACAGGTCAAATGAAATTGCACTATAAACATTGGGAATCTTAGTGTTGCTGACACCCAGTCAGAGGTGACATTTACTGTGCATGTTTCACTTGATTTTAGTTAATTATTCCTCCCCTCCCCAGCCTACTGTGGCTAGAGGGTGTGGCTGGGTTGGTTTGGTGATTTTTTTTGAGGGATGAAGAAAAGGAGGGCAACTGTTCATTTGTGGTTTTATCAAACGACAATCAGGTGCTGTTTTCTTCTCACTTTTTTTCTGGCCACACTGTCCTAACACCTGGCCTGCAGTGAGCTCCTAGCAAGGATCTCAACTCTTCCAGCAGGTTCTTACTAGGAAAGTGGGACCATGATCACCTCCAGCAACCCAGGGTGGGAACTATCCAGTCTTTACAGCCATACAGTCCATTTGGGGTCAAGTCCACTGAAGGCAGTGGAGTTAAATCAGTTTGTATGTAGCACTGGTTTCCCAGTGAAGTGGAAAGGGTGTTATTTGCTACAGTGATCATTGTGAAATGGATAAAACTGGTTTTAAGATGACTGCTAAATTTTGAGGGTGCCTCTTCCTGAGGCAATGGATGTTCAGGAGCTCCAAACAACAGTTAGTTGCAAGGATGCCTTTTTCTTTAATGCTGGTCAAGCCCAGATTCAGGCAATCTGTAACTGGGCTATGGCACAGTCCATACAGTTGCCTGCACAAACCTGGGGACCACATGGGGACATCTGTAGCACAAGCAGTGCTTATAGGTACTCTTCTCTGGAAGGCGCTTATTTTGCTTGTCCCTTTAGAGAGCTGCCAAATTACAGTCCAGGAATGTGGGTGCCCTCCTTTTCTCTCCCCTTTACCCGCCTATTCAATGGTCTGGATAAAGCAGCCATAAGAGTCTCTCTAGACAAGCTCCTCTCTTCCTTTTTTCTATTTCCTGCTGGTGCCCAGGCACCAGCCACCAGAGCCTTTCACAGCACATCCCACGGGCACCATAGCAATTGTGTTTGCTGTGTAGAAAAATGTCTCTGTGTTGTGGGCTTTATTCTCTCAGCTGTGCTATCCATGCTGCCAGATGATACCACAAGCTGTAGGAGCCTGTCCTTCTAGAGGGGACATCCACAAGTGCTTATCAGCTGCCCCCTTCTTTGCCTCTTACGGAAAAATAACTCTGGGTTGAAGGGTGAAGTTCGCTCCCACAGGATGCACTAGTAAAACTTCTGTTGCCTCAGAAGGAGGGGGGAGAAAATAAGTGTTTCTACAGCCTGGAGTAAGCCTTACCTGCAAAAGAAACAATTTTTGCCACCTTTGTGCACAGAAATGGGATTTCTGAGGGCAACTGCACTTTCGTTGTTCTGCATGGCCAGTACATTGCTCATGGGCCCTCATTGAGGACCAAGAGGAAGGGATAAGGGCCAGAGCTTTGGTTGTTTTGGAGAAGGGATTGGTTCCCTGTGCCATTTTACCTCTGCAGTTTGGGCCCAGATCACAGCAGTCACGAGAGTTCCCACAGATTGTTGCAGGTGCTGGCCCAGTGAATGTCGTAGCCATGGATCCCCCTGGGAGCAGCAGGCAGGAAGGAGAGCAGGAGCTAGGAGAGCTCTGACTCGGTTAACAAGTAAGGAGGACATTCCTTCCCTCACCTATTGCTAAGCCTTTCTCATTACAGATGCCTTGAAAACAGAGGTGACCAGGAATGGGAGTTCCCCATAAGTTTTAGGAAAGCTTTTAAAATTTTGGTAGAAAATTTCAATTGCAAAAAAACCCCAGATTATTTTGCCTGTCATTTACCAGAGTGCAATATGCAACAATTGACTTTTATTTTCGGTTTCTCAGCAGAAAACTACTTACTGCCCATGAGTTTCTCCCCAGTAAATGTTTCTGTGCCTGCCAATGTGTACTCTGAGGTGAAGCAGCAAGGTACACGTTGAAGAGCCACCAGTTTCTTGATCAGCTTGATCATGGGCAACATGTCTTTGCTCAGTTCAGGAGTGGGAAGGAGCTGAACAGAGTAATCCAGCCTTCCTTGGTCCTTTTTCCATAGATGAATGTAGTTTACATGAACTGGTTGAAAACAGCTCTGAAGTTGATCTTATGACTTGTTCTTTTAAACTGTTGTTCATCTTTCTGACTTCCATTCTGTGTCCCCATACCCTGCCTGAGCAAGTCTACAAACAACCCTGGGGATCAGAAAGGCCAGACTTTGAGGCAGTGTTAGATTTACTGCAGGTGAAGGAATGAAACCCTCTCACATTCCTGCTCATCAGAGCTGAAATCTCTCCCCATACATGGAGCAGTTTGTGCACAGAGCCTGTTGTCTGCTAAGAATCAATCAGCTTATGGAGCCAGAAGCAGCACAAAGTGCTTAAGCTTTTTAATTATTTTTTCTAATCATTAAAATTACAGTGTGAAAACTTGCTATGTTTTTACAGAGTATCATGAATTCCAGTTGTGTTATTTTCTAACACACCCACGAGTGCCACAGTGCTGCAGCACCACAGAGCTAACAGCAACCAGGCTTTTCTGTTACCTCCAGATGTCCTTGAAGCTGCTGGCTCATGTTGGAGATGTAATATTCTCCATCCTGCTCATTCGTGTTTCAAACCTGTCACAGTCAGTAGTATGTTCCTGAAGGAGCATCCACTGAAGGACTGGTTTCAGTGATTAGTTGTGGTTTTATTTCAGCTACTGTCAGGATTTTCCATCAGTCAGATAAAACATGAATCTATTGAACCTTGTGACTGTGCAGTGCTAGAGCAGAAGGCAAGGACTGTCACCAATGTACAGGTTTGAAAAGTGCACCTCGGAGCAAGTTATTTTATGCTGTGTCCTTGAGTGAGGGCACAACACCTGGGGGAGAAAAAAAAAAAAAAAGCAGTCGTTTGTGTGGTGGATTTGCCTTGCAGCGAGTTCATTGCAGCAGTGGTCCCTGAGGATGAGGAGCAGTGCGGCAGGCGTGGAGCCGGCGGTGCTGGATGCGGAGCTACCAGGGACACCTGCCGGCGGCGGGCAGCAGCACCGGCCGCCTCCCGGGGCCGGGCGGGACAAGTGGCTCCGACAGCCGTGAGGAGGAGGAGGAAAGAGGAGAACCAGGCAGATTAAAGTCCACGGGGACTGCAAATGGCACTTTTTGTTCCTAGATGCTTGGAGACAGGTAAAGATTAGTTTTACACACAGCGGTAATAATATAGGAAGGAGGAGGGACAGAGTTGTCATGCAGTGATGGGAGAGGAGGTTACCAGAAACAATCTCTGAGTGAGGTGTAGCAGTCATAAAAATGCTGATGAATTTACTTTTGCTGAGTTTTTAAGACAACATCTTGTGTCACTGTTTCTCTGTCAGTTGATGAGGAATCTCAGCACTTACGTGGCGTATTGTGGTTTTTCACTACTTGCTCCTTTGGCAGTGGGAAGTGTGTTATCAACAGGGACGGAGGAAGAGAAACTGTTACTAGAAATAAAGCTCAGGGACTCTGTATCCCAGCACCTTGCTCCTTCTGGTGGATTATACTGCCCATGTGTTTTAGATCAGACTGGGCCCTTTCAGTGTGAACAGGGCTATGAAGGATGGAATCTGACATGTTCAGAGCTAGTACTAACGTGACAGCTGACTGCTGACCTCACAAGGCAGCTTCTGTTCTCTGCCAATATTTAGTCTCACAGGATCGTGGGTAGGACTTTCACACATTCTTCATTGAGTAAAGAGCTCAAAGTCTGTTCACACAGATTCAAGCTCAGCCCAGTTGCTTTGGAACACCCATCCACTGACTTTGCCCGAAGTGGAACTGGAGAATGTGAACATGGCAGTTCAACACCAGCCACCTCTGGGGGCAAGCTGGGACTAGAGAACCCAGACCAGCACCTCTGAATATTGCTGCTCTCCTGCTCCTCTTACAGTGGTGGCTGCTCTGCAGTGCTTTGTGTGGTAGAACTCAAAGATTCCTTCTCTAATCACAGATGCCAAGAGCTGGTTATAAAGGACTACAGTGCATTTTGCAGCTCTGTAAAAAAGAATCACACTTAAGACAGAAACCAAGCTTATTTAAAGGTAAATGTATTTTAATGTCACCATTAATCACTGGCTTTTAATTGGAAAAGCTTTCTAATGAGGTATTTTTGAAATGCCAGTAGGAGTACAGAAAATACATGTTTCAGGGTACTTTACAACACAGAGCACAAAATATTCCCTATGATTTAAGTAGCTAAAGTACCTTGTTTTCAGCGAGCTTGATAGACACATTGTCACTGACTCTCTCCTGACTCCCACAGTGTCTGTTCAGTTTGCAAATAAAGCCAGATTTATGCAGCTTTTCTTTTGCTTACACTACTAGTACTAACAACACATCCAAGTGTTAAACACAAAGCACTAAACTATGTAATTTTCTGCCTTAAAATACTGAACAAATGGTACTTTCCCTGTGAAGGGCTAGTAAAACAAAATGATATTTGCAAGGTAAGATGCTATTGTATGTTTCCAAATATTTTTGTATGGTGTACATTCTGTATATTTTTGTTGTGACAATATTATTTGAGCGCAGAATCCATTAAATTTTTTTTGTGGTGGATTTTTGTTTTCTGTTTAATTTTTCTTTTCTTTTTTTGTAATAAAATTGACTTGTTCTGTATCGCACACCAAAAAACAATCAAGAAAGAACTTTCAAGGACAGTTTTGTAAGTTTGTCTACAGTTAACACAGTGTTTAACAAAAGAGCCCTTGGTTTGGAGCTCTGCCATTGTAATCTTCTAATGATAACATTGGTAACTCATTTTTATGTCTGTCTAACAGATAAAGGGGAGAGTGAACTGCATCTTCATTTCTCCATGAGATGTAATGAGGATGCCGAACTAGCTTGGGACCTGTATGGAAATTCAGGTGATGTCCCACCTTTTGGAGGCTGTCCCTTCAGTGCAGTTGTGACCTCAGAGCTGCAGGGCAGTTGATTACCAAGTACATTTGAGTAAATTTTTTTACTGGGAAGGAGGGTTGTGCTCTTTTAACATCACACTTTACTGAATGTTTTCAAATCTCAGAGCCAATACTCATCTCTTGAATCAAGAGTGGAAACAACATATCCAGAAAGTTCTGCAGTAAACCTCCAACTGATTAAAATAAGAATCCTTCTACCAAGGTGGAAGGGGGAGGCTTATTTTGAAAAATAAGTTGTGTTTTTGTTGAAAAACACTGGGTTGAAGTGTAATTTATAGGAATGAAGATGTGTGTAGGAGCAGTTCCTGTCAGATGTGCTATTCCTAAGGGAGGCAGATCACTACTACTATGTGTGGGACTCAGCTCTTGCTGTCTTGCTTCTCTGCACTGAACTGAGCTTTCCAGGACACTCAAATCTCTCTTATTAATTAGCTGAGGACTTTCAAGCAAGAAGATAAGGTGGGGTTTGTCAGTTTTTGTCAATACAAAAAGTGTTACTGCCTACTAGTACTCTACATTTTTCTTGCTACCTGTTCTTCACATCCAACTTACTTAAGCACTGAACTCTTTCTTGTGTCCTGATCAGCCAAAAAACTGAACAATCAGTGCTCCAACTTTGCTAGAAATGTACAGGAGCAACAAAGGGTGACGTTTTATTGAGTGGTGCTGCTGTACCCACTCATGAAAGAAAACATTTGATACTTCTCAGAGCTCCTGCAAATGACTGAATGAGGAGTTTGTTTTCTTTCACACTACTTTTCTTTTCTTGTTTGGCCTGCCCAAATACATTGCATGTCACCTTGGCTGCTAATACCACACTTGCAGCTCCTCTGCATTGAGGGATAAAGGGTTTTAAACAGGAGACATCAAGGACTACACTCATTGACAATTTATAGGCACACTGCTGAGGTTTTGAATGTGTTTTATTGTTATCCTTATTACAGGTTCAACGTGATGGTGTCACAGAAAAGCAGCAACTTCTGCCATCACAGTACAGAGCATCGGCACAAGTCACACCAAACTGTGTTAGTTAGTCACTCTTTCAGGGGGAGTTGTTCAAAGGGAACCTCTGCTGCAAAGGGAACCAACAGGGAATTTTGCTTGTATCAGGTTTGCAGAAATCATCCTCTTTCTGAGGTTACTCAGAGACTTTGTGAGTTTTTATTCCAGCGGTAGACAAAGTTTTCCTTCAGATATTCTTCTGCTTATGTGTCCCATGATGTGGGTAAGAATTCATTGCTGAAATACAGAGAAATGTTTTAAAGTCTGAGTAATTGATTTGGGAAGTTAATTTACTTCAAATTCTGAAGAAGTCTTATTATTAAATGTGGAAACTTTTTAGTTTCTTCATGATTGAAAAACATACCATTATTTACAGTTACACAAAGCTGTAATACAAGAACATACAAAGAAGGTCTTGATCACACTTCAGACTAAGGAAGAAGGGGATACATCATATAGCCTGGGAGTTTCAGATACCTGTTGCGTGTATGTATGCACACATACAGGCACACACAAACTGATCACTGCAACAGTTCAGTCTTAAGGCAGCTCTGTTTCATACCAATTCACAACTTGTTTATCCAGTAGCAGCAGAACAAGCCACCAGTTTGAAAGCAGAAACCAGCTACAGACTTGTTACCTAGGTTCTCTTATCTCAACTAATACGATTGATTCATTTATTATCTAGATCTATCCAGATGTTTGTGCTTCTTTATTAAAACAAAGCAGCCAGATCTAAATTATTTTTAAAATATTTAAAACAGTGAAATGCTTTCCAGGTAAGGGATTTGGGTTTGGTTTTGCAATGACTCTGAAAATCAAATGTCATGATTTCCTCAGAACAGGAGCAAGTCAGCTGGTGAATCTGAAAACTCTGCAGGAGTTTATATTATCTGATATTTACACATTAAAAAAGCTCATACTGCTTTGTCTAAAAACAAGAAAAGGCAGATGAAACTGCAACTAAGGTTTGAGTTGGGCAATACTTTTAAATATAAATTAAAAATCCTGCAATAGCTGCACAGAAGAAAGTAATGATTTATACGTAAGATAATTTTAAGCCACTGATGTTTCCCTCATGAATTCCTCCAGGACGGTCACTACGTTCCTGGCTTCTGGCATTTCTGCATGTTCTACTTTCACAATCTTCAGCAGGATGTCTCCACTGCCACAGTTCTTCAGGAACAGGTAGCACTTGAACAAGGCGTAGTGGTTCATTTCAGCCTGGCGGATAAACCTCTTCAGGTTGTTAATGTCCTGGATAGCCTGGGGAAAGAGTAACAGAGCATTTTCTTATCCTCCTACATGGAACGAAAACACACTATCATGGAAAATAAAGGCCAAATAGCAGGAGAAGCAAGAGCATTTCCAATAGAAAGTCGGTATTACTACTTAAGAGTAATGTAAGAATTGAATATTGTCTTGGATGCATATTATAGCTTTTACTGTAATGATGCAACATGTGTGGACACAACGTGATGTGTCCAACTTGTAGCAAGAATTCTCATATTATGTCAGCTCATTTAAGAAGTGTTAACTACTGAACCCATGGTACCAATTACATGAGATTGTGTGTGCAAAGCTCAGATTAACAATATTTTAAGAAAACAAACAACAACAAAAAAAAGGGGGGTCTTACTTTAAATTTGAGAAAACCCTTTGGAGCAATCACTAAAGAAACTTTCACACTACTTTACAGCTGTTCTTGTCAACTACAGTAAGCCAGCCCTCAAATTAAGCTTCAGAGTTAATCAGTTAATGACATATAGACATCATAATAACCTAAAACTTTTATTCACTGCAAAATAATATTTTGCATATAGTATGTGCTCCCTCAGTAACCCTAATATCTTCTTCAAGTCTTTAACATGTATGAACAGGTACCTTCAATTTAAAGTTTTCCAAAATCTGCCGGAAGAGAAATGGATTTCCACCTTCAGCACCATTCACAAAAGCCTGCATCCAATCCTCACAGAATCTGTTGCTTCCTGTTAAATGTTCAGGAACACAGAGAAGAGATGAGAAAAAGCAAATGAGCTCAACATAAATATACAGCTGCATTCACCTGGTTTAATCACTCTCACATAACAACTGATAGCAATATACCTGGGCCAGGAAATAAGTCTTAAGGAAAAACAATACATGTGGGAAAGAAAAGCAAATACAGCTACAGTGATTACACAAGACTGTGTTCTGATTGTTGAATCCCTTTTCCCAACATTTGTCAAAACCACAAGAGGAAGAAAAGTTTTGCAGATTCCCTGAATTGTGCAAGTCACACTTTTGTGGTCACAAACTAAATGTACCGGGGATTTTATTATTGAGCATTTTCAACCCAGAGTTTAAGTGTGTCTGGTGTAACAAACTACTCTGGTACCTCACAGGAAAACACGTGTTCTTGTTTCCAGTCAGAACCCAAACTTTCTGGGCAGGAGCCTATAAGCTTCTGAATATCCTCAACTGCCTCTAATGTCACAGCTCTCAGCAGCTGATGGATCCAAGGGAGCAACATGAAGTGTTCACAGCTGTAATCTCACCTGCATTATGCAGCTGGGGCTGAGGTCCACGACAGTCTACAACCATGGACTTGCGCTGTTCCTCTGTCATGGCGATACACAGGGAGGTCATTGTCCCTTCCTGGACAAGTCCTTGGAGGCTGGCAGCTGCCAGGAACCTGACACAGAAAGCTCTTGTCAACTGCTTGCTCCTTTACAACTCCTGGATACCAAGGTGACTGTCATACACAGAAGCCAAGTTACTCAAAGGTTCCTCGGTCTCAAAATATCTTTACCTGCTGATGTCCTTTTCTGTTCTTTCATCTGCATTTTTGACTTCTACAGGAGTGTAACTCAGAGCCTTAAAAAAAGAAACAAGAAGGAAAAAAAAAAGGAAAAAGCTGGATGCAACTTCAGTATTACTTTTGTTGCTATATCGCAGTTACGAGCAATAAATACATAATGTGGTATTTTAAAAATTGTTCTTATCAAGGCAGTACTCCGTATTGTAGTCACTGCAGCTGGTTTTGCACTCAGAAGAAATTCAGCAGTTACACTCTGTTAGCTATTCTATCCAGAGCCTCCTCAAACTCAGGGAATAGAGCTAGGAGTAGTCTCTTTTCTGTTTCCAGCGAATTACACAAGGCACATACACAATATAACACCCCTTTTCATTCAGAGGAATTACAGCATGGACAGCCTGCTCATGCTGTTTCTAATTTTCTTATTCTAATTTCAGCATGGATGCCATTAGGTAATTGTTTTTTTTTTTTTTACTTGATAGAAGAAATTGTTATGTGCTTCCTTAGCAATAAGCAGGGGAAAAGTACTTGTTCGGAATTAAAAAAACCAAACCAACCAACCAACAAAGAAACAAAAAAAAACGCCATCAAAAAAAGGAAGAAAAAACAGTTTTTCATCTCCTCCTGCTAGGAAAGCAAGTGCAAGAAACATTTTAACCATGCTGGAGTCACTGAGATGCCTTCTGGAGGTTTTTTAGCTACCCAGTTTTAAATACACTTACAGCATGTAGCAGAGAGGCAAGTTTGTCCTGGAAGAGCTGCACGACCCTCTGAATAGGGCAGATGGCGTCCTCAAACCAGCTCCTCAGGTAGAGGCTAACACAGGTCTCCAAGTTTTTTTTCTGTAACAAGTTGAAACATTAAAAACCTTACCTACAAATTAGATTTCTATACAAATACAAGCTTATTAATAATCTACTCAACCTAAGATATTTGGATGTCAGAGCCTTCTTAATCTCAAACCACAGTGAACTAAAATAATGAGTTTGACATTTAAAGACTCACTTTATCAGCAAGGAAAGGCTTTGCATTTTAAGAAACAGCCAGAACTGTAATATTATGGTTAATATTAAGTGAAGACCATGCAGTAGCAGATGGGATGACAAAGAAATGCAGAACTTCCTCTAGAAAAATGTGATGAGAAACCCACAAATGTCCTTCCTTAACATTCAGAAGAACAGAACTGGTAAGAATCAAGGTGGACATGGATAACTTCCTTGTAGACCATTACCTTTTATCAGTTATTCTTCTCTCCAAATTTAACTGTAAGTTAACTGTAAACTAAATCTCTTTAAGAGATTTATGACTAACACAAAAAAGTCCCCCCTTTCTTTTTTCCTTTTGACTTGCGTGGCTGATAGCACCCTAGACGTTCATTGTACTACAGTGAGTCAAGTACCTCTCCCAGTGTTTCATACTGGTACTTGAAATACCTATTTTGTCTCTATAGATTAGATCTTCCAGATTGTTTTAGCAATTAATCTGCATAAATATTAATTTTCACCATTTAAAAAAAAAGTTAGGCTTTACCTCCAAATCAAGGTTTATCTTCAGATTTTGAATGTGTTTGTCCAACTCAAGTCTGAAAGTATCTTCTTAAGGAAAATAAGATGCATCAGTTAAGACCTGCATTTTTTCCTTTCAGTATATGGCTGTTACTAAGATTTTCAGTTACTGAAAGGTGTGCACAAACGAGCAGATTTCAAGTAGAAACAGACGAAATGACAAGATAATTTTTACATCATTTCCCTCTCCATACAGGTAAAGAAAGTAAAAGGTAAGGATATAGTTCCAGACCTTTCTCTGAGCCACCTAAGAAACAAACCACATATTCTGGAGCATTGATGTCTGATTCCAACGTTGCCATTTCCAGAAGACTTTCTTGTTGGAAACGACAGTAGTAACAACCAACTTTACCTTCTGGTATGCTAAAAAAAAGAAGAAAAAAGAAAATAATTACTTTCTCCCAGATACATCACAATAAATAAGTGCAAAAAGCAGACATAGATGATTTCTGAGGTAATTTTAACCACTAGCACTGGTGGCTCCTATGGCCATATGTAGAGCTCTTAGACCTTCTTTTTTTTCTTCTGTGTGATCAGAGTAGTTTAAAAGGAAATAATCATAAACATATGTAGTATTTTTTAAGTATTCAAACAGTAACTTATTTAAACCAATGTTTTTCTCAAAGCTACCTAAAAAACGAAAGTGCCATTGTGTAAGGCTGTTATTAACAGCAGCAATAGACTGAGAACATGGAATCAGGATTGAACCAAAGTGCAGCAGCAGGAAGGCAAGGTGTACAGTGCTGCCAGTGTTCCTTACAGCTCTCATTCACCAATTATTTCAAAAATTTACCTCAGCCCCACTGATGCTACGTTCCCCATTCCTTCAAACAGGGCTCCTTTAGTAAGACGCTTAGCAATGAAACTGCGCAACTCTGTCTCTGCTTCAGCTGGTAAGTTGGTGTCCAGCAAGGAGAGGCTTTAAAAACCAGAAGAAATCATTACCAAAAGGCAAATGTTATTGTTTTGTGTCTCTCAACATGTGCAGAACCTGCCTCTAGCGGGGGGGCCCTGCAATCTCTCTCTCTGGTAACAGCTAAGGCAGCTCTGTGACTTTTGCCCCATCATGAGCAGTCAGTGGTTTGCCCACTCACCAGGAGTCAGGAGTTGTGGTGTCAGCTCAGGCTGACCTTCCCAGCAGCTACGGACAAAATACTGCCCTCTTTGTTCCTATGTTTCCCAAACTGTAATACAGAGCTTAAGGAAAAATGTCCACTGACAATTAATAAATTTTTTTTATATGTTACCTACATGAAGAACTAAGTCAATACAGCAATATCAAGCACTAGTAGCAAAGAAAAGAGAGTTCAACTCAAGGATGATAGTTTCTGTTTAATACATTATTTAAGCTCTACTTATGTGTCCATTCCCCAGGTGTTCCAGAAGAAGTGCCATGGGGACTCCAGAATGCTTTCACGGGGGGTTGCGTTTTAAAAGGACTGCAGAGGACTTAACAAAGATCTGACAACAACACGGCAAAGACTTCAAATCGGGGTGTTCCCGTGATTGTGCTGTTCTGCCGGTCGTCTTTACCTGAAGTCTTCGGCGGAGGGTGCGTGTGCCACGGCGCCGCCGGCACTGCCATCCCCGCCGGCGGCTCCCTGCTGCGTGGACCTGGAACCCAAGTGATTCCCAGGAGTGAGTTCACAGCCATGACACGCAACAGGGAACAGGGGCTGCAGCAGGGAAAAGGCACGGCCCGAGGGCGATTAAAAGCAGGAGCGGGGAATCGGTGCATTATGGGAGGGAAAGAATCTCACTGGGGAGGGTGGGGGGGAATTAAAGGGAATTCAGGGATCTGGGAATGGCCGAGGCCTGGGCACGGCCTCCCCGCGGGGGGACCCGGCGCCTCACCTGCGGTAGCCATATAGGCCGTGGTAGGTGCAGCCGTGCCGCTCCGGCCGCCGCTCCTCGCCTGCGCCGCCACCCTCCTCGCTGCTCTCCAGCTCCCGTTCATCACCGTCCGGCACCGCCGGCACCATCGCGGCCCCAGCCCCGCCTGTGCCGCGGGGAGCCACTGGGCTGCGCTGCCGCCCCGCCCCGCCGCGCCGGGTGTGCCGTGAACCCGCCCCGGGGCCCGGCGCTGGGAGGAGTTTGCGGAGCGCACGAGCCGTATCCTCACCCCACCGAGAGCGGTATCGGGCCGTGCGGAAACGGTTCTGGCTGCTGCAGCTCCTCCGTTTGTGTAATGCACAGAAGAATGCAGTCCAGGCGCCGCAGTGCCTCTGTCAGTACAAGTAATCCTTCAAAAGCCGGTCACTTGACTAACGGCAGGACCTGCTCACATCACATCTCAGAATCATAGACTGGTTTGGATTGGACGGGGATTTGGCAGGATTGGCCATACTGTCAGTTTTTAAAAAGTTCTGCTTCTGAAATACTTTGTTAAAACAGCACATTTGTTAGCTCGGCCATGTAGCTACCAGGTAGTTACAGAATCACAATCACAGAATCGTTGGGGTTGGAAGGGACCTGTAGAGATCATCCAGTCCAACCCCCCTGCCAAGGCATGGTCACCTGGAGCAGGTGACACAGGAACACATCCAGGTGGGTTTGGAATGTCTCCAGAGAGGGAGACTCCACAATCTCTCTTCTATTGCAGACAAGCCCCGTGGGGAGCAGCTGTGACCCCCAGCTGCAGCAGGGCCACTGCAAAGGGTTGGACATGGCTGATGGTTGGACGTGATGATCTTAGAGGTCTTTTCCAATCTTAATGGTTCTGTGATTCTCTTCTAAGTAGCTGGTGGACCTGTGGTGAGCTCGAGAGCCGTGGGAGTAACACAGACACGCACCCCGAAGGGATGCGGGTCTAACAGAGGGACCAGCCCCCCGCCAGGTGCAGGTAGCTGAGGATAGTGATGGTTCAACACATTTCAGTTGGTTTGTGTTCTTGGGGTGCCGGGCTCTCCACATGCCCTGGCCTCTCTATCAGCACCCAGCAACACAGGCACAGCCAGCACCAGAACACTGCGCACAGCAGCCAGTCTCAGCAACACCAGCTTCTTGCCCAGTAACATCTAGTGGGGAAAACACAGTTTCTCTGTGACATTAAACACGAAGATGAGCAACAGTAGGAGGAAGCTCTTTGCTCTGAGAGTGCTGAGGCCCTGGCACAGGTTGCCCAGAGAAGCTGTGGCTGCCCCATCCCTGAAGCGTTCAAGATCAGGTTGGACAGCAACTTGGAGCAACCTGGTCTAGTGGACGGTGTCCCTGCCCATGGCAGAGGGGTGAAACGAGATGGGCTTTAAGGTCCCTCCCAACCCAAGTCACTCCATGCCTCTGTTATTCCGTGACACACACAGGTGCCTCAGGCACAGCACCCACAACCCCGACTGGGCAAAATGGCGGCGGCGCCCTGAGGCGCCACGGCACAACCCGCTGGGGACGATCCCGAGCGCGTCACGTGGGCACGCCCCAACTTTGCTGGCGTGGTGTATTCTGGGATTTCGGAGGCAGCAGCGGCGCCTGAGGGAGCGCGGCCGCCATTTTGTGCCTCTCGCTCGGTGCTGGGCGGCCGCGCGGGCTCTGCGGCTCTGAGGGAGCGCTCGGCTCTCCTGCTCTGTAGGTCGGGGCGACGCCACCATGGGCCGTAAGAAGAAGAAGCAGCTGAAGCCTTGGTGCTGGTATCCTTCTGTGTGGGACGCGGTGGGTGCGGAGAGCTGGGTGGGGGAGGGGAATGGCCTGGCACGGTCGGGGCTCGGTCCCTGCCCGGTCCCGTTCCGTCTCGTCCCGAGATGGGGCTCAGCCCTTCTCCCCCCGCCCGTTACGGTTTGTCTCGGTGCTTGGCCCTGTTCCGTCCCTGTGCTCCTCGGGATGGAGCCCGGTCCGTGCCCTTCCCGTGCTCCCCACCCCCCGCGCGGCCTCAGGCCTGTTCCCGTCTTCCTCGCCGAGGCCACGGCCTCCCGCCCGATCCCTAAAGCCGGGACAGCAGGAAATGGAGAATGGTCTTTATCCCCCGTGAGGGAAGATGTTAAAGGGAGAAAATCCTGCTACTAATAAATGCATTTATTCACGGAGGGGGGATGGATGTGGTTAAAATAGAATTTTCGAAAACTTTTTTTTTTTCTTTGTGACGGGGGGAGCTTTCAATTTGTAATTGCTGCATCATGATCAGGTTTAATTTTTCAGTATCCAGAAATACTGGTGGATTTTCATTTGATCGCTCTTTCAGAATGTGCTCGCTGTTGTGGAGTGATTACAAAATTACCTTTTATTTCTCTCTAATGCTTCTGTCCTCTAGAATTGTTTAATAAATTCAAAAGGTGCTTCGAGGTATTTTACCATTTTGTTTTGAAAGGTATCTTGTGCTTGTTTTAGATGTTAATATATTTCACGTTTGGTGGAAGCAATGTTAACATTGTGTTAATAAGAAATAGCAAATGTGTATTTGCCTCACGTAGGAACATGTGTGTACAGTGCTGAAATATTAGTGCTGACCCACAGAAAGGAAATGCAGTTTGCGTCTTTTGTTGCCTAGATGTCCAAACCGTTCTTTGCTTAAAATATTTCTTTTAAAAGCATAGAATTCTTCAGTGACTGCAGCAAATTATGCAGTGTCAGAAAAATTGATAGCTGGATAACTGAAAGAGGAAGGGAATTTTTAACTAAAACCTTTGTTCTCTTTTATGATTGGTAGTTACTGGTAATTGATTAAAGAGACACTTCCTGAGTTATTTGCATAATTTCCCTTTTGCTGATTTCAAGCCTGTTTCTCCTTTAATGCTTTAGCAGCATTAACACCCTTGAAGAGAAAAATAGGTAGGACTTGAAAACCGTGAGTCAAACAATATGGAATCTAATGATGATTCTGATTATGTGCAGACACCTTCCCAGTTTTGTACCTGTGTAAAGACAGATGTGCTGGATTGTAGGAGGGTGTTTGGTTTCAGACATCCATGAAATATTTATCACACTTTGAGTGCTCAAAGATGCTTCTCGTGCCTTTTTTTTGCTTCAGAAAAAATCACATTGGTGCTAATTACCTTAGTTCTATCTAGAAAGTCACTTCCAGGATTAAATGTTTCCTTAACAGTCTTCAATAGGTATTGTAATAGGGATTTTGATGATGAAAAGATCCTTATACAGCATCAAAAAGCAAAGCACTTTAAATGCCATATATGTCATAAGAAACTGTATACAGGACCTGGTTTAGCTATACACTGCATGCAGGTAAGGAGTTTTAGATTTACATGAGCTTTTCTTTACAGTATCTAAAATTTAAATGAATAGTGACCTTAAAAGGTGGGGGTTGCGGGCTTTCAGAGTCTTTAAATGACTCTGGTGAGAAAAAGACAGCAACGGCCTGTTTGCAGCACAGGAGTCTTGCTGTGTCAGCAGTCAGATGGCCACTGTGCAGCAGAGGTCTTTGCTGGGAGTTTTGTAGGAGTGGAGGAATTGTGCTGTCTTGGTTTATGTAAGCTGGTTTTAGGAGGAATAGTAGTTACCAGAGATTAGGAAGCAGAGATCAAGAAAATGCTTGGCCAGAGAGGTTATTCCTGTTAAGGCTGTTGCTTTTCTGTTTTGAAACTGCCTGAAGAACACAGAGAATTTACCCTGAATTGTGGTCAGCAGGATTTGTTTGGGTTTTTTTTTCTTTAGGTACATAAAGAAACAATAGATGCTGTTCCAAATGCTATTCCTGGAAGAACAGACATTGAACTGGAAATTTATGGGATGGAAGGCATTCCAGAAAAAGATATGGAGGAACGGAGGAGGTTACTTGAACAAAAAACCCAGGGTAAGGTGTAATGTGTCTGGTTGTCTGTTATTTCCCTGGTTTGTTCCTTACTCAGCTGTGGCACTCAGTGAGAGTGGGATATAATGCGTTCTCTGATGGCAGCTCCAGGCATGTGGGAGGCTGGGAGGGATTTTTCCTTTCCTGTTCAGAAGTAGGTTCGTGCCAGAACAGCTACAACAATTACCTAATGAATGTGAGCATGGTGATTTATTTGTGAGGGTAAGAGGAGGAAAGGCCAGAGGTAAAACTATCCTGATGATTCCCAAATGCTTCGGTTTCGTTGCTGTTCAAGTATACCTTTGGTTGAACTGCTTTGGTTTATGCTGGACAGCATGACAGTTGACACGAGGTCAGATCCCTCTGTATGTTCAGGGTCATGGCAGTGTGAATTACGTTCCATCCCTTTATTTGTGGCTATAGGTAGGCTCAGACAGCATTCTTTCTTTGTATTTCTGTGACTTTTTCAACAGTGATAAGGTTTGAATTTTGCTATTGCTGTTCCACGTTGAATACCCCAGGTAAAGTTAATTTCATAGAATATAATTTGCGTTCAGTTTAACCATATGCGTTGTACTGTCTGCAGAGAGCCAGAAAAAGAAACAACAGGATGATTCTGACGAGTATGAAGATGATGAATCTGCAGCTTCAACTTCATTTCAACCCCAGCAAGTTCAGCCACAGCAGGGGTACATTCCCCCAATGGCACAGCCAGGTTTGCCTCCTGTGCCAGGTGCACCAGGGATGCCTCCAGGTGAGAGGTTGTGTTAGGTAGTTACTGAAAACCTCAGTAGAAACATGAAATGCTGCTTGTACACTGAGTAATAACCTGCTCTTTTGACACTGGGGTCACAGAATAGTTCTGGGAGGTACAGATAAGCAGTTTCTTCATTTTCTTCCTCTGTTCTGTGCATGAACACGTCTTCCTTGGTGGACTAGATTCAGGTATCTAATGCTGGCGTGTAGATTGAAGGCATGTAGTAAGACAGATGAGTGCTTCAAACAGAAGTCTACCAGTGTTACTTGTTCATGGTATTTTTAACAGGATTTTGGAAACAGGACAGAAAGGCTGCTGTGTATCTGGAGACTGCTAATACAGAACAGGCCGTTCATACACAGGCTGCAGATACAGTGAGGAAAGAATTTTGATCAGTGAGTGAAAAATGGTCTCTTCTTGTAATAAGATGCCTTCTTTGGAGACCACTAAGAAAATTCTTGCTGAGAACAATCAAAGTCAGATTTGCAGATAGTATTTATATTGCATTGTTTGTAAGCAATATTGTTTCAAAACAGCATCTTTTAGATCTTCCTGTAAAGCATTTATCCAGTGTAAACTTATTAGATGACATTTGTTAGCAACTGTATGTTATCAGAGTTGTTGAAAATTTATTTTTCTTTTAAGGTATACCACCATTAATGGCAGGTGTTCCACCTATGATGCCTGGAATGCCTCCAGTTATGCCTGGAATGCCACCTGGGTGAGTAGCAAAAAAGATTTAATACTACGTGTTCATACTGTGCATTTTAAACTGTCACAGAAAAAGTAAAGCTAATTAAAAAAATGTACATAGGGAATGGTGAACTCTGTAACCTAAATGTTAAGACTACCCAAAGAAGTGGATGGCTGTAAACCAACATGTAAAATATGGCCAAACTGAGTTTGTGTATAAAGGATGTTGCTTTTCTCCTGACTTGATAATTATTAAGTAGTAGTATATTAATATAAAATTTTGTTGTGTTGGTTTAGAGCCTTCTGTGAGCCACTGTTTCCCTTGTGTATTGCACAAATTTTGTGCATCTGGTTATCAGTCATCAACTTAACAGGAAAAAAAGTACTGGATGGTTTATATTTTTCTTGTATTTTGGGCAAAATATGTTGGTTTCTATGCTTGTTTGGGGTTGACACCATACCCTATCACAATGTGTTTGGAAATTCACAGTTAGATTTTTGATTTTGTCATAAATTTTCACAGATTACATCAACAGAGAAAATACATGCAGTCATTTTGTGGTGGAAACATGTAAGCATCTCATTAATGTAATTCTAGGTACATTCATTATGCCATTTTATGTCATGTTTTTGATAAGCTGGAAATTGTTTTACTGAAAACCTTTAAATACTGCCTAAGAATTTGGGGAAGGTGTCTAGCTAGGTTTTGTTACTGTATAATATGTGAAGTTTTTATGCTTTTATCTAAATGAATATTACAAAACTATGTGAAATGCATCCTACAAAATATTAACCAAATAGAGATTTAACCCTCAGAGATTTAAAGCCTCTCTTGAACCAGAGCTTCAACAGCTCCATGTGCTTGATCCTTTACACTGCAGGACATACTGCAGGAACTCAGTTTAGTCTAAACTTTAAAGTTCACTGAGGTGAAGGGTTCTCTTCTGAGACATAAATATTAAGTTAACAATCTTTGGAGTTAAAAATTACATCATAGTCGAACATGGTGTGGATGCTCATCAGGACTTCTGCTTTTCTGGGTGGAAACTCAACAGAATTTAATCAGGTTGTCTGGCACTTAGTCCTCATTGAATTCCTTGTTAACTTCAGGTGAATATTACATCATCTGTAAAAACACAGGTGAATTTGCCAAAACTTCACTGCATTTCCATTTAGGAGGAGAGGGTGGTGTTGCATTATGCTTTTGTCTATTTTAATCTAAAATTTTGCTTACTTAACCTGATTAACTTTTGTTTTAAAAAGACCAAAGAATTGGGAGACAGGAAGCAACTTTGGTTTTAGCATGACACCAGTTCTAGCACTATCTGCAGTTTCTCAGGAAGTCATTCTTCAAGGGCAGCAAGCAGTGAGCATCCAGCACTTATTTTGATGTCTGCTGGGTGGCAAGACTGACTTTGCCTTTTCCAACCAAAAAAGGGGCGATGGGTCTGTGTTCCCAGTCACTGCTGCTTCTACAGTGGTTGTTCCCTGTGTAGCAGTGATAGATGAGTTGAGAGCAGAAATCAGACTTTCCAGAATGAATGCTCACCTTTTCATGTGATTTGATCTGAAAACAGCAGTGGTGAAGGTGTCTTGACTCTCTCATACAAACAGAAACTGCTTCTTAGTGGGGTTTTGGTTTGTACTTGAGTGCTGCAGATCGGCTTACCTTGCTCACTAAAGTAATAAACATTCCTGTATTTTGTTTCCCTAATCAGTTTTTGAATGTCTGCAAAAAATTAAGCAAACTTAAGCTACACTTGTTTGTTCCCTGTAAAGGGCTCATACATACTCATCTAGGAAAAGAAACCAAACCTATTTTTAATATGGAGAAAAAATACGTTGCAATGAGGAATTCTCATATTAAAAAACCAAAATCCCACTTTATCATTAGTGTGTGAAGTGTTTACTGTAATTGAAACTCCAGAAGTGTTCTTGCTCTATGGTCTCTGCTTTCGTCAATATTTTTTTGGATAGTTCTACAACTTTGGTTTATCTGCCAGTCAGTCTTAGTGTCAGAGAGGAATAATAGCAGATAAACAGCGATTGTAGTGTGATTGTAGCTAGCTGGTTTTCCTACATTCAGACTTCATGAGTGTACTGAGATCAGATTCTTGGAACACTCTGCTGCAGCTAGTAGTCTGAGAGAGATTTCAAGAGACACCAGTTCTGGAAATCTCATAATAGAGGAAGTGAGATCTTGAGAAATTAAAGTTCAAATAAAAAGTGTTTGGGGTTTTGGGTGTTGATTTATGTTTTGGTTTTATTCTTGTGGAGTCAGTTGGTTTGTAATTGCCTCTGTTGAGAGCTTCTTGAAATTATTTACCACTATTTTTTATCTAGTACAGGTATGTGCCAATTGTCTTAACAGTTTATCTTGAGTGTTCATACCAGTGCTCTTTTTCTGTTTAATAGGATGATGCCGATGGGTGGAATGATGCCTCCTGGGCCGGGAATCCCACCTCTTATGCCTGGTATGCCACCAGGTAGGTCAGGGTTGTCGAACTCGTACTATGGTGAGAGTTAAATTATATTTATTTATTTCCACTTAAGATTTAGGATTTATATAAAGAACATAATAGACTTATGCCACCACCTTGATGTGGTTGGATTGCCACAGCAGCCACTCTTGTGCAGACTGGTTGATTTATGGCTTCTGATTATAAATAATTACTTGAGTTTTATACCATTGTTAAAATGAAAAATAGAATATAGTTTTTTTGTTTTATTGCGCTTTCTCACACTGTTGTGTTGCTTGGTCTCTCTTCATCCCCTTTTTTAATGTCTGTGGCTGCAGCTGGAAAATAGTAATAATTGAAAATGTGGAGAGTGGGGAATAATGTTGGTGGTTTACCCAAGTAATGAGCCTGCTGTGTGGAGAAACTTCACTGAAATTTTGGTCTCTTACCATAGCTTGAAGAGACGTTTCTTGAGCTTGTGCAGCTCTTAAGCAGCCCTAAGTTCCCTGGGTGTTCTACCTGACCAGCAGCTGTGTGGTAATGAACTGAGATTTGCTGGTTTGCTTGATGGAACCCATGGGAGCTGTTAACTTCCCATCTGACCCTCTCCTAGAGCTCCACGCACACAAAGTGCAGGTGTGGTGACAGTACACAGTGTCCCAATCCACTTTACTGGTGACTCCAGCAAAGCTGGCAGTGTTTCGGTCATTTCAGAAATGGTTCAGAGTCTCTTTGATTTTGTAACTGTCTCACCCATGCTCTTGGCAGTATTGGTGCAGTGTGTCAGAAACAGTTACTGCATGAAGTGTATTGGTTTATTGAGAGCATAAACTTCATTATTGAAGCTTCAGTAGAAAACAACTTAATCCAGCATTGCTCTGAAGTGTTTGAGGTTACTGCTTGTGCATGGACATTGACTGGTGACTGCTGGCATTACCCTTTGTCATGTTTTATTTTACTGTTGCCTTAAAAATGCATCTTTCTGGTGGGAAACTTTGTTCTAAGGAACACTGGGAACAGGATTGTTGTAAGGAATATTTGTGCTTCCTGGAGCCTGATCCGTCGCCCATTGTTTGTGGTTTGTAGGGATGCCCCCGCCTGTTGGGCCTCGGCCTGGCATGCCTCCAATGACACAAGCACAGCCTGTAACAGCTCCAGGCATTCTGAACCGGCCTCCAGCTCCTGCTGCAACAGCACCGACCCCACAACCTCCAGTTACTAAACCACTCTTTCCAAGTGCAGGGCAGGTAAGGTATCCCAGAGCCTGGAATCTCTTGTTACATTCTTCAAATTGCCACCGTGTCAATAGTGCCTGTTTATTACTGGGGAGACCCAAGAAATGACTGGTTAAGTTTCTTGCTTGGGTTGATGTTTAATTCAGTGTAGTGCTTGAATGAATTTTAGAAGATTCTTTTGTTTGTCTTAAAACAGCTGTGAAACCAGACGGAAGTTCTCTAAGGACTGGGGAAGAAAGGAGTAGGCAAAACATTCTTTAATGCCTTTAGTTTGTTGTTTATAAGGGAACTTTGGGTGGGTAAAGAGATGTGTTAGCTACAGGAATCTGATTGCATAGAACTCGATCTAAAATTTCCAAGTTAAAAATCTTGACGTGACTTGTTCTCAGCTGTTCTCATAATGGGCTCTCTACTGATAAATGGACAAATTTATTCTGTAGTCTTGTTAAACTGGTTAAATGTTGCCTGAGTTAGGAGGGTTTTTTACTTCAAAAAGTTTAGGAGCAAGTCAGTGTAGTGAAAAGTTAATTTCAATGTTTTGGGGAGGGAAGTGGGGAATTGGCAGTGGCTTGTGACCTCTTCCTGTTGAATGCACTTGTGTGTAGGTCCTGGAGTTTTTACTTGCTTTCAAGTATGTTGCAGAAGCCTTTGTAGAGTACTATTTGTGTTTTGGGCTTCTGCAGGGAAGATAAGTGTCTACAAAAATACAGTCCTTTCATAAGAAAGGGCTTAGTATAAGAAATCCTTTCATCTGGCTACTTTCCACCCATTTGTTTGGAGACTTTTCACTGTTTCCTTTCTTTTATGCTACAGATGGGGACACCTGTCACAAGCTCAAGTGCAGCTTCCTCCAATTCAGAAAGTCTGTCAGCATCTTCTAACGCTCTGTTTCCTAGCACAGCACAAGTACGCAGGAAGTCACAGTTTAAAACAAATTGCTTTTCAACTTAACCCTTTGGACCGTTCTGTAAAATCTAAAATTGACTAAACATCTTCAGATAATTTCTGTTATATTCCTGATTATGTTTAGCTGGTAAAACTGCAGAGTCCTTGATTATGAGTTGCATCTTACCAGAAACAGGCATGTCAAAGTGCCCAGTTGTTCTTAGTGTGAAAGAATGAAATGTTATATCCTGGTTCTAAAGGGTTAAAAGAGCATGAAAGCAGTTAAATGCATTTTAGTGGGCAGTGGTTAGCTTGATGCATGGTGAAGGCTTTTTAGTTTATGTTGTTTAACATGGCACTTCATAATGTAGGGAATTTTAATTTGCATTATGTGCAAAACATTAACATTTTTTGTTTTGATGGGGAAGTTCAGATAATTGTAAATATGCAGTGACTAGAAACAAAAGTATTCTCTCATAACTAAGGTTTGCTTTGGAGATTGCTGTGTCTTTAGAGACAGCTTTGTAAAACAGACTTTTACAGGGTTCTTGTAACAGAAGAGTAGGAGAGATGAAATGTTGGAATCTGTAGTTCCATTGATTCTTCATTCACAAATAAGATTAGACATAGTAGGTAGACATAGTACGTTGTGAAAATACTGCAATGTGCTTGTAAAGAGAACGCTTAAAGCCCTGACACAATAGAACTTTCTTAAATATTTGCTTAAAATATTTCTTAAATACCTAATTTTAATGAATACTAGCACTTTGAGCTGTACTGTAAACTAAGGGTTGCTAAAGTATGTTAATTTAGTGAAAGAATAATAAATTTATACTTAGAGGCTCCTAAAAATAGTGGTTCAGGAAAGATTTACACATTTGCCAAATTCAGTATTTGAGATAAAATAGTGGGGTGGTTTTTTCTTTGTTGTTCCTTTGTTGTGGTGGCTTTTGACCTGCAAATTTTAGACTTTCCTCTGTGTGTGTGTGTGTGTATGTGTACATACTGGGGGTTATTTTGCCTGGTTTTCAGTTGCTGTAGTATGCAATAAGGCTGAACTTTACTTTTGTCAAGCTTGTTATAATTATATGTCTCAGTGGAAGGTTTCAGACGTCTAAGAGACATCATTTAAGCTCTCTTATACTTTGAGAAATAAATATTGACCTATCTCTGTGTTTCACAGGCTGCAGCAGCTGTGCCAGGGCCAGTTGGTACTGATTTCAAACCTTTGAATTCTACACCTGCAACAACAACGGAACCCCCAAAACCGACATTCCCTGCTTACACACAGTCTACAGCCTCAACCACTAGCACGACAAACAGTACTGCAGCTAAACCAGCTACATCTATCACAAGTAAGCCTGCTACCCTCACAACAACCAGTGCAACCAGTAAGTTGATCCATCCAGATGAGGATATATCACTGGTAAGTTAAAACGTTTTCATTGTCTTACTGAAAAATGCGATTTGTGCTGATATGGCAGATTAGATGGCATTTCATCTGTGCTCTACATTATGTGTGTTTTAATAATGGTGAGAATGCAAACTATGCAGAACTAACGTAACTGAGAGAACTTGTTTGATTGCAAAGTGATGACTGGCATATTGCAGTTACCTTGCTGCAGTCTGAGCCTTAGTTTTGGTGGTGGTGGGAAATGTCTCAACCCAAAATACAGTTTGGACTTTTACTTCATGTGACTTAAACTTGAAGTTAACTGGGTTTGGGGTAATGAGTGTAGAACAAAAGACTGAACAGTTTGACATTGTTTTGATGCTCTTACAGCAATTAGAAATACGGAATTTATGGATAAAACAAATGAACCTTAATTACAGTTCAGAGATCTTTAGATTTGTGTTCAGTTTTGTCTCAGCGTTTTAAGAGAAAAAGGCAGCATTCAGCTGGGGGAAGGGGAGAAGTTGAGTTCCATGCAGAATGCTCAATTGGCCTGTATTAAGGTAGAAAGTCTTCAGAAAGTGGGGAAAATCCAAGTGCTACTAGTGTAATGTCACTAGTAGTCTTTGAATTAGTAAGGTAGTTAAAATAGTTTAGTACCTGAAATCTACTTTGTTGCACCTCTATTTACTTTGCCTTTGGTGGGTTTTAACACAATGTATTGTGGTTGTCTCTTCTGGTCTTAGGAAGAGAGAAGGGCACAGTTGCCTAAATACCAGCGCAATCTTCCTCGACCAGGACAGGCTTCCCTGGGTAATCCACCAGTTGGACCAATTGGAGGTATGATGCCACCACAGCCAGGAATTCCTCCACAACAGCAAGGAATGAGACCTCCCATGCCACCTCATGGTAATCATAAGTTTCCCAGCATTCTGTTTTTGAAAAGATTTGTGAAGTTGCCTATGCTGGCAGGGAGGGGTGAAGCTTTTCACAAAATGCACTTTTCACTATTTTCAAAAAAATAAAAAAATTATTCTTTGCATCTTAACTGTTCTGTTTATAGGTCAGTATGGTGCTCATCACCAGGGCATGCCAGGTTATCTTCCTGGAGCAATGCCTCCATATGGTCAGGGACCTCCGATGGTGCCCCCGTACCAGAGTGGACCTCCTCGCCCTCCGATGGGAATGAGACCGCCTGTAATGTCGCAAGGTGGCCGCTACTGATGCTCCTACTCACACTCTAATAGGTTTGGAGATTAAACCTTTTCTCATCTTGTGCTGTTAATATAGCCGAGCTTCCGTCAGTTAAGGCTTCATTGTGACTTTAAAAATATAAGTATCTTCCCACATGCAAGGAGCTATTGGACATTCTTATTTTACATGGGAAAAATTATTTGGAATAATAACAGGAACTTTTCCTGATGTTGCAATTTATACTGTATGGCTTCTTTTTCATGTTTCATCTAGGTTTTTAGAAGTGAAGTATAGTAAATATGGTTCGTTAAATTGTGAAGGCGCTGGAATTACATGAACATACCACCTTAAAGGCAAGTTCTGTAATGTTACGTTGCTATTTGTGAAATGATGCCTTCACAGCACTTCAAGTGCTGTTGGACTTCATGTCCCCAACATAGTTTGGTGAGGGCTGTAACTGTTCCCAACTGCTTGTACATTAAAGTCTGAACTTGTAACAATATTTAATGTATTTAGAGTTCCTCCTGTTCCAGGATTTAAGTAAACTGACCCACTAAGGTCATGTGACTTTTCTGTACTGTTATAAACTTCATTGTAATAAAAGAGGAGAAAAATTTATATGCCTTTTTATTCGTGACCAGCTGTGGACAACTGCCTGAAAGGTTTGTACAGATGCATGCCGTGGTAGCCATTGGTATAATGAACACAATTATTGGTGCTGTTTTGATAAAGTCTGAATTCCTTGTTCTAAAAAGTCACTCCTTAGCTGTACGTCTGAGTAGACAAAGACCTGTACACTTATTAACTGACTCCTCACAACTGAGGCCGCAGGAGGCACATCCTAACTCCTGGTTGTAACTTCTCTTAATGCATATGTTTCTTTATTTGTGCTTTCTTGTCCTCAATAAATTTTAAACCATTTCTAGTCCTGGCACTTGCTTGTAGGATGTGAAAGTGCTCTAAGATACAACCTAGTGCCAGGTGTGTCCCATTAGTTCACTCTGCGACTGACCCTTTTTAATGTGCAAATGGAGATGAATTTTAGGAGCCTTTTAGGTGAAGATTTCTAGAAGCTTAGGTGCATGGCACATGGGTGAGTGACTTCCAGTTGATGTATTGAAGTTGACCTGCAAAAGAGAAATAGTAGCTTAACCCTCTTAATGCATAGAAGAGGCAAAGCCAGCAAGAGTGATATGTTATATGCTGTGTTTTTACTGTAAATGTTCAGAATTCCATGTTTTGGCAGTCTCTAAGAGATGAACCATCTGTAACCATCTGTTGTGTGCTATGATCAGATGTTGTCTTGAGTTTTCTTGAGCCATTCAGTGAAAGTTTCTGGAGTGAGAGACCTTTTTATCAAAGAGAGGTCTTCCCTCTATGAATTAGTCCTTTCTCTGTTTATAAGAGTAGAATGATTAGTTCCTGTTAAGGTTGTAATTCTCTTAATGTCTGACATCATGTGTTCCTGTGTTATACCTCTGATGAGAATGTAGAGGGAAATTTTTTGGAGGGGGGGGAAGTGAGAGCTTCTCTGGCCTCTTCTCAAGGGGAAAAAAAAGCGGTGAATTTTTCATTTGCAGGTCAACTTTAAATACATGTTCCAGCCTCAAGCCTTATCTGCAATTTAATTAATGGGGATAATCTCTTCTTTAGGGTAGAGTAGAAAGATCATCAGCATTTTTGTGTCATTATGTTCATAGATGTTTTTGTAGATGGTGGAAGTTTTTCACTTAATTATAATACCTCTGTTTCTTGGAAGTATTGGGGTTTTTTAGCTGCACTAAAGTAGTTCATGTGGCTTTACTCTGTGCTGTCTTTTAAAAGTGCAAAAACACAGTACAGCTAAAATACTACATTGTCTCAGCTTCTGACCTGGGGTCACGGAACGTCTCAAAAGCACTAGAGTATCCAGTGCAATCTAGTTACGGCTGAATGGCCTTAGTTTAACCATTAAGAATTGCCAGGCACTTTTTTCTGATGTGTTCGACAGTTTTAAGACCATAACTCCAAGCCTCTGTTGAGAAGCAGTTCTCCCTGATCACTGAAATCTACTGATCACCTGTCGGATGTGCAGTATTTGGCTTGCAAATGTGCTGAGTGGGCCTTGATGTCAATTCTTTTGTTAGCTCTTCATCTTGCTTTAAACATAAGTCTAACAGATAAAAATTGTTTTGCTGAGGCAATGCTTTTATACTCTGGTTTTCTTCTGTTTACCTAATAATGATAATTACAAAACACTGGAGAGATTTTTACAATGTCTTATATTTGTCCTTTTTGTAATATTACACATAAAATTCATGCCTTATAAAGTGATCTTAACTACTGCTTGTAAAACTATAGAACTTCTTGCTTTTTCTGAAGATCATATTGCTGCTCTAAGGATGCTTTGCCCTCCTGCCCCAGTCAAGTGAATTCCTTCTCCTTTTGGTGTCTTTCTGTAACTTTCCTATATTGTTTTCAGACCCCTACTTCTCCTGGGATAAAACCTTATTGCATGTACTGTTAACTCAGCATATTCTGCAAGTTGTATTTAAGTTTCACTCTTTTGAACAGTCAGTGTCTTGTTCTGATAATGGTACCATTTTGTAGCTAATACTGCATAGACTTCAAGCTTGAATGCATTTTGAGATTGGTCTTTCCTTAGTAGTAATGTTATGAAAATCCCTTGAGTAAGTACTGCCACATATATTTCATTGGTACTTGCATACAAGCAGGTGAACAATTTTTCCGTGATTTTCACGTGGATACTTACTTTCCTGCTCCTGTCGGTCCTGTGCAATAAGAGCTGTGATGTGGCTGCCTTTAGTCTTCAGTTACTCGTCTCATGTGATTCTTCTGTAAACAGGCAGGTGTTTCAGTGCCTGTGTTGTCTATTGGTCCCTGCCTTCATTTCTTTGCATACTGCTTCTTAATGTTCAGAGAGTTGGATTTATGGTGCATTTACCCAAAACCAGTAAAACTACTTTGAATGTAATAGTTGCTTGTATAAAGACTAAGACTGGGTTTACAGTACCAAGTGTAATCAACATAGCTGTGCCAGCAAAATCCCTGATGTAATGCAGCCATGAAAACAGGGTTTTGCTGTAGTTAATCTCTCCCTTGAAAGAGATTGCAGAAGCCTTTATGATTACAGAAAAGCATATCTTTTATAGCTGTTGCAGGACTCTAGTGATGTAATTACATAGGTAGAAGCTTTGTTTTTCAGTTGTTGCCTAAATTTGCCATGGCAGATCTTGCAGTAAAACTAACACTTCCAAGGGCATTTTGACAGTCTTGAAATTGCAATGTAATGCAAATGTTGAATACAGAAGATTAGGCTACAAGAAAGTTTCAGACGCAGGTGGGAAAATTAGTTTAAAAAAAAATATGCCAGGATTTATAGCATCTAGGACTTTTGTAGAAGGTTCAAAATTACTTTATGGATGGTCTCACAATATCATAATAAGTGGCTGATCTTTAGGGCAAAATGGGTGAGACTGGCATGAAAGAACCTTGAAAAAGCCTGGGTTAGTCTTTTAGAAGTCTTCGTATGACTCTTTCATACTGCCGTTAGAGCTTTCTGCCTTTGGCAAACTTGTTTTATAAAATACTACTTAGCTGGCTTATGTGGACTGAAAATTTCTTCTGAAACTTTTGGGTTACTTTTTTTTTCTTCCACAGATGAGATTTTAGGTGCCGATACTAAATTTGAGGCTGGGCTGTATATCTGTTAACAGTGGATAACTATTCCTCGCTCTGTGCATGCATGGGAGAGTATAAACAAGCTTCTAGAAACACATTCAGCTGCATCTGCCTTCTCTGGTTTCTGCCAGTATTTTAGTCCGTGGAGCGATTGAGCAGTCCTTACACAGAACTGGATAACTTACTCTGTTAAAATGTGGATAAAATTGAATGAGATAGATAACCTAGTTATTTTATAGGAATCAAAGAATTCTGCATACAAGATAAAAAATAAAATACCAAGATTACTTCAGTTTTATGAACAGCAAGAAGGGCATTATGACCTTCAGTTAAATTAAGACTCTGATACACCAGTCCATGGGCTGGGGCCACAATTCAAAGTGGTAACTGATGACACTTCGTAGTAAATGTCTTAATAATTGTACTGGTCTAGTTTCTACATAAACACTAAGACATTTTCAGTGGCTGATGGAATCTTTAACTCAACTTTTCATGCACTAGTACGACAGATACTATCAGTTATGGGAAAAATGCCCCAAGACAACTGACTGACGTTCCATTGATCAAGATACAAAGCAAAACAAACTGTCCAATTCAGAAATAGCTACCAGCTACAAAAAATACTGTTTGGGCCTAACAAAAGAGGTGCTCTAGCAGTCATTTTCTTTTGTTTGCTTGATCACTGGAATTTTGTTAATTTTGAATGCATGTCTTTCACTTAATTGGGTCATGTTTTTTCTAAAATTTAAATTTTTCTTCTTCCTATAGCCCTGCCATAGGACAGGCTGAGGCAGAGTCTCAGTGTTGCCCTGTTCAGTCTGAGGCAAGTGGGATTTATTTTATTCGTTCTGGGGGCTTTCACAGCTTTATGGCTGTTGGATATTTATGTCCCCAAACTTGCAGCAAGTTTGGTGAAGGCCCCTAAATTTATTTTAATTTAGGTTTTTTATTCTCTTTTGGTAGATGGGCTCTATATTAATATTTATCTTATTATCACTGTATTTTTAAGAGTCTTAAGGGGAGGGAACCTGTTTTAAGATGTGTGGGTACCTTTTCTCTTAATGGAATGCATTTCCTTCGAGGCTGCTCAGGTAGTCCTTAAGCCACACTGCCCCTCCCCATCTTTCCCTGCATTGCATTTGTGCTGTATTTGTTTTTGGGTTTGGTAGTGTTGACTTTGTGTAGTGGCTGAACTAGTGGCATGTAAATACCAGTTATTAACGTTTTCTCTTCCGGGGAGATGTAGCTGTTCAAGAGCTTAAAATAGGTTTTAACTAGTAAGTGAATTGCTACAAAATTGTGTAGCCCAAATTACAGAATACAGTTTCTTTGAAGAAGGTTCAGATGTTAATACTGCTGTGTGTGTGAGCTGCACCTCAACAAATATTAATGTAGAGCCCTGGGAAGAAATAGAGATCAGATCCAAGGTAACAGAGAATAGAAGCGTGAGAAATCAAAACTGCAGATTTTTCAGTTTGCCAGTTTCAGGAAGAACCTTTTCCTCAGTCCCTCAAATACACCAAATTCGAGAATATTTTGACTGTTGCAACAATAGTAAAAGTTGAAAACTTTTTTTTTTTTTGAAACCTTGTGAAATTCTGTTGCATATTCAAAATTTGCTTTGTTATGTTTAAGTTCCTTCTTTCACACAGTGACTAGCAAAAATGTCTACCCTTTGTGAAGAAAAAGCTGCTCACTCTGTTGCAGGTCCATTGGTCTTGAATGCTTGAGGTTGCTTAAAGACAACTTCAGCTTCAGAACAGCAGGTTTTGCCCAAGGAGGTCTTGCAGCATATCAGCAGTGAAATAGTAAATAAACAATGTGGGAGTCTGGTTTGACTTCTTTAATTTTTGAGATTTTTTAAAGTTTGTGGTGGGTTTTTTTTATAAGCATCGACTGTTTCATTTCTTCAAGATTTTGCTAAGTAATAACCCTTAATGGGATTTAAAGTAATTTAATTTGAGGATAGAGTTGTAATTAACTTAAAAGAGTGGATTGCACATTCTTGTTGTACCCTTTGTTTGTACTCTGCCCTTTGCATTTTTCCTGTAGAAGAGCCCCCCCCCGAAATCCCTGTCTGACTGGAAAATTGACATGTCCATGTTAACTGTTTCAGAATGGTTATTGAGCATGGTCTTACTTTGCTAATTCTCATTGTGGTGCTCCCCCTTATAACACTGAAGATGCGAACAACTCTTCAAGATAGACCACTGCAACTAGTATTTCTTTCACTTGCTTAACGTATAGGAGCATTTGGCTTAGTTCTTATTTCCCTAGAGTGTCTAAGGAAACAAAATAATACATGGTGGGGCTTGTACTTCTTGCTTTAAGTATCTGAATCTATTAGACTCAAAAAATAGGCAAATTTCAAATGCCTCTTTATTTTGAGGGATGAAGGGTGTTCTTAGTTACATTCCAGTATTGCAGCTCTCATTGCAGCAGTTTGTATATCACAAAGTTGTATGTCTTGCTGTTGGTGAAGTTTCTTTACTAAAGATGACAGTATTTCAGTGACATGACTTTTATAGCTCCTAACAAAATTAGGTCTTGCAGTTCAGTTTTTTTAAGCTTAAGTAGAGGCACATGACTTTTTTTTTTTTAAGGAGCTGGAGCTACTGATACTCTGTTAAATTGGGTAAATTCGCACCTGCTCTATTAAACAAGAAAAGTAACGTGGAGGTGTGGTAAATAAAGCACATACCACACATGAAGAACTTTTAAAAAATCTGTATGCTTGCAATCAAAATAATCAGACCAGGGAAACAGTGGTAGTGACTGGGTTCTGTAAGAATGCAGCTACCAGTGACTGCTGTAATGACATTTCATCTGTAATGGCTGGGCTAGGTTGGAAGTAGTTTAGAGTAAAGAAAGTTTTGGGACAGCCATTAAGGGATCAAGATGAATCAAAGTATTTGTAAAGTGTAATGTATATAAGGTTCTTTTTGAAGTTCTGAAAAACACTTGGTGAGAGGTTTCTGGCATACTGTAAGCAGCAGCTTAGTGCAGTCTTGATTGTCTGAGCACAGATTGCCGGTAAGGCTCGGTTAAAAGAAATGCGGTTTTACTGCAGTCTTGTGAAGGTGTGTCTGAGGGGGCTGAGCACTGGAGTCTGCTGCTTTGGCAGCCAGCCATATCCTGTCCTGAACCACAGGATCCAGGGTGTTGTCCTCAAGCCATTTGTTCCTGGCATCCTGGTGAGTCAGTTTTGACTGTCCCTGGTATGAATAATTGTGAGGCTTGGTATTTACATACCTGGACACTGTTGTGAATAGTGAGGCCCTTGCATCTTCTGAACAAGTTTACAATAACCTCTTAAATTCTTATGGGCTATCGTGCAGTAGGGACAGTCGGCAACGCTGCTGTTTTAATGGCAGTGAATTTAACTTCTCCATAAATACTGTCTGGAACTTACTTTAAGGTTTTTCTTTCTTGAGGATACAAAGAAGTGAAAAAGTTTTGAGAACGTAGTAGAGTTTTTATGCCAATATCATCTTAACTAAAAGCAAAGAAGCACATGACATTGAGAGCTTGAAAGCTTCCTTATAAATTCTCTTGTTAGCAGTTAAAGCATATCTCTCTGATAGCTAACTGCCTTATACAAGGTTCAAGCTTCTGACATCTCAAACTTTTTTTCTTTAAATTTTGTCTAAATCTTTACCATATTCCCAGGTACCATATTCAGAAAGGGGGGCATGGGTTGTAGAATTTCAGCTTCTGCTGCTCTTAGTAGCCAATATCGATAACTGGTTTTTGCTAACAGCAATTTTAATTACCAGAAATGAATGCAGTACAACCAAAGGAAGCTATTTCACCATCTCCCAACTTAAGAAGTTATGTAATGCTTTGAGATAAAGATGTCATGTAGAGCTTTTTTTCTTGTCTCTTTTTTCCTTGAGTTACTTGCACTGAATTCTTTAGCTTCTTTCTCATAATTTAAGTGGAAAAAAATACATTTCGCTCTTTCACTTGTAAAGTCCAGAATAAGAAAACACACTTTAAGACTTTAATGAAGGAACCTGGCAATGTAAGTATTGTAATTTCCTTTATGTTTGTAGTAGGCAACAGGTGACCTTGTTAAACTTACGGGTTATGTACGAAAAATCAGAAGGGCAAATTGAAAGTAGTTTTATAGTTGCCTTTACTTCATATGCTTTTCTTAAGCAACAAATTGCAGTAACTGAAGTTTGGCAGCTTTTTTTTTTTTTAATTAAAAACTATGGGTTAAACACCTTGGTTTAATACAATTTGTGTTTCTGTTAACTAGCAGCAGAATTTCAGCATTTGCTACTTACTGGTAGAGAAGAAAAATTCCACAGAACTGCCAGTACAGGTTAGTTTAATCTGTAAGTACCTGATGTTCCTATTTGAAATAATTTGTTCAAATGATACCACTTAAATACCTGAGGGGAATTTTGGTCTCTGAAATGTGATTGTTATCTACTACTGATTCCAGTAGTGAGTGAACAGACTAGACTTTTTTGGAAGATCTATAATGGATTTAACTATGCTTGTGGACAGGTAATAAATATCTGCAAGCACCTTTAAGGAAAATTGAATACAGAATCTTGACAAGCAGCCTTTGATGTTACTGAAAAGTGTGAAGAGCTAAAGTCAAAATCACTTCAGTAACATGCTAGTTATTAATAAGGCTGTTTTTTATCAGCAAACCAGCAGGATCCTGTGTTTGTTGTGTTGGGGATTAAGCACTTCTGTTTGTAAGAATCCATAGCAGTTTGTAATCTTTCCATTTTCTTTAGCTATTGCTAATTACCATTTCTTACCAACAGATTTTTTACTTTGTTAGGCCGGTAAGCCAGGAGCTTGTTCTTCTATGCTTTTTTAATTACTACTTTTGTTAGTTCATTTCAGCACTTCAGAGGCTACCTACAAACGTGGTTTTGTCCAGCTGTTTTATCTTACTCCAGAGTTACTGCTCTGTCTCTATTTGAATTCTGCCCTATTCCATGTTCTCAGAAATTTTGGTATTTTATTTCTATTGTACAGAATATTTTATACCTTAAAATAGGAAAGATTCTTTGTGAATGGATAAAAGATGCGGCTTTCTCTGGAATGGCTGCATGCACTTACTTAGACTTTGTACGTCTCATCTATACATATCGCCAGAAGAGATGAAAACTTTTTCTGTGCTGTAGCACAAAGCAGAGATCCACAGCTGGATGGGCTGTAAGGATGGGATGCGCTTTAATTTACTTTTTAAGGCCATGTTGTCCCACTCTGAATTTGAGGGGCTTTTGACATCATTGGTGGATAATTACTTAGTGGGTACTGGAAAGGTCATAGTTATGTGGTAGCTGAACAGACACTTCAGTTTTGCCAGCTCATCTGAAGGGTCTAGAGTGGGTGTATGAGTGACTTGCCACTTCCAGCAGAATTGCTTATTTTAGGATTCTGAAATCTTACACAGTGCTGCAGAATTCATCATACAAACATACACAGTTGCAAGGCAATTGTATCTTCCCAGGTTTTATGATAGTTACACTTGCAGCCCAGTGCCTGCCATCTTCTCTACATCAGTTCTTGGTAATTCACATGAAATTGCTTTGTCTGCAAAATGAGCTACAGGCAATTTTCTGACTAATGTTGCATAGGTTTTTCTTCCTGGAAGGGGAAAAAAAGGAACGTCATACAGTAATATTTATAATTTAGCTTTATCTCTGTTTGCTTAATCTTAATTGCAGGTATGCAAGAATAAAAGGGATACCTTGTTGTAAAGCCAGTTCCCCATTCACAGAATGTATCTCTATTTCTTACACCCTTCTGTGGTTGACCCTAGCTGATACTTAATAATGCAATGCTCAGTCCTAAGGTAGAGTGAGTAACTGATTGCTTTGGGCTGCTCAGTTACCTTATCAAGTCCTGGTTTTGACAGTGGTTGGATGCAGACCTGCACTACTTGTACACTGGCCTGGAAGTCAGTGGGGATAATTAAAGGGCAGAGCGTGTTCCATAGCGTCTTAACTGAAAAAAAGTGCATTTGTCCAGGATAGATTGTAGTAGAACTGTGGTAGAACATCATCTCTTTGTGAAACTTTGAATGGCAATTAATTATGGTACTTTCTGGTAGAAAAAAGTTCATTTTCTTTCGAGATAGGACCAAAACAATACTGGAAATCTGAACTTTGATTACCAGGTGAGCAGTGTTAAATTGTAGCTCAACTTCTGACACACCGTTGCAGCAGCTGTCCAGTGTAAGGTGGTTCAGCAGTCTTCCCTCCCAGTTCTGGTACTGGATATTTAGAAGAGTTTGTCACTTCCTGCTATTTCCTTTGACTCCTTGCTGACTCCCAATTGCCCTTTTAGAGTTCTGGTCACTGTGCAGCAAACCCAAACTGAGCAAACTCTAAGCTGTTTCTAGTACCTTCATAAAGGACCTTTAAGCACATGAGTGAATAGTGTCCCTTCTTGGTAGCAGTATTGCCACAGAAGTTAGTGTGTTGTGAAGGGGTTTTTTCTGTAACTTGATACTGCTTTTGTGTAAGTGGTATGAAAGGTATGGGATTACTGATCTTTTTCAAAAGACAGGTGGTGGCAAAATACTGATGTTGAATTTAATTCGAAAAAGTGAGAGACTGGTAAGTATGTGCATCACTTTAATGCATGCAAATAATAGTAACAAGCTTGATTTTATAGCATTCAGTTTAAAAAGAAGACTGAAAGAAAATACGGAGCTAACATCATTTGCATCCACTGGGAGCCTTCTATGAACTGTGCTTCAGGAATGGGTCATTGCACATATAGCCATCTGTAATGTGTAATCATTTTGTAACAGTCTCTGATTAAACAGAAGTGAACCACTGTTTCTGTGTATTTTTTTTCTCTTCTTGAAAACCTATTTAAATTATTATTGCGACAAATGTTATGGTGGGAATAACTTGGTACTGGCTTTTTGATTGTAAGCTGCAGAGACTCCTTTATGCGAGCTCTAATTTAAAGTAGAGACAAGCAAGTGAATCCTAACTTCTTAACCTGTAACTTCTTTTGCTGTTGATCCACTGTCCTGTTGCTAAGTAGACTATACCAAGCTTTTGAAATTGAAAGAGTCAGAATATGGAGGAAAAGTTTCTAACTGTTTTCATAAAAGTTGGTGGCATGGGCATGCTGGGAGGTACTCTATTCTAAACCCTTTTTGAACAAAATGCTGGAGAGATGAGGTTGCTTGGAAGATGGGTATCCGTGCACCTCTTGTGTACGGGATGAGAATGGATTACTGTGCTAGGCTGGTTGGTCTTACTTAGCTACCACTGTTCACTTACAGGTTAATTTATGAGAGGTGGTAAAGGGAAGATAAATGGGTATTTTAAAGTAATAATCAGCTGGGGATTTTTACCTGTTACTTTGCTGTGCCTTAAACTGGACCTCCCCTGCCGAGGGAGGAATTTGAAATCCTTGCCAGGATTCCCACGTATTAAGGAAACATCCAGCAGTCTCTGCTTTCAGATAGTTTATTAAGTCTTATCAGAGAAGTTAAGAATAGAGCAGAGAGTACAGCAGAGAGTTCTGAATGTCTTGAAAATGTTCACTGAATGTCCGCAGAATCAAGATAACATGGCCTTCTTAAAGGTAAATCATCCAATAGGCACTTAAAAGATATTTTCACTTTTCTACCAATATTCAACAAATGTTTATAACACATATACAGGAACTGTGGATGTCTTTATCCAATCACCTTAAACAATTTCTACTGCAGAACATGGAGTAGTTAAGAGAAGAAGGAGAAGGTCTAGGAACAACAACAATCCTCGATTTTGGAGTTTTTGCTTTTCTTCTATTTACTACATAAACAAACCCAAAACCTTTAAATATTCACCCTGTGTAACCTTACATAATATTCTATTATCTAATTCACACCACTGTGTGTTCTAATTCTTCCCAAAGAGTTGGCAGTTTCTTCCATGGACGAAGGTCAAAAACAGTATGGTCCAGTGGGGTAAAACTCTTCAAAACAGGCAGAGAAATATTCTCCACATTCTGGATTCCCACATTTTAATGCTATGATGTAGACCAGTTGGAGGCATTTTGAATTGGGTATGTGTGGCAAGGAGGTGCAGTAGAGGACACTTCAGGGAACACTGCTGCTCTGCAGAAGCTCTTTATGGGCATTTGTCTGGCCCTTTCAGCTCCAGGGAAATCCGAGGGGCATTTGGGAACCGCTTTGTACTAAGAGCTGGTTAGAGCAAGGGCAGTTGTGTGTTGCCTGGCAGGTTGAAGCCCTCCCAGTGTGAACATGACTGGTAGGAAGTATGAAGGATGGGTCTGTACTTGCTGCCCTGTGAGCCTCAGCTGGTTGTTTTTGCAACGTGGGACCCCAAGAGTTAATCTGTAAGTTTACACTTTTTCTCTGGAACTTGTTTTGGGTTTTTTTTTCTGTGGGGCTGGAGGGGATGATGTAAAGAGTTTGAATCTAAGCTTTTAATTTCTTAGAAGTAGAAGTGGGCATATTTGAAAAGCAAGACCCCTATTTATGCCTCAAAGACAAGACTCAAGCATAAGCAGTAGTGTGGGCTACAGGGCAAAGCACTGCTATCTGCAGAATCGAGTTGGGTGTGTGCAGGCAGAAAACAAGTTACAGGACAGACCCTCCTGGCCAAGCTGACTAATTTTTCGTCATGGTAACAGTTTCTTTTAAAAAGCTTAAGTCTCTGCTGCCACAGCATTTGAGCAGGTTGTATATCTGGTGAGCAGTCAATGCTCTGCTTTTCACTCCTGTGCTTCTTGGTAGGTTTGCATATCCTATTTCTGCTCTGTGTTGAAGCTATCCTAATGCCCCAGGCTAGACTTGGGAAAGCTGCCTTTGCCCAGTTACCTTTACAAACATACTCCTGTCCCCTGCATCGGGGCTGGGGAGCAGAGGGGGATTTCTCTGGCCCTCCAGCTCTCTTGCTTTTGGCAATTGTTTCTGCTACCTGAGGCCAGAATGTGAAGGCTTGGACTAGACAATAATCTTTGGTTTCATCCTCTTTCTTCTGAATTCACTATGGCTTGCAATTCCTTTTACAGTTTTTAGCTGTGCCTAGATCTTGGCTGCAGTTGGAAAAGCAAATCATACCTGGCATACATCCTCAGGAAGGGTAACAAAGCTCACAGAGAAATGGTAGTTCTTCATAAAAGATATTTCTTAGATTAAAACAAGTTACATGACAATTTTTTGGGGCAATTTTAGTCATACTATCTTACAGCAAACAATGAAACTCCAACAAAAAGCACTTCTGTTATTAGAAACTGTGACATCACAGTTGCAAACACAGCACTGAAAAACTCCTTTGCATTTTTCAAATCATGGATGTATGCTATAGACAAATTTGAGTTCTGTACTCTGTGGCATTCCTTGGATGATAATGCAAAATCATTTCACCAAGTGCAGGAATTGTTTGGACTATGAACATGTAACAGTGCTTACAAATAATCTTTTATGTCATCCATATCTCTGCACCCCACCCCAGATACAAATGTCTAGTAAGGTAATATTTACACAGAGGAGTAATGTAGGAGTTACACAGAATTTCAGACCTCTTTTTTAGCAGCCCTGATGTTTGCAAAGTCAGCTGTAAAATTGCTTCTACACCGACACTGGCTTTGCAGTTGGTAGTTGTATTTCATACATGGTACATGTCAGAGAGCATGTCAGAGAGTTACAGCCGGAGCAGTGTGAGTGGTGTGACTTCACTTTTCTGTTGCTGATTCAGGAAGAAAAATGTAGTTAGACTGGACAAATTCTTTTACTGATCAAGACTACGTGGAAATTAACTACAAATCCTAATTTGTGAGGTGAGAAGAAAGGGATCGATTGCTGTCTTTGGTTTGAAATCATGCTTTCTGTAACTCCCAAACTATCAAAGGCTTGGCTCTAAATACACTTTACTAGAAGTTTCAAAAATTTTTAGTTACTTGGTCACTATCGTAGTCATTAATTCTGATTTTCTTGTTGCCTGGTGTTTACCCAGGGCAGTCCACTTTTAGTTTTAAATGTGAGAGTGGACACTTCCCGTGCCGTACCTTTCAGAGCACGGAAATGTACTGCATACCTTATGTTCTTCTGATGGCTGGATCTTTTTCAACCTCAATATCGAAAGCAACAAGGCCATTAAATGAAAAGCCTAAATAAAAGGTCACATTTTCATTTCCAGCAGGTACTGATTCATGATGGAGTGGCAAGATACGGAGCTCCTTCACGTGACCGCGTATAAATAAATTTCTGTCTTTGGTCCAGCCAGAAACTCTTTTGAGATTGTCACGAATTACGGAAATATTCCATACAGTTCCATGCAGCCACTTCATTCTCCTCTCATCTAAGGATCCCACCATCAATTTATCAATTTTAGTTTTGTGCACAATCTTACTTAAGCCATAACCCTTCCCCAGAAAAAAATGGGTGTAGATTCTTTTCTTTCTGGTAGGAACATCTTTCATTTTGATGTCATATAAGCGTTTTAGGGTTTGAAGGGCTGAAGTTAAGATTTCATCTTTATCTGGATTAGGCTCTTTGTCTAATGCCTCATCTGGCCAGTACAGCAAGGTGAGCAAAAAAAAGGCACTTGCTGGAAATTGTCTTTTTGCTTTGAAGAATCTTAGACTGAGCTCACGAAGAGTTGGAAGTGGAAGGAGTTTGGCTGATCCTGGTGTTAAGCAGGCTAATGCAATGTGGGACAAAATATAATTTATCAGATCGTTGTCCTCCAGCCTGTTCCTCAGTGGGTTTTCTGGATAGAAACTAAGGATCCTTTCTAGCTTTGCAGCTGACCTGTTCTCTTTCTTGTCTGTTAAGAATGACAAGATATTGGTGACGTTTCCTCCACCACTGCTATAAATATTCATGCGTCTCATGAGCTGAGTTTCAGGACTATTGCTCTCATCAATAAGTGATGCTGAGATGAAGAATTTAGCGTACACCTCTGACTGTCTTTTCAGCCATTTTCTGGGATTATAAATTTGTTCTTCCTTATCATCATTTTCATCATCCTTCTCTTGGTTTTTATCTGTTTGGAAATAACTTAGTTCTTCTGAAATCCATTCCAGAGCATTGTACAGGTTCTGGCGCAAGCCTCTTAAGCGGGAGTGAAGCGTTCCCCATGTTCTTTTTATATCTTCAGGAATGTAATCTGTGGTGAGATATTTCACAAGCTCAGTATATTCCCCCTCTGGACTTCTGTGGAATACAGGGAGTGTGGACAAAAATCGAAGAAGGCGACAACCTACTTCTACTTCTCCAAAATAGCCAGCGTTGTTCATAATTTCACGTTCTTCCTTTGCAGCCTGCTGAGCAGCCCTGAAGCATTTCATAGCTTTAAGAGCAATCTGTATCTTCTCAGTGATCCTTTCAGGGGTGTCCTCCTCAGTCGTTTTATCCACAGTGAAACTAAACCATCTCCTGTAGACTTGACCTTCTGTATCCAAAATGTAAGAATCAGTTGGCAAATGAGATTTTGCAACCTCTGCCCAGTATTTTGCATCTTCAAATTTTTCATTGCTGTAATTTAGTCTGGCAAGCTGCTGGGCAAAAAAAGGATCTTTTCCAAGGAGTTCATATGCAGCTTTTAAAACAGCAATAGCTTTTTCACAGTCTTCAGCTTCACAGACATGTTCAATGAATGGGGAGAAGAGAGTATCAGTATTGTCACCCCTGCTTCTTTTATCACGTCGAATAAACAGATGTCTGATAAACTTTATGAATTCTTCACGTCCAAATCTGTTTTCAAAGAGTGTCTTTTCCTGAAGAAGAGTTGTTGCAAGTTGACTTAGTGATTGATTCCCTGAAAGCTGATGCAGAATTTCTTTTGCAACCAGGCAGTGTATTATCCGAACAGATGAAATATAAGTGGTACTTTCCCTCAGCTCAATAAAAATTATTCTTGCTTGTTCACTCAAGCGATGTTTGAAATCGTATGCTCTTGCTTTACTCTCTGTATACGCCCCCAGCCCCAGAAAAGCCTCACAGTGTGACAGTGAAACGTATGAATTGGGTACGTAACAGTTGAGCAGAGCCACGTAACGCATCAAGCAGGTGTCACGAGAGGAAGGGTCGATGCCGTGCAGTATGTGCGCTACCAAGTCTGACACGTACGTTTTATTGAACTCCTCACACATCAGCACAAACGTAAGTATGAATTCTGGCTTGACATCTTTCTGCTTCAGTTTTTCAAGTTTAGTGTTGAACAGATTTTTCTCTGACTCTGTCAGCTTGTGAGTGACAGCAACTGTGTCCAGTGGAGAAGACTTGCAAAGCCTTTCAGGGTCGTTGCATCGTCTACAGCACATGAGGATGAAGTAAGGTCTGGAGGTATTCATTTTCCTGGTTGCTACAGCCTCCATTAACTCAATCTGTAATTCGTCAAAGTACTCATCATCATAATCTTCGATGAGGAGCAGCACAGGAAAACAGTGAGTGATTTCCTTTTCTTCATAATCTCTAAGTGCAAGCACATGGTTACAAACAGTTGAAGGTGAATATGAGGTCTTGATAACAGCACATCTAAAACGTTTTCTGCTTTTCCATAGAACTTGCCGTGCTATTGTGCTTCCACCGCTTCCAGGATGGTGAAATATCTTTAGTTTAGCCACAGAGTAATTTTGTCCACTTCCTCGTAAAATGCCATCCAAGAGTTTGCTTGCCTCCGCACATGCTTCACGTTCAATGATATCCCCACAGAGTTTTTTATCAGCAAGCCACAAATTTTCCCACATGATTTTTCCCCCACGGTAAAAATTTTGTTCTACTTCTTGTTTTTGTTTTTCAGTCCAAAGATTTGAATCAATATCATCACATTGGTCAGCACAAAGGATTTCTAGGGAACACAGTTTCTCTTCTTCCCGCAAGGGAAGTGTACATACCCCTCCAGTGGAAGCTGGCAGGTGTCTGGGTTGGGGTGTAGAAGGCAGCATTGATTGGATGGTGGCATCTACCTGACTGAGCTTCATACCCACAATACTGCATTGTTCTAGTGTCTCAATGCTGCAGGATTCCTGAGCTAGATTAGCCCACTTTCTGTAATTTTCTCTGGACTCTGCAATGCAGATGATGTATTCCATGCCATTCATCTCTGTATAGAATTCCTGAAAAGTGTCTACAAGTTGTTTCTGCACTGGTGATAGCAATAGAAAAAGCACAATGAAAGAGCGCTTTGGCAGAATTTCCTCACAGATACAAGTAATTACTTTCTTCAGGTGTTTTTTTTTTGTTCTAATCCATGTATTTTCATCACAAGGTTTTTCATCCCCAAGGAAGTCACTGCGCCCATTGCAGAATATCCAGCTGGTCTGATCAAACAGTTTCTGAGAGGGAGAATTATCGGTCTTAATTTCTTTGAAAAAATCCTGTAAAAAATAAGAACTTGTTTCATGGTGCTCTTTGTACTTGCTGTACAGGCCTGACACATTAGAATGTTCGTCAAAGTCAAAGACACAGAAAATGTTCAAGTGCATTAAAAAGTTGATGTAATTCAGATTGTCCTGTTCACATCTGTTTGTGACAAGGATGTACCATAGGGAATCATCCATGTAGCTTTTGCCATCATTTAAGAGAATTGATAACTTTCTTCCTAAATCTTCAGGTATTTCTGTAGGTACTTGTTTGCTGGAGAGCTCAGCTCTTTCTCTTTGAGCATCCCTGTCTGGCACAGCCTGAATGAAAGCAGTGAGTCTGTTGCGCTGCACAGGTTCAGACTTTGCTCCTAATCTCTGGTAGAGATTAGGTTCTTTGGTCAGGATCACCTTCTGGCTGCTTTCGTTGTATTTTGGCAAATAAACTTCAAAACAATTCTTCTTTACCAAGCTGAATGTTGGTTCAATGTCAACCTCCACTACAAATCTTTGTTCCTGAGAGTCTTTTGAAATCACTTCAACAAACACAGGTGGGTGAATACATTTCCTTGCAACTTCTTGTAAATCATTGCTAAAGCACTTTTCTATATAATCCAGTGCATCAACAAAGTCTTCTCGGTTTTTGACCTTGATGCCAATGATCTGCCCATGTGTCCAGCCCTTGTCCTCAACACTGTCCATGACACCAAAATGGATGGTGCCATTTGTTCGAATGTTCATGCAGGCTGAAGCAAATCGTATCACTTCAGAGGCAAATTTTGATTGCAGTTGATATTTGTTCAGTTCTGCAGCAGTGGCAAAAGATTTATATTCATGGCAAGGAATGATTAAATCACTGACTCCTGATTCTGGAGCAAGAACTGTGTCTTTCACATATTTGAAATCAGTATCCTGACTTCTAAATGGCCGACAGTTTCTGAGCTCTAAAACTTCATCAGCACTTTGAAGCTGGGATTTCTTGCTTCTTCTTTGCCTGTTGCCTGTTTGCCTGTTGCTGCTGGTTGTACCCACAGCACCAGAGCTGCCTCCACTCGCCGTGCCCTGGGCAGCGGCATTGCTGGCTCTGGCTGGGCCTGTTTGTGCATCTGTTCTGTCGGGTGTTTTGCTGCTGGAGTCCTTGGCTTGCTGTGCATTGTCCTGGAGCTGCCGAAGTTCATTTCTCTTGCGGATTAAGATCTGGATTTGGCCTTTCTTCATTCCTATGTCTTTGAGGAAAGACTCATCCACTTCCATTAGTGCTGGACCTGTCACTTCTTCTGCGTATAGTTTATCTACATACTCCGTCTTGATTCCAGTAGACTCCAGCCAACATTTGACGTGGTTCTCATCCCATTCATTCACAGGTAATGTTTTGTAATCTAGAAGTTAAAATTATATATAGCTAATACAAACTAATATTTGTTTGGCCACACTGAATGTTATATTATTTTCTTTCTACCAGTCACAGTGAGAAAGTCTTAACTTCTCAAATATGTCAGTTCTGATGACAAAGTATCCTTAACCTTACTCAGAAGCAGTTCTAAACAATGGTGCAAGACTAACAAATCAGCAAAGCAGGAAACTAGGAAGGAGACTTGGAAATGATCCTCAAAGGGAGTCAAGGAAATAACCCAAAATATTTTTTGCAGGGAAAGATGTGATAAGGTTTATGGGAATCAGCAGGGCTGGATTCCCTAAACTGGACAGGGTTGGGGAGATCATTTACCCACTTGAGTCTGATTATTTTCTGCTAAATGAGGATAGCATCAATACAAACGGTAAGATGATGATAGAAGTACTGATTAGTTCCCCACTAGAGATGAATCCTTCAAATGCAGATATTAAAAAGCAAATTGCTACATATAAAAAACAAATTTTCTGAAAGCAATACATACCCATTGTCTTTGGTGAGGGAAATCCTGCTGTTAGTGAACAAAACCCTAGAGGGGGGGAAAAAAGTCTTCAGATTTATGGTTAACATTTCAGTGTTAGTTCAAGCTGACTTTGGTATTCTGTTTTCCCAACTTCCTCCCCATCTTTTTGGTCCAAAGTAATTTCTGTACCTCTAAAAGCCTGCTACGCTGCTTCTGTGTGCCTACGTGAAGGCAGCTGCTCCTGCCTCTGACACACACATGGATGTGAAAGAAATAGGGGGTTGCTGGAGAAGCTTGTGCTGACAGCTGAGCCCAACAGCTCCTTCTGTTATATACTGGAGAAAAGGAGGCCCACCACCACTATATCCCCTAGGTTCCGTCTCTTGCTTTTTATTGCTTTTTCTCACTCTCCCTGCCTTTTGTTCCTTCACAGTCCCTTTTTTCCCCTCCCTTCTTTGGTAGGTACACTCTCCCCTGCTCCTTCTCTTTTCCCACATCTGTTCTGGTGCTTACCAAAATTTCCAAGAAGCAGTTCAACTCACTGCCCAACCCAGCAGAAGGTGTTCTGTTTAGTGGGGTGTCCTCGCCTGAGTTGTGACATCCTTCCTGTGCCCAACCTCCATCCAGGGGTTCAGAGATGGGTGGTAGCAGGGACAGCCAGTTCTGTACTGCAGGAGGAATGGGTTAAAGACACCTGCTCAGTGTGACAGCGGAGATAGGAGACATCCACAGTCAGCAATAACCATCCACGAGCCATGGCCCAGTCACCAGGGGTCACAGTAAAAGGTGCACTGTGATGGTGGTGTTTATTCTCTTACTGTGGTGTGGAGGCTCAACTCTCTGGTTCAGCAGGTGCAGTAGCTCAGCCAGCTCCACCCCTGCAGCTCGTGGTGCTAAACACTGCTGTCAGCAAGTGTAAAATGAGCAGCCACCAGTGCAGCTAGTGAAGGTCTCCACAATATCTGCAACTGTAAAGGTGGTGACTGAGGGAAGGAGACAAGCGCTCACTCCCTGGCACCACGGCTTGGCAGGAGGTGAGCTCAGCAGAAGGTGGGGGTCTGGGGAGATACTGGTTCTGGGAGAATAGGGTATGCTGGAAAAAACCAACAAGTGCACATTAACCTTTTTTGCACCTGGTCAGCCCTGTGGAAGGCTGGGCTGGCTGAGGCACCAGACTCACACCAGACTGCTTTGGTGTGAGCAGGTGGCTCTAAGGGGGAGTCTATTACGGAACTGCCCTGATGTGCTGTAGATGTAAGGCATCCCTCAGACCAAGTGTCAACAGGCCAGGTATGAAAATGGTGAGAGACTGATTTCCACTGACAGTTGGTGCAGCCCTCCCCCAGAAAAGGGGCAAAAATGTCCCTGAAATACTGGTCTTTTAGAGCCTTTGGCCACCTCCCGGGGCTGGGCTTGTACAGTGGGTCGGCTTGTGGTGAATCCCGTCCCGCGCTTTTCTCTCTGCCCCAGCCCGCTGTGACAGCTGACGTCAGGAAGCGTTTCACAGCAAAGTGCTTTACCGGGGAATCGAAACTGGAACGCAGGCTGAGCAGAGCCGGGGCAGGGCTGGGGAAGCGCGGCTGGAGGGGGCCCGGGGGTCCCTGATCCCTCCTGGTTCTAGCAGCAGTTGGGGGTGGCAGCGGGTTTGTGCTGCAGTGGGCTCTGGGTACTCGGGGCTGCACGGCTGGGCAGCGAGGGGGTGCAGCTGCGGGGCTGGGGGGCAGAGCTGTCTGCGCCCCGCTCCCACCTCTCTGAGCTGCTCAGACAGTCCCATGTAGTGCTGCCGAGCAGCTCCTACCCCAGTGGGGTGGCCGGGGGGACAGAGCTGGGCGGGTGGCAGTGGAGGGACATCCTCACTTTTCTTTAAACCTGCTACCAGTAAAATAACCCGCCAGGCTGAGAATGCCCCCACGGCCCGCAGCGCACCGAGGGCTTACCTTGCCGAGTGTTTCCAGCGCTGTCCTGGCTGCAGGTAAAGGGTTTCCGTAGGAGGAAGGGAGGGAAGGTGCTCCAACACCTCTGGTGCCAGGCTCTGCATGGGCAGCAGTCTGAGCACTGTGGGTGTTCTGCAGCTTCTACGAGTCTCTTGATCATTCCGGAAATAAAAAAGGGGAAAATGCTTTAGACAAACATCCCTGGTGAGCCATCAAGTCTCCACCCCCTCCGCAGCAGTGCTGCTGCTGCGTGGTGCTGCCGTTGCAATCCAGCAGCCTTAGCCTCACCTAAAACAGCTCTCAGGATGGGGTGTGGGATATATTTATTCTTCTTTTGTATTTTAAACTTTTAGATGCACCTCACTTACTGCCCTCACTCCAGGCCCCCTCACCAAGCAAGTAGTGGAGAGGTTGGCAGGATAACAGAGCACAAGAGGCTCCTTAGCCCAGCCCTCTCTGCCACTGGGGCTCAGGAAGGCTGTGCTGCACCCAGATCTGTCTTAGTGGCTTTCTGTTTCCTGTAAAGCACGTGATCAGTTATCAGCTCAGTTTCACCAAAACCATTTATTTATGGGTATTTCTTTACTGCACAGCAGCACAAATTCCTCCCATTTTATCTCACCTGTGCACCTGCCTCGGCCACCAGGCTGGAGGTGGCTAGTGCCTGCGGACAGTCAGAGTAACAAACGAGGCTCCTGGACCTTCAGGGAGGCTCAGTGCTCCCCCCGACCCGAACAATTCCTGCATCCTCTGTTGGATCAGCAGGCCGGCAGTGGTTTGAGCAGGCTCAAAAACCAGGCACGTGTCCCTTCCCCAGAGAGGCAGGACGGGGCTGCGGCAGGCCATGGCCCCTTCCCCACTCAGTTCTGACAGCTCCCAGAGCACCAGGCCTGCTGGGTTCCCTGGGCACACATTGTCACTAAAAGCTGTGGGGTTTTAATCTGAGTAGAAGTCTTTATTCAGTAGATTTATAAAAGACCTTTACATGAAAAATACAAAAATATGAAATAGGCTTTGAATCTTTTTAGGTAAAATTACCATTATTTTTTCAAGCTTTAGAAACATGTAACCTGCACAGTTTGGCATCTTAGGTAAATTGCTCTCACACTTTGTAAAAATAGGAAAAAAACATCCTGTACGTACCCCACCGTACATATTACTGGCAATAATTTATTTAAGACACAATGGCACAGTCATACAAATTCCCACTTCGTAATTTCTCCTTTAATTAATTCCATTGAAAGATGCAGTATCACTTTCCTCTTCCGGTTGTTATCTGATGATTAAATATAAACACAAAACTGATTAAGACTGATTTGGCATGCTTCATACTTGTACCACTTGGATTTGATACCACGTTGTAGTAAAAATTAAATAAATATAAATACATTAAATAAATATATTGTAAAAGAACACCCCAGTTACATTAGAATTCAGCATTTCTTAATCCTAGCACATGTGATGCTTTGTCACAGCTTCAAGGCCAATGTAAAGAAATACTGCATCTTTAACCACACAGGCTCCCCTGGATGGAATTACCAGCCCACAAACACAGAAAATAGGGTTCTACAGCTCTGTGGCACCCCTTAAACACTGCCCTGATTTCACTGCTCTGAACAGCTCTCGATTCCTGTTTAGCTCTTTTCCTCAGGACTTGTCTCGCCCCTGGCCCTGTGGCTGTGGACTTTTCTTACCCCTTGAGGGACATTTGCGGCTGATGAGGCACTGGCAGCTCCCAGCTGCCATCGGTGTTCGCTGCAGGTACTTGTGCAGATCTGTTCTCATACTGTGAGTTAAGCTGAGGACTGTTCAAGCTCTTCTGTGAATACTGGTTGATATTAAACAACAAGGCTTATTTTCAGAGTAGGTAAACCTTGAATTGATGTTTCAAGTCAGAATTTTTTAAAACTTCATTGTTTCTGCTCAAGTATGAGGGACTAATTTTCCAGGGTAGTACTGATTAAACAGAAATGGTACTTTCATACCATTTTTTGGATAATCATGAACGATTCCCCTTACAATCACTGTGGTGTGCCTAATGCTTAATGTGGCAGTAGTGCAATGGCAGGTTCAGATGATTTGCTACACCAAAGGGCTCCTTTTGCACATCCCAGTCCCGAGTAATTATATGATTTCAATCACTGAATTTGAATTTTTTTTTTTTGGTAGTAAAACACATCCATTACAAAATCACATACAGTACAGGGATATTGGGTGATGGTCATATCCAGCTTTTGCTCTTCATTTCCACAGTCTTGAAAACTGCCTTGGAGTCAGCAACTCCATCTCCAGGGTTCATCGCTTTACCACTCATGCCCTGGGCTCCACTGTCTCCTGATCCAGCACAGGCACAGGTACAAGGCACTTTTTGGAAGCTTGGTTTCTTCAGAGACAGAGAATTCAGCTCCTTGATCCCACTTTTCCCTGCTAAGGGTAGGCCTGTGCTTGGAACGTTGGTCCCAGAGAAGAAAGCTCCATCCCTCTCCTCTCAAGCCGTGTCTCCTGTAAGGCTCAGCTCTGCAGAGTCCTCAGCATAGTAATGCTGGAAGAGTCTTTCATGGCAGCAGATGTGCATAGCGTGGTAGGTGTGCAGGAGCAGGCAGGGGAAACGAGCTGTAAAGTAACACACAAAATCATCTGGGATGGGGCCCAAGGTCTCCTGCACTTCGGGAGGCAGCTCCCTGTAATGGTGCTTCTGTGGAGGAAAACAGAAGAGGAAAAGCTCAGTCAGAAGGTTTGGTCAGGAGCCTCTTGTAAACAGAGCTGTTGGTGTTCTTGGACACAGTAACCTCCTGCTGGTCTCTTGTAAAGGAGCTCAATACCTAAACCAGGGTCTGACACAGGCTGGCAACAACAGCAGCCAGAGGCAGGAGCCCAGAGTGCATGAGGAAAAGACTCCTTTACCTTATTTCTCATTGCCCTCAGAAGGTCCCGGACGGAGCCACCTTTATAGGATCTGAATTTTCGAAGATCTGCAAGAGAAACAAATTTTTTTGGTGTTGTGATGCAGTTTTAGGTGCTGGGGTGTGTGTCTGCAGCCACAGATCCTAGGTGTGTTTTAGTACATAAACACGTACTTGAATTTGAAGAAACACTTTACTGGCAAGTAACAGTGATGTGCCAAAACTGAGACAGTGTTATCCTTACTTTCCTGTCTCAGCAAACTGGGAACAGCAGGTAATTCCCACTCTGATAAAATGTCCATTACCTGTCTGAAGAGGAACAGTGATGTGCTCTCTCCAGTCCATTTTCACCACTTCTCTTCCACCTCTTTCTAATTGCTTGACTATTGGACCATCTAAAGATTCTTTCTCTATCCGATCACTAACATCCTGGAAGAGACATTCAGATTATTTCTAGTTTTATTTCCAAGCTTTTCCCAATATTTTCAAATTGCTGCTTCTGGCCAATCTCTCCTGGTAATAAAGTTAGAATTCCACTTCACTCCATGACAGTGCTTGGGAATAGGATACAGAAGTTTCCGAGATTATTGGTTTCACCCTCTGCCAAAGCTTTTTTAGCACAGAGGAGAAGGTAAGGCTGGAAAGGGTCTCAAGTCCTCAGCCACTTCCCACCCCACATCAGGATTTAGTGCATGTTCACTCCTGTTCTTGAAAACCCTCCTGGGCCACATTCTCTGTGCGTACTGCAGCTGCTAGAGTAGACCTTCCTTCCACCAACTGACCTTGGTAACATCAGTTCTGGCCCCCTGGGAAAGATCTGCTCTAAGACTAAGCCAATTGCTTAGGAGCTACACCCGGGTTTTACAACTGGGCTGCCTCACTCCTCACAGTAAGGCTGTGGATTCTGTGACCTCAAACAGGCACAAATGAGAGACTGAATTCAACACCTGAAGAAAGTCTACAGGAGCCCTGAGAACTGAGAGGAGAGAAAAGGTCATCACAAACCTGAAAGAACTGGAGCTGTTTTTCTAGACTCCAAAAGAAGGGGTGTTTGAGAACACAGGTGGCAGACGGCCGTTTCTGAGGGTCCATGTTTATCATCTGCTCTATTAAATCACGAGCAACAATGTCTTCTGCAAGTAAGAGGGTGCAGGGAAATTTATTTCTTTTATTTTCTCTACATTCTTAGGCTGTAGTGAAATGTAAAATTTTGTAATTTTATAATATTTTGTACTTCAGAAATTCATTATGGTCTCTACTTCCTCCTATCCTGCTAGTTCAAGTGCTGCCCTCACAGATGTGCTGGACAACCAAGAGAAAGATTATCAAAGACTAAGAATATCAAAGTTCAGCTCTCTCCCACCCTTTAAATACAGGAAATAACTTCACAGTCACGATTGCACGGTTCCAAATTGTGTATTCCAGAAATGCTCTGGGGTACTAACTCTGAGAACTTTAGGCCCTCTACTTCAGGAGGACCTGAGGAGTACAACCTGCCTCTCTGCCAGGCTGGGAGTAACTGTGGGCCTTGGTTCTGTCATTGGTGTTGGTGTTTAACAGCCTGGCTGCTCACTGATCCCTGCAGTGCAGTCCTTACCATGCCTCCCTGCATCCAGAGCCTCCAGGCTGTATGCTCCCAGCAGGATGTTGGCTTGCCGCTGCAGGGACTTGCCAAAGGGATGGCCACCTTCAGACACCACGTAATAGAAGACACAGCCAGCTGAAAAGATGTCCACGGTGTATGTCTGCAAAGAAACAGCCTTCAATAGCGGTATCACCTTTTCCCCCTGAAAGCTCTGATTGTCACAGGGTGGTTATTTTGCATCTGAGAGCAGAAGGAAATTTTCAGACTTGCACATTTGAGCTGCAAGGTAGCCTGGAGGCCCAGGCACCAAGTGCTGCCTATTGCAGGGTCTGGCCTGCTCCTGGGCAGCCTGGGAAGGGCGAGGACTTACAGGGTTCTCTTTGCAGTCTTCACTCAGCATCTCCGGGGCGATCCAGCCTTCGGTGCCCGGCACGCCCGAGCGGCGGCTGAAGCTGTGCCTGCCCACGGCCAGCTTCTTGCACAGCCCAAAGTCTGAAATCATGGCTCTGACTTTCCCGTGAGCGTTGGGCATCGAGATGAGGATGTTGTGGGGCTTCAGGTCCCTGTGGACTGTTACAAACACCCACTTATCCACTCAGGCACTCCCAATAATTTTTGTAAATTTTAAAAGGAACCTTTCACAAGGCTGAACCACCATTCATTAAACCAAAGTCATAACTTCCAATGATTGTCACTGGTAGAGGCTCATTTTTTTATTCCGTCATGTTTTATATGGCTCCCATCTAAAAACTTCAGCACCCTGCACCAACAGTAAGGACTTGCTTTAGTACTCTGGGGCTGTAGAATGTTGCAGGGGCAAGGCCAGCATCAAATCATAAAACCAGGGAATGGTTTGGGTTCAAAAGACGGATCTTAAAGATCGTCTCATTCCAACTCCCCTGCCATAGGTAGGGACACCTTCCAATAGGCCAGGTGAACAGACCAGTACCAGGCCAGTTTCTTTTTTTTCCAGTTAAGAAAATTTAGTCCTCCCTCCAGTCCTGAAAGGAGAGGCATTCTTACCAATACTCAGGGAGTGCAGGTAAGCCAGCCCAGAGGTTGTCTGCTGCAGGAGAGTGATGGGTTGTAAGCCATGGTGGCTGAAGGCCTTCTGCTCAACATACTGCAACAGAGAACCAGGAAAGTCAGCCACAGCACTGCTTAGAGGCTGCATAAGTAATAAATCCATGCACTTCACCCTCCCAAAAAGATGTGACTGGGTAAATTGTGCTAGCTGGTAGCATACAGCAAAGAGGTTTTTTTTGGCTGAAGGTGATGATCTCTAAAGTCTCATTCAGAGATAGAATTCTGTATAGCACTGTGCTCCAGAAAGAAGAACAAAGAGTCTTCAAAGTCTGCATGGTAAGAGGGGGAGGATGACTAGAAGGGAGTCCGTCACAAGAAGTTAAAAATCAAAGGACAGCAGCTTCTGTCCATAAATCAGTCCAGGGTTAGGGATGTTTTCTAAACGTCTGAAGCCATCCCTGTTCTAGGAACATGTAATTGTCACAGAGGTGACAGTGGGAGTAAAGGGAACATCTCCTGGGTCAGGCACTTCAGCAACTTAAGCTCAAGGGAAGTGAAGGCCTTCCAGGGAGAAGATGTTCCCAGCTCTGTAGGTCACCTCCTGTAGGGTGGCAGCACACAGCTCGATGGCGATGTACTGGAACTGCCGGTCCCTCTCCGTGCAGAAATAGCGGATCACGTTCGGGTGCTCGTCGGACTCGCGCAGCAGCTGCACCTCCCGGTCTGCGAAGCTGAAGCACTCGGGGAGAATCCTCTTCACTGCCACATCGCGGTTATCAAACGAGCCCCTGCAGCCAGGGAGGGAAGGCACAACGACCCTTCACACTCGGGAGCCAAAGCACGTACAGGAAACGTGACAACAGAAGCCACTGTAGAAGCTAATGAAAGCATTTCCCGTGCTGGAAACAGGTATGTTTGGCCAGTAAACACCTCTCAGGGAAGTAAAGTAGTTTTTGCTAGTGAAGAAAATGCATGAAAATATTCCAGACACATGCAAAAAGTTTCATTTCTGTTCATAGCAGATGTGAGGGCTTTTATAAAAAAATAAATTAAAAGGACCTAATACAAACACAACATTGGTCTGTTTAATGCACACATTCTCTTCTACCTGTAAACAATTGTCCCTTCAGCTCCGTGTCCCAGTACATCTTTAGGGTTAAACGAAATCTTGCCAACAATCACTCGGTTTGCTTCTTCATCTGAACAAGAAAAGGAAAACAAGCACTGGTTTAGGATGGGGCAAGGCAGCCTTTTAAACTGCACAGACTTCGGGGCCAGTCTGTAAAAGTCTTTTTAGCTCATGTTTAAATTTAACATGCATATGATCAAAAGAAGTGAACATGTCCACATTGGTACTTACCCTGATAAGGCAAATATCCTGTGGTGACCCAATGAGCCAACATCAAGAGTCAAAACACATTTACACACACCTCCTGACATAAGGTCTGGAAAGATTATGGCTCACAGCTGTGAGAAATGAGTGGCTCTCAGCAGCCAAATTCTTTCTAGAAGTTTATAGATGTTGAATTAAGAAATGCTGACTGACAGCTACAGAAGTGGGTTTAATAGCCTTTGGAGGGACAAATGAGTGCTCAGGAAGACCAGGCTAATCCTGGCTAATTAGGCAGGTTGCGCTGCCTAATCCCCATTTCTTGAGTTCAGTTAATCATCTTTAATACTTGTTTTTATTTGAATTAATATCTCCCTAGAATGGCTACAAGTGACAGGAACATACTGCCCTGGGCAGCACAAGCCCTCAGCTGGCTGTTACTGTAAAGCAACAATCCTGCTGAGGGTCAGGGCACGGAGACCTGCCTGTGGTGTGCAGGGCTCAGCCTGAATGAGGACGATGGTTCTTTTCATCTTGCTGAGCTATGAAGTATCATCAATAATATCAATAATATTCTCCTGTGCCATCACACAGACTGGGGAAATAGAGACACAATAAACCACACGGGGTCAACTTTACCTCCCTCTTCTTGCTCAGTGGAGAGGCAGCTCCCAACATCAGATGTGGAGATGTTGGAATAGGCAGAGTGGTTTGATGCTCTGGGGGACAGGTTTGGGGTGCTGGCAGCTGAGCTCTCTGTCCGGCCATATGATGTGTCCAGGAAATCTGCCTCGGGCGGGAGGTCACTGGGAGCACCAAAGGGCAGCTTCTGTTGCTGCAAGAGCTGGATCTTCTCTTCCAGCTGATGCTGCCTCTGCTGCTGCTGGTGGACACTCTGTGAGAAAGGACCTCAGTGAAGATTTGGCAGTCAGGTCATGCAAGGGAACTCTACAGCTATTGGGGAGCTACTTTTAAAAGGTGGGAGCCAAACTCTCCTGCCCTGTCCCTGCCAACCACACAGGTTGGGGAACGTTCACTCACAATTTCTATTTCATTCTGGACTTCCATTGTCAAGATGAGAAATCACATGGCTTGGTTAAAAAGCTGTTATTAGGTTGACCAGGTGTCTTTAAACCACAGAAGGATAAAGGCTTTGATCCAAAACCTGGAAAACCTGACAGTGGTTCAGGTGAGGAAGAGAGGAGTGAAGCCAGTAGTGCTAAGATCATGTCCAAAAAGAGTAATATCTACAAAACCCGCAACTGGTGGATGGAAAAGAAAACCTCTCCACAGTTGGCACATATGGCCAGAGAAATCACTGTTAAGTCAAACTCGTGCCTTTGCTCCCCAGTGCACATCTGTGAAGAGGGAAAATCCCTGGAGTGTGTCACTAACTCCTGTATCATTTCTGGGCTCTACAATGTTCCTGATTCTCCCAACACTCAAAAGCACATCAAGCCAGGTCAGCATTACCATTGGGTAGGTGATGATAAAAGCCACCCAGCCCACAAGCAGGAAAGTGCTGAGGATGATCGTGGCCATGTCCTTCAGCATGGAGTCCACTGGAGCCTCCGGCCGTGGGATGGGCCGAGCAGGAGTCTCCTCAATATCCTTCGGAGCAGCTGGAGGCGCTTCTGTTGAGGAACCTTCAACGATGTCAATGACCTGAGGCAAAGAAAGTTCTGTTAGCTCAGTATCTCTGTGGGTAATGAGGCATTTATAGCCAGCCTTTCTGCTACATCATTTTTAGTCATTTCTAAACCTACCAGAGTCAAAGATTTGCATGTGGGGAAAAAAAAGCAGTGGAAAGCCTTAATTCTGAAACAAGGAATGACACTTCCTCATACCAGTGATTCTATGTGCTAAGTACATGAACATCTGATACAAAAAATGTGAAGTAATTCCACGCAGCTTTCCTTCTGTGTCCTTCCCCAACTTCAACTCCTTTATATTCTTCTATCATGCAGTAAGAGAATTATTCTCATCACAAACCTCTTCAATAGTGGCTTTATCAGAGTCAGCTGGAATCACGTTTTCAGGCCTCTTCGGTAAGTTGCTTGGGAATTTCTCCAGGATCTTTGTGGGGGCAGATAATGGTGTTTCATGGTGCCCTTTAAATGAAACACACTTGTTGAAACAGAAAGTTGTCCTTTTTTAGGAAAGATATCCTTGATTGCAGAATCTTTTCTGAAGAGTGAGAACATCACAAAACACGATGCTCATGTATAGAGCAGGAAAGAGAAAGAAGAGGGAAAATGGAGGGCAGAGGTCACTGAGAACTGCAGAGGAACATGAACTGTTTCAGGGAACTGCCTGAGATACTGCAGGAGAGAGGGTATTAACAAGGAAAGGGATCATGGAAAGAGAAAGCTTAAAAAAGCTGAAAGTTGCACACTGTCCCTGCCCCAGAGCTCCTGCCACATACATCACTCAATTATCACCAGTCATCACTTAAAACTGAACTTCAGACAGTTCCTCATTTTTGAAGCAGAATTGTAAATGCACTGAAAAGTCAATTCCAAAATTCAGGGACTTGGGACACACAGGACAGACTGACAATTAATAAACATTATCTTCAGCCTCTGTGTTTCAATCCATTTACAAAATGGAGGAAACATGACTGTCTGATCCATATGATGAGAATTAAGGTAACTGCATGCACAATAAAAAAATCCAAAAGGACCCAAATACAATATTTACAGTAAATAACAAATTACTATACCCCTCTCTGAGGGAGGGGCAAATAAGCAATAAATAACTTTCCACACATGGAGCACTTCACCCTGTCATGAAATAAGGCAGGAGCCTTGGGAAAACCAGAAGGCAGGTGGATATGTAACACATTAGTTTATATGCAAATGAGGATGAATTGGACACTATTACTAGAATGCAGTAATTATGGCCAGGCAGGGCCTCCCACACCTATCAGCAGCCAGTCATTCCAGTAGTTGAGCTTGTGCTTTTCCTTCAGCCTGCCCGAAAACTTCACATCGGTGCTGGGCGTGATCACGCACTCGCCGTTGTCTTCAATGGTGACTCCTTCTGTTTTTGGACCCTCTAGCAAGGGAATGGCGCTGCCACGGGGCTACAGAGAGATCAGTGTTACAATTACTGTTACTGTGACCTTAGAATATTTAATTAGGCAACTAAATTAAAAAACTCGAGGTCAAAATGGGTGGGCAAGCAAAGATTACTGGCAGCAAAGTCACAGTGTGTAAACACAGCCATTATGCCCTTAGCAGCTGCTTCCACAACCTTGGACACTGGACCTTTTCAGGGACATGTTGCCTGGGAGATGAGATTACTCCTTTTCTCTTGTTTTTCCCTAAAGTTAAGCAGGATCTGTATTTCCTACCTGGCAGCCACAGTGAGCAAAACAGAACTATGATGCAGTTTCCTGTCTGTGGGGAGTTACTTTGATGAGCACACCAGCAATTTTAACATGAACCACAAAACACCAACAATAGCAGTAACCTCAGGTCTGCTCCTGCTGAGCCTGCCTGGCACAGTTTCTGGGGAGCTGCACTTACTGCTTTGCAGCATTGGAAATGATTCCAGAAGTATGGTCATGCCTTCTAGGGTTTGCTGCTAATTGTTTCAGGAAATACTTAATTTGCTGTGCATTTCTTGACAGAAATCTGTAAAACCCTAAAGTTTCTGTAGATGTACAGCCTTCAGTGTTTTATTTTCTATTTTAATTTAATATATGTTTATGCATGATCCCATTTCAATCTTTTTTCCAAGCCCAGGACAGCACTAATTCCATAAAGGCACTTTCCCACCCAGCAGCTCCCCACTTACCACGACTGTGACTCCCTCGTGCACCATGGAGGGCGACGCGTACAAACTTGTGGAGTATTTCCCCACGTACAGGGTTGGGCTGCGGAAAAACAGTCACTGTTAGCAGCAGGCAAATGGATGTTTTACCATCTCAGCTGAAACCTGGGAAGCACAACCCTTCAGAACAGTGCAGGAGCTTCCCAAGTCATCAGTATTTGTATCTTGAAAAGCCTTGATCTGTAAAATTATTTGAAGTACTGCAATACTATGAAGCCTTTTTTTTTAATTATGAAAGCACTGACAGTTCATTATTCACAGCACTGTTGCTCATTTGATATAACTCATGTCCTATTTCTGCATTTTTCAGTAACTGGCATTTGCCAAAATGCTGTGCACCATTTTTATAATGTGAAAAGCTTCATGTTAGGAAAATCAGTTTAATTCCACATTCTGAGAAACTATTCAACACAGAACATCTGATAAAACTTAGGAATATACACTTCCTAAGTTTATAAGTTTTTTGGTTTGGTCTCTGACTTTACACACTAAAAGATCAACTATTATATAAAAGAACACCTGGAGAACAAGAACTGCTTTTATGCATTCTTTTCACCATATTGCATCTTGTAGAACAACCCTTAACTGTTTTGCTTAATGACAAAGCTCTGTCAAATGCACGGTGAGAACAGCAGAATCTCAGACTCACGTCAGTTTGCTCTTGGTCTCTGTTTCCTTTGGGAAGGGATATTTCCACTTGGTGATGTGTCCGACCTCCCCGGACATGAAGGTCAGGTAGCGCAGGGTCTCGATGCCCACGTTGGTGTGCAGGACTTTCCTCAGCCCCTCTTGCTGCCAGATGTAAAAGGCCACCACGGGGGACGCGTAATTCTGGATCCACAGCACGTCCCCGGACTCACGGTCCACGGTCACCACCAGCCCGTCCCCGTTGGACACAAAGTGGGACATTTCTGCAATGCACGGACGTGTGGAGATTACCTGGATTCTGCAGCTTTAATCATGCACAGGAACAGTTCTGCCTGCAGTCACCATCACACCTTTCACTGCACAGCAGTTGAGCAGCAAAGCCGTGGCCACAAGTGGGCTGATACAAGTCCAGAGTATTGCAATCACGTTGTGCACCACAGTTCAGGCTTGCTGCATCTCCTGCCATTTTTCACTGATTTTAAGGAATCACACCTTCAAGAGCTGCACCCTCCTGGATTAAGTTTACTTGAAGCTACCTAACAGGCTTTAGATATTGCAGTATGTGATGGATAAAAATGGGCAGAAATACATGCACTGCACAAAAAAAAAAAATCAGAGTATTTTTGCCTATATACAAAAACCCACTGCAGGAGGGAGATAGCAAGTAAATTCTTACTGTATTTTATGTCTTCATCAGGCAAAGTAGCTGCATAATCAAAATAGGTGGCATTCCATCGCAGCTCCTTCTTTTTGGTGTCATACATTGTGATTGTGTACTCTGTTAAAAAATATACAGTCTGTGAAGCAAAAAAACCTGTGAGAGAATAGAATCAATCTTCTCTAATCTGAGACACTGAGACACTCCTCAAACACTGAGGACAAAATCTGAGACACTCCTCAAACACCACACACCACTCACTGCTGTCAGCATTTCATTTCCCCAACACTATCCCACTTAAGGAACACATTAATAGAGAGGTTAAAGAACAAGGCTGTGACACTTATTCCTGTTTCTAGTCAGCACCTCCATGGTGTTGGTCTAACTTTACCAGTTATTTAGCACACTGCACTTGTGATGTCAGTGGATCTGCTCTATTTCCATCTTCTTTAAACAGTTTTTAAAAGCAGTATGTTACAGAGCAAACAGTTCACAGCTGCTACTGGAATACACCATTAATTACAATACAAATGCCACTTAGACAACATGAAGAATAATGGACCGACTGCCAAAGTTTAAAAAACAGTATCTTTCTGCTGCTACACTTAACAATTCTTCTGTGTACAGTCTAAAATCATAATTTACAGAAGTTTTTCTAAGAAACTTGAAAACCTGAACTGACTACAGGGTCATTTGTTATGAGCCTAAACTTTAAAAACCAGAATTTTCTTTTAAACTACAGGAAAAAAAAGCATATGACCTGTTCTCCCAAGATACAGCAGGGATGTTGATGGGCAAAGACTTTCTGCAAAAGAGGAAGTCAAGGTCTGCTGTTTCTCCCCAGTCATGAGGTCAACCACGTACCAAATATCCTGCTTTTTACCTGAAATCATAATTTAAGCCACATTACCATTCACTTGGAAAAACTGCACTTTCATTCAGCTTTTCAGTCTTCTTTTTTCTTTAGTAGACTCATGGATTTAGCACAAATAAAGCATTTTTAATAAAACAGTTTTTCAGAGTCAGGCTTAGTTTCATCATTTAGCACTACTGGCCAATCCCAAATACCAGCACTACTGACCACAACCCCCAAACCCAAATACAGTATTTAGAACAGTAAGAGTACTATTGGCTGAATGATTTTTTCACACATAAAATCTAACAGAGCTCTGAGTGCAGCAGATCCCGTGGGCTCTCAGACAAGGAGACTTGAAGTGCTCATGGTGAATGACAGGAGGTGGGGAAAAAAAAGTGAAATTTGACCTATCAAATTTCTTAAGGATTGTAATCCAAACATCCCACTCAAGACTATGTGAGCCATGACCTTAAGAATTTCTTTGAAGTTAATACAGGTATGTCATGTTTAGAAGCTTCAAATAAACATTTTTCTCTCATTTACTGGCAAGACATGAAGTGGAGAACCAGAAGGAGTATTGGCCCTTCAGGAGACCTAAAAAACCCCAATACTAATCTCAGTCTGATCTTCACATATTTTACTGTTGTGATAAGTAATAACTGTCCTTCCTTCTCCTTTTCTCTTCCCAAACCCATCTGCAATTAGAATGAGTCAGGACAGTGAGCCATCAATTTATTATTTGTACTATAAATGAACTCACTGTACCTCAGACAATGGAGGATGTCTAACTGTGGTGCAGTGGGATTTCTAATTTTATCAGACAGTCAATGACATTTATAATCATAAGAAGATTTTAAGTAGAAATCGCATTTTGTTGAGAGACTGCATCTCAAGAAACCAAAAAATCCCATACAGGCATTTCACTGCTTAGAAAAGGAATTTTCTCCTTCAGGAAAAGCAATTGGTTTTTAATCATCACACAGTAACTGCTTTCTGTGTTAATCAGATTTTCTGTCATCGGACAGATTTATGAAAAACCATAATTAATACCCCAAATAAGGCCTATTTCCCTCAGTCCGTCTGGAATTCTTTACATTTTGTGGTTGCTGAACATCTTACAATCTAATGGAGATAAAATTTGAGCTCACCCATGTACAGGATCCCATCAGAACTGCGACAGGGAGATGCCTGCACCAGCTCTGGAATAGTAAATGGAAGTTTCTAGGGGAAAAACAAACAAACAAACAATAAAAGCTCATCCATACTGAGGTGATAGTCTTCACATCTGTTCACAGAAAAGGGTGACAGTTTTTTTTATTGGTTATTTCTATTATTACAAAACCTGAGAATTCAGCCAGAGTAAATACTGAAATATTTAACAATACTGAAATTCTTAAGGGAAATCATAGCAGCTGCCAGAGGAAAAAAGAAAGCCAAACATTCTAATTTTATCAAGCCAAACATTTTACCTGAGTATTGCCACAAAGTTTAAAAATTAAAGTCAAGCATTAGGCAGTAGCTGTGGCCTACATAGATTGGTAACTAATCTGAAAGATTCAGCATTTTTGTTTGCTTACTAAATCCTACAAAGACACCTTCTAAAGGGGTTAGCACTGAGCATGTATTAATCCTGCTTGGGGCATATGGTTTTAGAAATGTAAGTATTTGGGTGAGAGTGACACATCTGATCGGTGTTATTTTGGGTACACCTTTCCCATCAAATCACATAGAGATTATTCAGTATTTGGATGACAAAACATAAATTTTATTTGTAATTATCATTATTTTAGCAAGTTACAGAAAAGTTGTACAAGGGGACAAGATGTGGTGTTGATATTTTCAAGCAGAAATCACTTCCTGACAATCACAAGGCGACAACGTTCTTCTCTAACAAAATATGTTTTCCTTCTGCAAAGGCATGAGGCTGATCGGGGCACTTTTTAGGAGAGAATTTGAAAAATATACTTACAGTCAAGCCTTCACTGTTCTTGCCACCAAGCGTGTACAAACTGCCATCGTTTGGGTCTGGAAGAAATGCTGGCCTAGGATTTAAGCAGCAATTATAAATGATAAAAAATGTACTGTGCTTCTCAGAGAACAGGAAAGAAACTGTGGTCAGCACTGGCTTCACAGAGAACTTAATCTGACTAAATTTTTTGCAGTTTCATTTATTAACTGTGAAAATTAAAAAATATCAGGCAGTTTCAAAACTGATAAAACTTAAGACCACTAACGTATTTGAATATTCAAAGATCCAAATGTGGCAGGCATTGACTCAGATGAAAGCTTTTAAGCTAAACCTACAAGCTCTTATAATGACACAGAATTAGAACAAAACCAAACAAATAAACAAAACCAAAGAGCATAAGGAAGGCAAGAAACAATAAAAGAGTTGCCAAAATTAAGTAAATTTGGGAGGTAAAGGGATCCCTACACCCAAGCTACACAAACTCAAACCCTAATGTCTATGATTCTATAATTAAAAAAAAGAAAGGATGTCACCACTGACTTCAGAGGCAAAGTTAAAGCCCCAAATTTTCTAGCTAAATGTGAGGTTGCTGCAGGAACCAATCTGAAGTTACAGCTCAAGGGTGTCATTTGCAGATTCTGGTCATGGTGGTGATGATTTGAGTCTCTGTTTGAGGGGGGTAAGTACAGAACCCAGAATGAGTCCTGGCTCTGTCACTTCACACCTGTCACTCGTGGCACAGTTCACAGCCCTGATGTCCAAACCCAGCAAGGGCTCCAGAGAACAGGCTGCAGACAGGATATTTTTTCTTAGCTATTATATGTAGCTAATTCTATCCTTTTATCTGTTCCCCAAACCACCTTAAATTGCCTTCTGTAAGGTGTGCAGCTTGTCTAGAACACAGATGGGTTTGGCTCAAATTAAACCAAATTTCAAGATGTCAATGAAAATTGAACAAGCTGTAAACGAGATAAAGGAAACAGACTTACTCTTCCACATGGATCGGCACCTGGAGGACAGGATCTGCACACACAGAGAAAGAAAAAGTCAAAATACTGGCAATTCAACCCCTTGAACTCTCCAGATACAGGATTAAGTCAGGCCTGCAATATGTCTCTCCTTTTAGAAAGGCTGATGCACAGTTTGAAAATGAACTCTAAGCAGCCTCCTCTTGTTCCTGGAACTTGGTTCATAAAATAGGAAACTACAAAGCACCTGAGAAAGTCTTCTGAAGTTCTTTGCTCGGTTTTACCAACACTAAATACCTCAAAATTACTGAGACCTTACAAAATCCTGAATCATGGGATTTTCATTCCTGATGCCAACACCACCAAAGTATCCCGATTCATAAGACATACTCTACAATTTTCAAGACAAACGTGCTTATTAATGGGTATGTTGACAGAAAATACCTCAGAAGCCAAGAGGATGCAATCCTCAAACTATCTCCACTTCTACAGAGAAAATCAAACTACACTGGAATGAGTCTGAGTAAGAGGATAAACTGTGACCAAGCAAACACTGTTTTTTCACCTCTTCTGTCTCTGTGCAAACATCATGATGCAACAGGAAGGAAATAAGAACAAAAACAATGATGTTTTGAGAGCCTCTGACTGGGAAACTGGCACAGATTCTGGGCAGCCTGAGTGTACTGGGATATCTGCAGAGCTAAGCAAGACAAGAACAGGAAATGCAGGGTTCAGTACATGGGGCTTACAGAGTCTGTACCACTCTGCAGGGCATGGCACCACACCAGCTGCTGGGTTTGGTGGTAATGGCCTGCAAGGATGACCTGGTTTTACATGGATTAAAAATCATAACCCCCTACCCAAACAGATCTCTGGCTGCAACACAGCTGAAAGCAGCAGCCACCCAAAGATGCACAGGTAATGCCAGAGACAGAAAGAAAGCAGGATATGAGGGATAACAGTACTGTTACTTTTATTTCATTGATTTCTCCTTACAACAGTGAACACTCTCAGAGCAGCTTTGTTCAAAACAAAACTACATGTCATTTTTTTCTCTTTAAGCTTAAATAATGCTCCAGGATACATTCCCAAAGGTGTCAAAATAAACTCCATTTAATTCATTGAGAACCCAAACACACATCAAAGGCCCTAAGAATAATTAACATTCAAACAAAGAAGCCTAGTGACTCATCTTCGGTATCTGTCTCTACAGACCAGGCTGCTTAGTCAGACCTTTATTCCATTAACTACATCAAGCAATTCATTTCTATGCCTTGTGTGAAGAAACTGGTTTCAGGATGTGTTGGGAGGGACCCCCCACTTGTTGATTATATGTCAATTATTTCTCAGTGTCTGCTTCACGTATTCCACAAGCTTTATAATATCTAATACAACACGTGGTGACTTACATCATCAGCTCCCCATCTCTAGAGAAAAGCAAGAAAAAAGCATTTGCTGACCATTATATAAAGTGGATTGACTCCAGTTGAGTTGCTGGGTTGAACTACTAAAAGCAAACTGAGACCAAGTTTATGTACTCAGAGTATGCCTAAGTCTGGGTGAAATGACCCAAAAGAAGAGAGAGACATTAAAGACCAAAGGCAAGAGGTTTTGTAATCACAAATGCTTCTGGGAAGGGAACGCTCAGTTTTGTGAAAGAAACAGCATCATGAATCAGAGCAAGTGACACCTGGCTCAGTTAAGTAAGATTTACACAAATGCTACAAGCATTGCTAAAGGCAAAAGCCAAATAAACTTTGTAAGTCTGTTGATGAACTGATTACACACGGAGTGTCTCACTTGGTAAGAAAATAAACTCTCACCTGTGGTGACAGTGACTCTCACCTGTGAGACAACAGCAGCTTCACCAGCAGCACTGGGGCAACTCTGTCCTATCCCTAAAAATCCCCTCCATTGATCATTAGGAGTAACAAAGCTGCACAACTTGTTTTTGAAGTGACAACTGACTGTATATTTATTGTTCAAGTACAACAATGCAGATTTTCTATAAAATCACTATCTAGTCAACCTGGGCAAGACATAAGACTAACTAACATAAATAGTTTCTTGTCAGAATAATCTTCAGAAACCTTTACTTTTAATAAAAGGACTGTTTCTTCTCCAAATTAAATGGTGGTGTGAAGTTGTTATATGAAATCATAGTATAAAACTTCTACTGTGTGAATCAATCTCCAACTTTTCTAGCTGCACTGTTACTGACAGGACACATCAGCAGAACAACACAGAGTGTGATTGCCTCAAACACCTCCGTATTTCAGGGTTTTTTTCAAAGAACATTCAGGAAAATGTGAACAATTACAGGAAATTTCAAAGGTAGAACATGTCTTCTAGCAACTGATCCTGGTTTGTCCATGACATTTGCAGGAGAGTCTGGTTAGTAATGCTTTCCTATAGTTCCCTCTCTGCCCTGAAAATACAGTGGAGAACAGTAATACAGCAAAGCATTTCTGGGCTAATAGCTTGTTTTCACTTAATTTTCTAAGACTAGGCAATCTATTCTTATCAACCAAAATAAAGTGCTCCACTCTGCTCCAATTATCTCAAAGATCAGAGATTTTTTGCATGGTTTCATTGCCAACATAGTCCCACAACAGTGAAAGGACACACCCACGTATGTATGAGCAATAATTACTCACATTGAGCTTTAATCCCTAAACTTGTATTTCTGAAAGCTGTTGGGAAAATGTCACTTGTAACAATTTCCAGTGTCATCAATAAATGTCTCCTACACTTTAATAAACAATGCCAGAAGTCCCATGAATGTCTCTATGTTTTGCAATGTTTTCTGAAGCACTCCTGCCTATCAGATGACATGAACGAGTTTTATGGCAAATCCCAAGGTGTTCAGTGTGTACAGAAGCATCATTCTCATGAAAGTCCTTCTCTTTAGTACCATGCCTTCAACATCATGTGCTTCATCAGAAGTGAAAAAGATCCTGCTTTTACTTGATTTCTTAGTAACTGAAACTCGATTTATGAGCAAGGATAAAAAGTGGTAGATGGAACGGATTAAGAAGTTATGACAAAGCAGTAGGAATTTTTTTAGTACTTAGTGGCACATGAACCAAAACACTGATTATTCTGATGGCTTCCTGCACACTGAAGTGTTGTGAGTGAATTGTTAGAAAGCATTTATGGATTTCTGATTCATTTCCACACATGAGGCTCTTCTCAAGGATGGAGGAGTTCCGTTTCTAAAGTGAAAGGAATTCTCCTCTCACTACTAGCACCATCCACCTGGAAAGATCGGCTATGGAAAGCCATTTCTCTTCATTTACAGTTACTGAGGAGATGTAAATTTTCTCATTTTCTTAACACTTTCATGATCTTGAACTCAGGTTGTGGCTCTGCAAAGATTCTTTGAAGACAGACAATGAGCTCTTCACATTCACTTTCATGTGGTTTGGGAGCTGTTCCAACCTCAATTTCAAACTTTGTTTTGAAATAAGAATGCTCTTACATAAAAAGAGAATCTTAAGTTCAATTAATTGTTGCCAGGCCTTACAATAGTTTTCATATGCTTCAATACAGACCAGTAAAAGAATGAGCCCTCTTGTGACTGAAGTCACCTTTTGCTCCACAAGAGGTCAAACAGAAAAAGTTCTTGCAAAAGTCAGAGCACTGAGGCCTTCTCTGCTCTCCAGCTGCTCCCCACTCAAGTGTTGACATGCTGGGACTGGAACCACGTCATCCTGCTTTCAAAATTCCCTGAACTGCAGTTCCCTGTAATTAGGTAAGTCCCTCTAGCAGGCCTGATCAGTTCCAATACCAACAACAGTGGTGATAAACAATGAACAAAGCAACTATTCTATACTGGAATGAAAACTTGACAGAGACAATGTGATAAAACTGTGATAAAAATACATCTCCCTCTCCCTCAAGCTTCCATTCCGTGTACCAGGGAAAAGCCAAATTCTTGCAAGGTCCTACAGAAAGCTTTTTCCACTTTCTAGACTATGAAAACACATGTCAAAACAACTGTGGAGCATGGTGGGGGTGCGTTAGGAAGCAGGACACCATCCTGTAAATATATCCAGTGCTGGAGAGAAGATTGAGTTTTCTATAGATATTTCCATGGGTTTCCAATTTGTTTTTCCTACAGCCTCCACTGAGACAGATTATGTTACTGATTCCTACATTAAAAACCTACAATCCAGCACATACCAGCTTTAGCTTTCTGAATTGGTAACAAAACCTCTGTTAGCAAAAAATTTAGTTTATAGTAAAATAAAAAAATAAAATAAAAATAGTAAAATAAAAAAAATTTTATTTATAGTAAAATAACTTTAAGGAAAAAAATTTAAGAGGAGATTGATCTTACATTATAAAGATTCATTCTAGAACTCCAAGAGTTTATTCACAAGTACAGCAGTTATTAGAAACCTGTTAACAAAATGTCTGTCCAGTAATTTGGTAAATTATTTTGCTTCCCCAAAAATTAACGTCTTGACCTGGCAGCAGGCAGATGTCCCAATCCCGTTTTGGTTACATCATGGCCAGAATATATTTGTGAGTGGGCAGAAGTATATGACACATTTCAGATGGTTCTGACCCACACTTTGCATACATATATGGAAAACAGCCTTTTGAAACTGTAACCATACACTAAATATAATGCATTTGACTTTTCTCCACATTTCACAAATACACGATAAGATGAATTTGCCCTTTGACCAAAATCTGAGTATTTTTTAACGTACAAGATAAAGTTGTGTGTTTTCATCACTGTAATGTGCCCTTAGAGCCCATGACTGAAAAAGAGAAGTGGGAGACTGAAATGGTGAATAAGTCACTGCCCCACTGGAACGAGCTGGAAGAAACGGTTTCCTGCCCTGAGGCCCTACCACAAGGTTTGGGCTAACGGGCCAATTTAAACCCATGTCACCCTCATCTGCTGCTGCAGGGACAGCAAATGAGGCTAGAGACACAAACCATGCTCTGGAATTTGCTGAAAACAGTACTGTTCTACAAGTGTCTTGTTTTGACAATCTTTATTAATTTACAACCATGCACAAAGATATTCTTTCTTGCCAGGGAAAAACCACTGCTACTAAAGCAGGACCTAGAGACCTGAGATTTACCCTTTAAAATCTGTATATTGGATCCCATAAATAGATACAGTCTTTATATCTTTGTCTTATCATGAGAGCCCACTGACATCTACAGGTTATGAGTAAGGTGTTGGAAATCAACACAAAAAGGTGTTTTAAATCGATTGTGGGCCATCATTTTTTGGCTGCTACAGAGACCTGAAGATCAGAACAAAATTTCTACTGGCTCTAAATGAGGATCCAAATCTGCACATATTAAACGTTCTTCTGGAAAAATACTTTGAATTAGTTCTTAAGGGAAAGCTTTTAAGGAGCTGGTGAATGAGAAAAAAAAGAGATCCCTTTGAACAGTAAAACAGGACAGAGAGAAGAACAGAGGAACAGCCTGTCCAAGAGTACAGTTTGAAACACTGCACCCTTAGCATCTCAAATTCAATATTGTGTTCAATAAACCAAGCTCTTGAGTTAACAGAGACATACAAGGTGAGTTTTACAAAGATGTGAGGGAACAGAACAATCTTAAAATCACACTCTTAAAGCTCACACTGAAATCAGAACTGTGAAGTAAAGTCTGACAGCAAGGAGGAAAGCTTTCTCCAGATTCTGCCTTGCCAGCAGGTACTCAGGACCATCTCTTTCTCTGTCTACTTTACTTGTGTGTAAACACAAATCTGAAGTGCTGCACCTCTGTACCTTTCAAAAAGGTCTGTAGGAAATGACAGAAGTTGTTTTATTTCCATCAATTTTGGGAAAGAAGTTTCACCTTAAGGCACCTTACTGAGGATGCTCACTAAGTATCTTGCTAGTGGCAAGTGCAGAAAACGTGGGAGCCTCACGGCTGACAGCTCCTTGTATCCATCAGAGGTGGCACCAAGAGCCTCATTCAGCCTCTGATGTGAAATGTGAGCCACAGCCTTTCCAACGAGTGCCTTCAACACCAGGTGTTTGTGTGGGGCCACAGCACAGGCGAAGGTGTCTCTCAAAAATTGCAGGGGAGGAGGAATATGGGTTTTTCTCTAAACTTTCCAACCATTTGCCAGCTTTCCAAGGCCCAGGAAATGAGCTGCATCAGCTACCTGTTCACTGAAAAATCCTGAGAGCTGTCAGAGAGCACAACCCATCAAAGCCAACAGGAAATGAAAGATTTAAGCACCCTCAACAAGTAAGTCCACAGTCTCATCAAATGTAACTGCAGGGACACAGCTTATTTCTGACAGTGGAAAGTCCTATTCCTAATTGACCTATTTTTTGCCTGCTTTATGGGTAGCACAAGCATTCTGACTGCCTTTCTTGCCAGCACTCCATGAATGCAGGAAACCCAAACATGTTATTGTAGTGAAAATCACTGGCTCATTTACTCCACATACCTAAGATAAGCTTCAGTGCTAAATTAAAACAAGCCACACACAGCAAGATATTCATGTTTGTTTAAGCACTGCCTGATAATGAACATGGCCTTGTTTTTTTTCCCCCCAATGAAAATAAAATGTACCTGAATTGCCCTTTGTTAAATACCTTGCTACTCAAGTGCAGTAATAAAATGTTCCCTTCCTGGTGACTGCCACTGCAGCACTTCAGGTGACCTCCACAACTTCTCAAAGCACCTGAGCTACAACACACTGTTCATCTGCTGTAATCAGGGTAAAATGGCACCTGCAAGAGCACTGCTTGCAGTGCAGGCAGCTTCCTGCCAGGTAATCTCTGTAACAGCACCAGCATGTTGCTGACAGTGTACCCAACAACTGTGTTTATACACTAATATTCATAATTAATTCTGCAGTATTACATCTCTCCAGGGATTCAGCACAGAAAGCTGAATGGGCTTTCATTTGTTTCCAACACTGTCTCATCTGTTGGGCCTCTCACCTACAGGGTGACCACCAACAAATACAGATTTGCAAAAATAAACAAACCCCCTACAATTACAAATTAATTCACCAATTTATATGTACAGGTCCTTGTTCCATGTCCACTTAACTAAGTTAACTCAGGAGGCATCTTGGAACAATGACACCTACCACTAGTTGTTTTTCTTCATTGACCCTTGTGTGTTGCTCTATTGCACAGAAATAAACTAATGAGCAATAAGTGCTTTGCAAAAATCGAGTGAGCACAACTCATGTATATAAGATGCAGAATAATATATAATTAGCAGCAGAGAGAAAACAAGAAGTCCCATAAAACTAGATTATCCAGTCTGGCAGTTCTACAGAACTGACAAGAGTTTTGCAACATTTTTTATTTAAACAAGAGAAGTTCCTTGAGCAACACACTTTGATCAAGATCCTTTTTGTTACCAAAGTGTGTTCATTTCTTCCTCACAAAACCTCTTGCCACTTACTAAGTGTGGATGCAAAGCAATGCCAGATGTGATACCCTTCTAGACTAGGCAGGGTATGTTCATGTCAGTGGAATGACAAAGAGACCAGCAAGCTTTTCTTAGCCTACAGCAACACCAAATGAGGAAGCTGACAACTTGCTTTTAGGCAGGGCTGTTCAGGAAAAGGCGGGGTCTAAATTTAAACAGGAGATGAGAGAAAACCGAGATCCTTCAAGAAAATACTAGGCTTAGCCCTTTCTACTCTAAGAAGAGCTACAAAAGCCTTCTTTGCTCATTTAAAAAGTTAACTTTTTATCTGGTACATCTGCTTTCAAATACAAATGGCTTCACAAAGAAGAACAACTGGTTTGTACTGCAGACACCAGATATGCACAACCCATTTCCCACTACTTCAGCTCACCTACTAAACTGACAGATTTAAAAACAGAGGACAAAATGATGCAGTCACCAACTCCTTGCATTTGACCTTCTAATTTATTTCCAGAAGTGAAGGGAAAGTGCTACTCTCACCTCTGCCATACATAATCAGAGTCCCACTCAACAAAATTTGCATCAAATACCAAATTTTTCATGAAGATAGAGCTAGCTCTGCTCAGTAATTAAAATTACAAAATCACTTCCAGTCACCGAACAATGTTAAATTCCTTTACACAAGTGCAGTTCTTTTATTTTAAAAACCTGTGCTGTTCTTAAATATCTGTTGCAGAGAAAATCCCCGAGGTTTGCACAATATGCACTGTACCAGTGAATGTAGGGTATTCCAGAGACAGAATCATGCAATCCCTTTGCCTTCAGTTCTACAAGCTGACACATCTGTTCTGTTCTATGTTTGCTTATATTGCACTCATTCCCATAAAGCATGGTACCTACCAATTATACCATTACAGCTTAAACATTCGGGGGAAAAAACCAAAACCCCACAAACCTAAAAAACCTCATGTAAACCTGGAAAATACCTACAAGTGAAATTATGAAGATGAACATGACTCCAGAAACGCTGTAGCTTAATTCTGGAACAAAAGCAAAATTAAAAAGGAAAAGAAAGTATTTACCACATCCTACAACAGTGGAATTGCCAATTAATTTGACTGTTATTTCTGCTATTGAGTAGAGGGCATCAGGACACCTCCTGCTCACCTTCTTTTAAAGTCCACTTGATTGCTCCCGTCCTCTTGCTGACAGCATGCAAACTTCCATCCAGGGTTGAAACAAACAACAGTGTTTCTGGCACAGTTACTGAGCTGGTGTTCTGGGGAAAAAAACCCATATGATGAATATGATTATTTACTACAGAGTTTACTCATAACTGTCAGACACTACATGGGCTAGAACATCCCTTCTTTTAAAGGCACAGACTGAACAACTTCCTTGTCCCTTTGCATTCAGTGATTTTCGGTTTGGTTTAGTTTGCTGTTAACACTGTGGATCTTACTGTGCTAAGTTCCTCCAGAAACAGAAACTGGGATATGCTTTAACTCCACCTCCATTTTCAATTTGATATCAAAGTTTTCTTGTACTAGAGTTAGGAGAGACCAGAGACAGGGTTAATCTAGGAAAGGACTGACAAAAAGACCATGCAGTAAGTTAGGAAGAGTAAGGAACTTCAGAGCAGCTCAGAGAACCCATGTATCAATGTCAAACCCACAATCAATGTTCCTCCCAGGTACACAGAACATACTCTGCCAGGTTTAGTTCCCTAGAAAAGACAAGACATAGGCTGGGTAGAACCTGGATAAATACAACTGAACAATGACCAGTATTCTACTAGGCTGGCTGTGGCTGAGACAGATGGAGCTGCAAGCATGGTCAGCTGCCTCTGAGCAAGGGCAAAATATTTAGGACAGGTGCAGTTTAAAGGCTGGAGGAGATCCATACTGTTAAACCTCCTAATTTTGTTTTTATACCTCATGTCTCCCAATATTGTCTTCCTGCAGCACAGAGTAAATAACACTGTTTAAGGAATATGACCCATAAGCACATCCACAGACAGCTCTGAGGAAGCAGTTGGCTGCAGGGTTCAAACCTCCGTTTCACATTCCAGTTCATTCTGCCCCTGGGGAGCCGTTCGGGGACACTGTCCTTCCTCCAGCCCAAGCAGCTTTTGACCCTGGCCATTGCAGAACAAGGAATTTTATTAAAAGGGCATCACACAAACACGGAGGACTGAACTATGCAGTTCTTGTGGGAACGGTGAGGCTAAGTCCAAGGTGTTCCATCACACAAAGCACAATAAGCATGTTAATTTAATGTCTACTCTTCTCTTCCTGCCTAAAGATGATCGCAGACATCCTAAGACTGACACATTTCCACTTCCCAGGGCTCAAGTTTTCATTCAAGTAACTAAGTCATTTGTAGGCTCTATATGCATTGCTCATCTGTGTGACACCTGCCACATTTCAAAGTTTCACAGCTAAATATAGTTCTTAACCTACCACATGAAATGAAAATGTATTCATTTTACATAATTAATAATATCTTTAATTACTTATATGGTAAAAAACAATTACTGGTCATGTTAGAATTACTGCAAAGCAAAATGTTTTAAGTGCCAAATTAAAATACATGGTTATAATTTTCTTTGAACAACTACATTTTAGTGCAATCCAACTAAAGGATTTTACTTTCAGGCAAAGCACAGAGCTAAAAGGATAATATAACACAGTAATAACTAGCCAACACTCAGGTTGCACCCATAAATATTGTACATGCTTCTTTCCAGACATAATCAGCTGGAGGAGACAATTGTAAAACACACAGTGCAGAAAAAATGAAAGTACAAGTCAACAATACACAAACCACAGATAAGGAATAATTGCTGGAAGGCCAGAAAAGAAATGGGAGAAGTATCTTAAGACATACATATAATTTTCATTACCTGACATTGTTAAATTATGCGGGCTGCACAGCCATCTGCACTTAGATAAAATATTTACATCTGGGATTAAATTTTGCAGTGTTTGTTCAAACAGGGACAGTGTATAACAGCTCCTCTCACACTGTCCTATAAAAATGCAGCTCAAGATGTTACTGATCAGAACTGAACTCACAGTATCTTTCAAGCCTAACAACCTGACCGGGTGTAAGAGCAAGGAGGGGCTCTGTTGTAAAGTTATGAGATCTCAAGTCATTTGTGTAATTACTTTTATTAAACTATTGTAGCCAGTGTATCAAAGTAATTAATGAAAATTTTGTCCTTTAGGTCTTTTTGTACACAAATTCCCCAGACATCTTAGGATGGTGTAGTTGAATTATCATCATTAGTCCAGTCTTCCTGAAATCAGCATTTAACAAGCCAGATTCACTGATTCTGCAACCAGAGGGGGAAGATATGACCCACACTCCACTTTTACAACCCTTCAGGGCTGAAAACCATCTGATTGTGAGGCTCAATTTAGTGAACACAGTGAAACTGCACCTAGAGTGAAACAGAGTAAGTTGAGCAAGAAAATACAACTGTTAAAGACAGGAAATTAAAACTATTGAAGTTCCTTTAAATTGTAGGTGGGAATTTGACACCCAGAATGTAATGACTAGTGTTGAAGTTTAGTTGCAAATAAAATACAACACACAGTAAATCCATCACGTCTTCTGCGTATACAGACTTAAGATTGTTTTTCTAGGCTACTTCTTATTCTCGGTACAAATCTTATCTTTTATCTTCTTATCTTACAGAATCAGTATATTCTTCATAAACCATGTTTTCTTCCTGTCTTCTGATTAAGAAATAAATACATGTAACATTTTCACAAAAAACTTGCCTGTAAAATAACCACTATGATTATGGTTGGGTATCACATAGCAGGAATATATAGTGCACAGAACAGTACTTATAGATCGTAAATTTAACACTTTAATATTTAACATTTGAATATCTATTTATTGTGGCATCAAGAATACAGAAATTAAGGAATTAAATGTGAGCTCTGAAACTCTGATCAAAACATCAGTAACCAGTATTGTCTTACAGATTATTCGCATTTTAGCAGGTTTCTAGGACTTGGGACCGAGCAGAAAGTACAAACATGCAAAGGGTTCCTCTGCAACACTGCACTCAGTAGGAAAACATTTCTGTACTTCCCTCCAGTCACAAGCTGAACAACAGAGAAAGAAAACTGTGGCTGAAGAAGCGTTCATGCAAGTTTCAGTGGAAAACCAAATGAACACCTGACTGTTGCCTAGACAGTTCTAGATAATTCTCAGAAAGTTCTCAGATATGACCAAGATCATGAAATCATGACAGCTTTTTCTACGTATTTTAGTGTAGGACCCTTGGCATGGGGGGGAAAGCATCACTTCCAGCTACCTACCATCCCATGGTGTCTGGCATGGTTAACAGGGAGACGTGAACTTTCCTGGGATGGGAAGTGCTTGTGGCATTAACAGGCACCACAGGAACAGTACCCTGGAAGAGCCATTAGGTCTCCCCAGCCAGGGAAACCACTGCTCTGGGCCCAGTTCTGCTCCCTGCACAAGGAGTTTCACACCAGCACAGAGGCACTGGGATTTCTCTGACAAGGAGATCCTGCCGTATGCATGCATCATTTCCCTGTAAAATACACAGCTTTTCTGATGCTTTCCCTCACCTCCCCCCTAGGTCTATGTTTAAGTTTCACTGCTTCTGAAGAGCTTTCTTATATTCAACCATCAAAGTCACATTGATGTGGTCACTGCAACCCAGTGTGTTGAAGATATCATCTCCTTTGGGGGAAAGACTGAATACAGGGCAAATTTCATTAGTTGTTCCCTTGCTTCTAAATTTGTATTTGAACACAGATGAAATACATAAAATGCCATTATTAAAAATCTTCCATTCACTCATACTTTTCGAAGTGCATGATATCGTGCAAGTTGACATTACCCAGCTCAGTAGCATACTGACCCTGCTGAAACATTTGACCTAAATTAAAAAAAACCCCAATGACTCTAGATTTAGTTATGCAATATTGCTCATTTATTTTGTTCAATATCTACGGTGGTCACTTGTAGAAGGCTAGGGAGATAGTATAATAGTATGGAAACATGGTTTTATTCTTTCAAATTGTATCAAGGAATAAATATAAAATTGAACAGATTTTTAAATAATTACTTGTGTTTCACCCAGACTGAGAAATTAAAAACACTTCCTCTTGATTTTATTCATTACTTTTATCAGTGGCTGGAGATTGAAGTATCAAAGTTGTAAATATTGAATAGATTTTATTTTGAACACAAAGCTTTGTAATTACTTGGTTAATGGATTAATTAAAGTCTGGGATTAGCACTGCAATGAAAAGCTACAAAAATTATAAAGATCTCTATGTACAAGACAAACTTGTTTTCATTTTTGTGTGAAGTATGTAAGAGCTTTCTCCACCACAAAAAGACATCATAATCTCAGTCCTGAGACAGACTATAAAAACTGGTAACACAGATCCTGTCCTCCCTCCCTGCAAGGGTGAGGTCAACTGTTGTGATGCAATGCAAATTCTTAAGAGACTTTTATTTCATATTGCAATTTTATTTCTAGGAAGATACAACAACTGACTCCAACATAAATATGTCAGGATATGAAACAACTGAGCAAAAAGAACTTAATTTAGTGAACAAAGAAAATGAGACAGGAGGAAAACCTGGTTTGGTTCTTCTTTAATTTCATCTGAAACTGCAACAGCATCTATTTTAACACCTACCCTCTTTGGAATTCAGTAAGAGCTTCTACTGCCTAACACTCTGTACTCATAACAATCTTCCACACCAACAGCAATATGAAGTTAAGGATTTACAGTATTTTGAAATTACCTGGGGACTGCTTTAGAATTCATTTTAATAATTTAAAAGACAAATTTTCAAGCTCTCATTGGATTCAAATTTGACAAAAGCTCTAAAGCTGACTGCTAATAATCCATAACAGCCTAAAATTTGTGACTAAGCAGAAAAAGCATTTTTAAGCTGGAATAGAAATATACTATCTAATAGAAAAAGAAATTAACTTCATATATACTAGTTAAGTCTCGCATAAGAATCTTCCCCTCAGTCTAGATCTACCATATCTTTAGATAAAATGTTTTAGAAATCCAAGTAACAAAATAACTCGAAACAATTCAGAAGGACCCGGCAGTCAAGCGAAGGTCAGTGAAAGCTGTAGAACAAGTTCTGGTGTGTGTGGGGTGCAGTTCAGTGTCAAAGGCGATAACATCTCCTTTCACCCCAACAGCTCAAATTTTTCTAAGAGTCAGCAAAGCAATGCCATAGTTTGTTTTATTGTGTTAGAAGAAGACAGATTCCCACAGCAATAATTTTGTCCATTAATTCGTCTGCTTAAAAACACCAGTTTTGAAGTGAAGGTCACCGTGTAGGCACGAATCCCACTGAAGTCAGTGGAAAAAGCAGATAGAAAACCAGGCCACTGAGTTCCTTGATGTTACAGCTCTGCAGCCCAAAAGTATGTTTTGCTGTGGGGGTGATACCACAAGAGGTTCTTCAAGTATGAACAAAGAACAGGAAAAGTCATCCCCGTGACCCAGGATGGGTGAAGGTGTGTGCTGATTTCAAGAACTGTTACTGATTTCATAGCAATAATTGTATGCTCATGAGTAAACAAATCAGTGCCATGTCTTAGCAGGGAAATAATTTTCTCTCTTCTGAGTCTGAAGTAGGAATACATATGCACCAAACTTAATGCGTTGGGCTGATGGATAATAAAGGATGGATGGTTTGCTAACTACAACAGCCCTCTAATTTCTTTGATAATGCTTGGCTTATCAAACCAAAATGTTGACAAGATACAAATTATCACTCAATGAAAAAAAAAAACAACCCTATATTCCTCACTCAATAATTAGCCTCATATACATCAGGCTGTACATTTGCATTTTACTAAAAAACTATTAAAAAACAACTTTAGCATTAACAGCACGAGACACTATCCTCACAATAACAAAAGGCTTATACCATAATTTATGCTACTGGAACCACAGCTGGTAAACCAATAAGGATGCAAAGTAAAATATTTTTAGACATTAGCACACACTGCAAGCACTTGGCATATTCATCACAGATAGCCTATGAATCATTACCCTGGTTTTGACAGCTATCTCATTACACTGCCAGGCTACAGGCTAAAACTCCCTGTGCATAATAAACCAGGCCATGAACAAAGTCTTTGTAAAATTCAGTAAACTACTGGGGGGAGTTCTCCAGTATAACTAATAAAGAAGTTAAGATACGAAAGAGAGTTTTCAAAAAATACATTTTATCTTCTTTAGAAAGCTAAATCAAATGTACAGATGTTTTAATCTTAAACTAAATTCTAACATGTCTTTGTTAGCCATTTCTCATCACGCTGTAACCCAGTTCAGTGAGTTCTCATTCATACACCCACATCATCCTGCAATAGGAAAAACTGAGACATATGGGAGGTCTACTCCAAGTGTTCTCTGCCTGGACTCACCTTGGAGTGGTCTCTCCACCAGGAACTTCCAGCTGAGCTTTCACATTCGATACTCTGTGTAAAACCCAAATGTATTTCAACAGCCACAAGAACACCAACAACCCAAATGAGCTGGGTTATAAACACATGAATTTATACTCCAGGAGAGAGTTGTTCCTGATAATTTTAGGTGTGCAAGACAAATTTACATTTCCCTCCCCCACCAAAAAAAACCCCAAACCCTATTATACTATTTTTTTGAGCAACCACGGAGATCTGCAACTCAAAATACAACGCGTTAGTTAACACAGTGCTTGAACATGTCCTCTGTAAACCTTCTGCTGTCTCACGCAGGTTTTCACACCTGTCAGTTCCCTGGCCAAACATCAACTACCTCATGCTGAGATAAAGAACACACCAGAAGAAACAACACCTGTCTAAGGCCAGGGTTTTTCCACGTCAGGTGTTGCCTACACCGTGTAACCCAGCACTGAAACCCGTCCCACTGGCTGCAGGAGGAGACAGACCCATGTTCGAAATGCCACTTTAATCCCAGACAGGCTGGTATTTTTGAGTTGCACTGACTCCGCATTAAAAGAGAAACAAGCATAGTTTGGAACGTCCCAGGGCTCATGAAAACAAGGGATTTTTCACGCTAAAGAGAGCTGTAAATCATTACTGTGTAATATCGATGGCGACTGTAATTTACTGACAGCTCTATTGCATTTCTCATTGCTCTGAGATTCCACCCTTTTTAATGTGCTCCCATCCATTGGAGGGCAGTCCCAAGAGCTGTAAAAACTGTCACCCAAATAGCAAGAAACAGCATTTTCCTGTCTGTAAAGAACAGACAGGAAAGAAAGACCTTGTATGAACTTATACAAACTAAAAAAACAATATTAGAGTTGGGATATTAGGTAACAAAGAGTACATTTATCAGCCAAAGAAGTTACAGAACAGCAGGTCACCACCACTGCTCTTAGGAGAAATCTACAGAAAAAACAATCTGCAAGATCTTTAGGCAACCTCATGTTTTTAAGTTACCTCAACACTGAGAATTGTATGCCAGTCTTTCTCATGGGAATTTATTATTCAAGTGACATGAATAGTTTTAAATAAGCCTCCACAGTTAAATGGGTTAATCACAGGTGAGATGACTGGGACTAAGTTCACAGAAATGAAAACTAGTTCTGAAAAGGGACTGAAGTACAGAATAGATTTCAACTTGGAAGTCATGGTGAGGATCTACAACTGGCAGAGCAAAAAGACCAGGGTAAGAGCCAAGAAAATAAACAGAAATGGAGAACTCAGACACTGATCTGAGGTGGGATGGCATGGCAGGAAAACCAAGGGAAGAGGGAAATCTAGAGAAAAAATGGGCTGAATTCTACCAGGGCATGAGTCTAGTTTTTTTGTGACTATGCAAGTAAAATTATATAAAATTTAGCAATAATCTGTTGATTTAAAAAATATTTTAGGTATTTAAAAATACTTCTTAGTATTCTTATTCAGGACTGTTTTTAAAACTCAATGAGCTGCAAATCAGTATTTTCCTTGCAAAATCTGAAGCCCAAACCTGTGAGTACCATGAAAAGGCCTCAGTCCAGCCTTTTAGTCCAGTCTAAGACAAACACATTAGCACTCTACTATAAAGATTGTAAAGTAATTTTTGTTGACAGCCTGCATTTAATTTTTTTCAGTTTCCTAATGAAGTAACAACACTAGGTATGTTACCAGCTTAACTACTAATGTGTTTACTTTACTTCTAAAGAAGGGGAGTGGAGCCAGGTGAAAAACAAAGCCTTCAGCTTTGTTTAACCTGAACTAGAACCCCATATATTACACCAGCTTTTTCAGCTAACAATGAACAATCCATCAAAGAACATAACCTAAAGCTTTCCAGTGCTACACTTGACTATAATGGAAACGGTGAATACCAGATGGCCTTTTCATTGTCTCCTGATCTGGAGAACTTGCAAACAAGAGCACCTTTCAGAAGTGAATTTTTGAAGTTAGCTATCCATCTCAGTACACACACAGCAGATAGCACCCACTGTAAAGTACACTGTTTAAAATTATTACCTCTGTAAAAATAATCTGCTCAGCATTCCATCTGCTTTGCACCAGTTTCCCTATTCCATGCACTTTTATTGCTCCACCTATTGCAATACCTTATAACCAACCTGGTTATTTCTTAAGAGGTTTTGTAGGGCAGCGACTCGTGCACTTTGTCTTTCACCTTTGAATTTAAAACTGTGGTTTTGGATCCCAACCAACCACATGTATATTAGTACACAGTGCTGCATTTGCTCTGGAAACAGAATGATCAAAATGCCATGACAGCATAGAGGGTATGTAGCCAGCCACTTGTATTTGGTTATCAACACATATGCAATGTGTGGGGTTTTTTTCCAGAAAGAAAACAAACCCCCTCACTTACTAAGGGACAGAGCAGACCTTCTAGCATGTCTCACTGGTTCCCGATCCATCTACATAGTTTCAGTTTACAAAAGTTTCTTTGTACTACTGTTTCAAAAGTTTCTCCGTGCTACTTTTTACAATTGTTTTGTGGGAAATTAACTGTATTTTTATATTTCGAGGATTATGATATACTCTGGGTTACATGCCAGGTGGGGCACAGCTGCAGGTACACGGCTGTGGGGCTGGGTCAGGCTGTGGGGCTGCAGCCCCTCGCCCTGCGCACACAGGGCACACGACAGTAGCGACAGTGGACAGGGCGGTGTGTTGGCTAGGCGGACACCACCGGGCTGCGGGCACCCCCGGTAAACCTTCGCTAAGCCCGGCGGGAGCCCCCCCGGCTCCCCTCCCCCGGCCCTCCCCGTGTCCCGGCTGCCCCTGCCCTTCCCCGGCCCAGCGGGCCCGGGCTTACCGCGAGCCTCGGCGGGAGCAGCAGCAGCGCGGCCAGGCTAAGCAGGAGGCAGCAGGGCAGCTCCATGGCTGCACCGCGGGGCCGCTCCCCCCGCACGGCGCTGCCTCTGGAGCGGCGCGTCCGGCGCTCCCCGCGGCGGGCGGGGCGGGCTCAGGGACCGCCCGGCCGGGACACACGTCACCCGCGGGCGGACAGGCCGCGCCGGGGACCGTGCTCGGCGGCCGCCCGGGCAGCCGCCGGGCTGGGGATTGCGGGGCCGGGGGGCCCGGGAGCGGCCAGCGATTCCCCGCGGCTTCGCGCTGCTGCCGGAGCCTCCCCGTTCGTGTGAGCCCCGACCGACGCACCGCCCGCTCCGGGGCTCGGCCGATAGCCCCATGGGGAACCGCGGGGTACGATGGCAGCTGGCTATTGCTGCTTTGTTTTTATTAAAAAATACCTAAATTCAGGCAGCACCAATAGCTTCGCTTCCCCTGCACCACCCTGCCCAGAATAACTGGGTGGTCAGGCGTTGGAAGGGGCTGCCCAGGGGAGGTGGTGGAGTCACCATACCTGGAGGTGTTTGAGGCATCTGGATCTGGCACTGGGTGATATTTAATGGTTTAGGGGCTACAGTGGCAGTGCTGTGTGGACGGTTGGACTTGATGATCTTAAAGGTCTCTGCCAACCTTAATGAATCTGTGATTCTTGTTTTCCTACTGATTTTGTACTTTCAGAACAGATCAGGCCAAATTTATTTGGCATAGCTCCTGGCTTCGACAAACTCACTGTTAACCCTGTGCCTTGCTAGGCCTTAAATAAATGCAAAAAACCCCGCCAACATGCCCCTTTGAACCAAAACCAGGTCCAGGCTTCTCCGTACAGATAAAAATAAGCACAAAAAGTATTGAACCAAATGGAAGAAGCTTTAAACAGAAGAGAGTAAATTTAGAGTGCCTGGCAAAGGCCCAGTGTTCAGCCACCTATTTATATAACAAAGCCACTTTGTCCTTGTACATATCGTTTGCTTTTTAACAGTGATATCACTAATGGACCTGCAGGGCACACAGAGTTCTGGACATGCCATATGCACACACCAGCTCCCACAGTGAGCCTGCCTTTGATGGTGGGCAGATAATAATTACCCAGAATCACAGAATATCCTGACCTGGAAGGGACCCACGAGGATCATCGAGTTCAACTCCTGCACAGGATACCCCAACAATCCCACCTTGCGCCTCAGAGCGTCACTGACTTAATGACGACCTGACCTGCAAGTCTGAATACATGAAAATAAGCTGCAGCTACAAACCCCACTGTGATTCCAGCTCTCTGATGCGTTTCTTTATGGTGGCCTTGACTTTTAAGAATTTGTGCCATGTGAGAACGAGCAAACCCCTAAACACACTGTGTGTGCTGTGGCAGCAGCAGCCTGCTACATTACAGGAGGAATTTATCAGCTGCTGTACAAACGCTGTAATGTACCAGATCCTAACTGGAGTTATTTCACACGAGTGTCTCCGATGGCCTCACAGGAGAGAGAAAAAAAATAACTAAAAGCGGCTGAGGTAGGAGGGGAGCCGAGCGTTGGTGAGCGCCATCAGCTCCCGGCTCCTGCACTCAGGAACCACCTCAGCACCCGCTCTGCGGGGGGAGATCTGACCGGGACCTGAGCTTTTATATTTTTAATACTAAGCCCTATTTCTTCACAGCAACAAAACGTTGGAACAAACTAGAAAGAGAAGAGTACTACTCTTCCTGAAAAGGCGAAAAGCTGCCTCACACGCCGGGGGGCGACACAAGACCACCAAGCTACAACAGACCCTCAGCTTGACCTCCCTGCGCCAGGTCAGCGCGCCGCGCCCCGCCCCGCCCGCTGCCCTCGCACAGCCCCACACACCCGCCCGCGCAACCGCACCCGGATCAGCACGTGACCCCGAATTCCAATTCTATTGGGCAAGGCGAGGAGGGCGGGGCTGGCCGCTCTGTAAAGGGGAGCGCGGCGCATTCTGGGCCTCTCTTTCAGCGTGGTTGGCGAGGTGAGCTGATGTGGTGGGAGTGGAGCGGGCGGGCGGTGAGGCCGGGCCGCGGTGATGTCTCTTGACACGTGTTAGACTGCTGACATGCATGAAGCAAAACTACTGCTGAGCGTCCCGGTTGCGTCCACCCTGCGGGGCGGCCGGGGTGTACCGTATCAATAACTTGCCCTTTTCTGTCGATGTTTTGCAGGGCCCGTGCGGCGACCGGCGGCCCGGAGCGGCGGTAAATAAAGCTGTGTCACCCAGAACGTGTCCGGCTCGTTCTTCCGCGCGTGCCCGCACTGCCTTTGACCCGGCGGTGCCCGCCTGGCGCCGCCGGCCAAGCAGCGGTGCTACAGCGAATCGCTTGTTCATAACTGGCGCTGCTCGGCCCGACCCGGGCGGCGCTTTTAAAAGCAAGTGACATTTGTTTGCGAGCCTGCGTTACCCCCGTGGGGGCGCGGGGTGCTCCGGATCCTGCTGCCCGCCCTTCCTGCAAGGCGAGCTCGTTCCCGGCGGGAGGGCGGTGCCACGGCCAAAGCAGAGTCGATTCCATGCGACTCAAACCTAGCCGAGGCCACGGCCGTAGTTTTCTTTAATTCAGGGTTCAGTTGTAAGAAGGACTCGAAAAAATAGTTTAAAAAGTCCTGGGATTCCTGCCTAGCTTCGTGCCGGAGTGAAGCAGCTGAGGGCATGAGCTTGGAGCATCCAGGGCTGGGGGTCATCTACGCACATGGTGCAAAACAAAATAAAATGAGAACTTCACTGCCGCAGCTTTTTAAAGGGCCACTGTTTCTTATACGTGTTCATACCGGGAAGTACAGCATTTTCTGTAAGTACAAAAGATCTGTAACAACAGTGATGCCAGTAGGGCAGAGTCTAAGCAGACTGTAGGGGATAATTTACTTCACAGACGCTCTTAAAGGTAGCAGAAGTGGATGAAACATGCATGTCTGTTCTGTAAGTGGTGGTAATCCTTTCAGTTTTGCCAGGTACGAAAACATGTTTAAAGCATATTCCTCATAGGACTACTAACTGCTGTGGTGAAGCTTAAATTTCATGACAGTAAAACTAAATTTAGCTTTTCTTTTTAGAGCTCAGTGCTGGTTAACCCTGAAGCTCATATGCCACAATGACCAAGTACATGTATATAAAAGTCTGCAAAGCACAGGGCACGCTCAGATTAGGAAGCTGCCTTTCTAAAGAAGTTTTTAAAACAACTTGCACTAGATAGTGGCTAAATGGTGTCAAAATAAAATTTACTGATTTGTTTGACATGGGATAAATTTATTTAATAAAACAAAGCAAGCAGATTGTAGTTACCCACAGTTTATGAAGTGCAATATGACAATCTTGTGTAATAAGTCTAAATCTGTTTACACATTAGTGCATCTAGTCCTTTGACTTTAGTTATTGCACATAGAAATTAACTCATATAAAAGACCTGCGTACAAGACATGCAGACTTCATGAAAGGCAAATTATGCCCACAGAATCAGCAAACCCCAGAATATACACAGCCTGGAATGGTCAAGGAGGAGTTCAGGTAACAAATATAACTACTAATATTTCAATTAAAGGTAACCAAAATAGGTGTTCAAATATAGAATTAATTTTAAATATATTAAATGCTAGTTTTCTTTTGTTTCAGGCAAGGTGCTGTTTAAAAAACTTTCAATATAATAGTTTCATTTAGAGATGGTAAATCATCAAGTTATACATGGAAATCTTGATTTACATCAAATGTGACAACACAACATACAAAGAATTTCTTTCAAAATTACTTAAAAAAAAAAACCTATGTTATAAAAGGAGAGCCAAAACTCACCTTCTTTGTAAACTAAAACATTTTCTGACGTCCATGAACAGTTGGCAACACTGACTATCAGAAAAATATGTGTTAAGGAGTGGATATGTAGTGTTCAAACCTTGAATTTACTGCATACATTGAGCCTTGATTCACTACACCTGACGGAAATAAAAGGCAGTTCCCCCTTCCCCTTTAGTTTTGGCCACTAATTAGCAGAAAGAGTCTTTAAACATGATCAGCTCAAACAACTGCAATGCTTGAATTCCTATGCCACAAAGTCCAAGAAACCAATGCATGGGGGTCAAAATCTGTCAGCCACAGCAGCATCCACAAGCACCAGGTGATGTCATGTCTGGGGCTGTAACTGAGGATTTGGGCCCATGCTTTGGGTGTAAACACAGTGCAATGGAAAAGACTCACAACAACAAACTCCTGTCAGAAAGAACCGGTGTTCCATCACAGCAAGAGGTTCTATGCACAGTTAGGTCACTACTCCTGGAGATGTGCAGTGTTGACACTTGGTGTGTGTGCTCATGTCTTTATAAACATTCAGAATTAATCAGGAACCAAGGTGATTGTACCTCACTATAAGGCGGCTTGCTATGGTTTGGTCTCATGGCTTTACCAACTTTTTTTCCTCATTTACAAGAATCTGACAGTCCCACCTTCACTGATAGTTGTGTGGTTTATGGCTACTTGCTTCCCAAAAAAAGCACAAGTTCTGTATGAAAAAAGTAATGCGTATATAGCACATTGAATCACAATATTACCTATACATCCAATTTACATTCTTTTATCCTGAAAGCATTTCATATTTTGATTGCTTGACACAAGCTATTGACTGCAGAAGTGAAAGAACATAAAACAGTTCATTCTACACCTCCAACTGCCTGAGAAAGAAAAATATTCTTCCAGTTTTATAAATTCATTCCTTATTTAGGATTTTTTCCATTTGGCACGCAGTTCCTTTGCTGCCAAACAACTTTTCAATGCTTTAATGCACATTAACGTAGCAAGAAAACAAGCTGAACAAAAGGTGCATCGACAAGCTCCTTGATCTATTACATTTGAGTTCCTCCTCCCTCCCCCCAAAGAACAGGGCACCTCAGCCTCCCAGTTAACATCCTGATGGCAGCCAGTACAAAAATAAATCAACAGCTTAATGGAATGGAACTTCATGTAGCTGAAGTACACGGGAACAATAACCAGGCAAGTGAGCACACAGGAACAGGGATAGGCAGTCCTTGGGAGGGGGGAGAGTGGCACAAGTTAAGGATGAAAACTACAGCACAGTTTATAAAACCATGAGAGTAACTTTTATAATACTGTAAACTGCAAGAGTCTTCACATGTCATGGTTGATCAGAGGCCTCCGTGCTCAGATCTTGAGGAGGGCATGTGGAGGAGCGGGGATCCATGGCTGAGTGCATTAAAGGAATATAGACATCATCCATGTTTGGCATGACAAAGATTTTCTGGGAAAAAGATGCAATTAAATCAAGTTACAGTTCATATGTCACTTGAAACCTTAGCTTTCCAATTTTAGTTTTAAAAATGCAACAAATTTACAGATAAAAGGTTCTCAAGCTCAGCATTGTTTGAGTCAGTGCAGTGCCCATTAACTGAAGACATTTTGTTGTGTTACAGCTGTAAATGAAACTCAGAAATATTAATATCTCTGCATATTTCATTCAATTAAAATGGCACTACAGGAAACATCACCAACTTTTCCTAACTGCTTTCCCAGCTCTTACCCATCCGTATACTTTCAAACTGCACTTTTTACTAAAATAACTGGTTTTGATTTCTGCTTGATTGTACAGGTTGGAGTCCAGAACCAAGCTGGTCACTATTCCTATCCTACGTGTATTTGGAGAGGGCTTTTTTCTTTTTGCACTATGGTCAACGTGATTTTTTAAAAAGTAATTTAAAGGAAGTAGTGCCTTATCTGTTCTTAATTTTAGGCAACAGTTTGGCCCTCTATCATCTAAGAACATGTAGGATCATGTTCTTACTTGAGTACTACAAATTTTACCATGGTACCTATTTCAAAGAAATGTCATTTTCATCTCTAAAACAGATTTCCACCCAGGGCTACACAAAATCTTGAGACCATCCCAGCAGTCAGTTTCAACTGAGTTCTCAACATCCATCCCACTGACCAGGAGCAGTGGAGGACATGACTAGTTATAAATGAAATACAGGACATGTGAAAATTAAACTCCCCACCCCTTTAACTGGGGTTAATTAATCATCAGTGAAAGGAAAATGTAAAGGAAACACACCTGGAACTCCTGTTCTAGTTTCCTTGCTATCCAGTCTGTTACATGAACCAGAGTCACTTCTCTCTCACCAAGTTTTGGCCGCGCTTTTAACTCCAGGTAGGGAGGCCTTCGGAAGCCGTACCTTGGGAGAGAACACAGAGCAGGATTTATTACAGACACCCCAACAAAACAAGTACTTAAACCTGTAACAGTTTTCTCTTAATAAGAGCTCTGACCTCAGTTGCAACTAATTTGTACTGCACCTCACCCAGAACCCACTTGAGCCAGGCTTTACCTTTTTTCTTAGCTGCAACCCCTTGGGTAGCACACCTGAAACACTGCCCAGCTCGGCTCTGAGCTCCTCTTACCATATTCTGTCAGTGGGTGGAGGTGGAATGTTAATCACTAGTGTCCCTCTGCACTCCTGTACTTCAACTGTTAGCAGCAATGGAGTATTGGAGACCTCTTCAATTTTCTTCTTAATAAACTCAGTCTCTGTTGCTTTCTGAAAGTATTTTGACTTCGTAATTTTATCCACAATTCTCATGATTTTACTTGTCCGATGTCCTCCAACATACCTTTAGATAGAGAACAGAAAAAGCACATCAAGGTACTTTTCTTAAACCTATTTGCTAGGACAGACATGGATTTTCTATTAAATCATTAAAGTTTTTGATACAAAAATTCTGAACAGATACGTGGCCAAGCAGTACGTCCCAGAGCCTGCACCCAGCAGCTGTATTCTGTCAGCTACAAGTATCTGGCAAAAACTCTGTTCAGTCTGAACACTCCTTCCCAGATGGCATTGGAAACACAACATTTTTTAAAACTGCAAATACATCATTTATGCCAGCAAGCTGGCATGAGAAGTGACAACTTGTCTATTACCATTCCAAAAAAGCTGTCAAGACACTGATGCACCAAGACTTGCACAAATCATAAGCATAGAAGCCCCAACCATTGTGTCTAATTATTTAACTGTGTGTGCTGAACAAAAAGGTTTTAATTTTAACCTTAAAATTTTAACCTTAAAAACTGTAGCATTTACGACTATAAGGATGTTGAAAAAGAAGAGGAAAACAGTTTTCACAGTGGGTGGAATGATATTCCAAAAATGGTTAACTATGTCTGCAAAAAGTGGGTTTTTCCTGGCAATTGTGTCAGACAGCATTCCTGGCTTTTGAAACAGATGCTTTAAGGACTATGTCTTTTCTCACCCCTATCCCATGTTGGAAATATACACTCCAAAAATAGCACATTTGGTATTTTCCACACACTCTATCATGTCTAATTGTGGCTCTTGTGTTATGTAGCAAAGATAACCTTCCTAAGGAAATGACATTTTCCTATCCAGGGAAAAAATAATATCATTGTTACACAGACACAGAGTTTTGTCCTTAGCATGACACAGAACAAAAAACTGTTCAGCTGATATAAAAAGGGTAAATAAATTTCAACTTTGGGATTTTATACTAGCTGTATCTTTACCCAGAGAAAGAAGTTATTCTCTCATCAGATTTTATAGTGGTAGTAATGCAGATTTTTAGTAGGTGTAAGAAAATGTTTTCAGTATTTTACATTAAGAGTCTTCATTCTCTCTCTCTGTCCTCTTGATAACGAGCTCTTTATACGATCTATGAATTTCAAGAAGATATGAAATGCATCAATTGCAATAATTCAAACAATTCTCCGGACAATTTTCAAAAGCGTTTAGGAGTAAGATGCTAAAATTCCCTGGAACATTTTGAATAAGTCATGAGTCTTCTGGTACACTCCCTGTAAAAATCACTTAGATATGTTCAGACATAGAAAACATTGTGATTGTCTCAGACATTCTGGGCTGACTACAGCTTTCTCATTGCATGGCATAATTGCAATCAGATGCAGAAAGCAAAAAATCAGAGCAGCAGCCAAAACAAGGAATGATGTGGCATCACTGATGTTGGGAAATTTTCTTTGAAATCCGTGCACAGCATCAGAGGGCAGTATTGCACAGTGCAGACACACAAAGTCCTCAAGGAAAAAAAAAACCTAACACAAAACTAAGCAAGAAAAATAGGCTTGAGTAACAGTTGTTTTCTTAAAGAAAAGAAAATGGAACTGGAAATAAGGGATTGGCAGGATCAGAGTGGGGATAATACTGCATAGAGAGGGTTTCAAGTTTTCACACAAAATCCTGTTCTTGGCTCTGCTACCAGGCAGGACACCGCTAGGGAAAGCCCTCAGAGCCTCTCTGGCCTCCCAGCATCCAGTAGTGAAGGGACTGGGAGGTGCCCAGCAGAGCTCGGAGCAGTCCCTACAGGGCTGGGGTGAACAGGGCTCCAACTGCTGCCCTCTGCCCTGCAAACGGGAAACTGGGGTTGCTTCCCTGCTTGGATACACTCACACTCTGCCATCCCGGGGGACAAAGAGCATCACAGGACTGGCACCAGGTATCAAGTGTGGCGGGAGGGAAGGATTAACAAACATCTCACCCTTCTCCTCCTGGGGTCACCTGCTTCTCTCCTGCCAGCTCAGGAGCATCATCTTCCTCTGAAGACCCAGCGCTGGAGGATTCCTCATCGCTGTCTGCAAGACAATACGCCCTTGGCCTGAAACTGAAACAATGCAATTTCCAGGTCAAATGTAATATCCTTAAATAGCTAGTACAGCTTTGACTGACATTACAGGTCTCTGAACTGTCCTCTCCCCTCTTTTATAAATGCTATCTAAAAGAACAAAACCAAACCCACTCTGAAGTTAGTCTGGCAGAACCAGCTTTCAAAACAGAAAATCTGTTTTCCCCAGTGGAACATAATCCTTCATGAAAGAGGCTGGCATGGGGGTGACTATTCTACATATTCAAATCAAATGTGGAGATTATTCAAAATACATTTGGAAGCATCTCTGTTGCTGCTCGTGGTTTTCCATGATTTGAGCAGAATTAGGGTTGGACAAGTCATTTTGTTTGAATGTCGTGAGGAAAAAAGTAAATAAGTGTTGCCCTTCGGGTACAAAATACCACACAGTAGTAACTAATTCCTAGACTTAAACTGTGGAAGAATTTATGTACACAATCACAAGAAAAATTTCAAATCTTTTAAACGGATTTAAATGAGAGAAGGATACAGTGGATACACTTCAGTACTAACAGATCTCTCTCTACTGAATGCAAGAGCTTGAAACAGTTACACAACACAGGCTTCAAAAGCACATGGCTTTCGCCCTAGGGACTATATCCAGGACTGTAATACTCTACAGCATGTTCAGAATACAGTTTATAGCTGTGTCTTCTTTCTTTTTGTGTGTGTGTGTTCTTGGAAATGCATTTGAAGCATTAATAATCTCACAGAGGGCACGGACTGAGGCCACTGCCTGTTATTCTGTACACAGAACAAACTGGTGGTTGCTGCATGAAGTCCTGATGTACAGGGACAGTTCAGGTGCAACTCCTTCCAAACTGGAGCAGTAATCCCAGGACCTGTCTACTGAAGAATTTCCTGCCCAGGCTATGGGATCAGAATCGCAAATTTCTTCCCATCCAGAGCAGCATTTTGTACCTGCAGAGGAGTGAAGGAGCAAACCAAACTGAGTCACCTCCCCGAGGATGTGGGGGGTGGTGGGTGGTGCCTGTCACTGGCCCAAATAGCAACACTGGAGCTGTTTCTCACAGAAATTCACAGTTTTAGGTCAGATTCAAACTACACGTTTTCTACCAGGGTGTGACCTCACTTCTCTTTCCTGTGCACGCTGTAGCACCCAGCTCAAAGCGTGCCCAGGGCATTCCCAAGGCTTTCAAAGGTGCCACCTTCTTACAAGAAGGTGTGTTATTTCCTAGTTAAAGGGGTCCTCTGAAGTGCCTCACAAGCACCAAGTGGCTCAGACCACAGGATTTCCTTGCATTAAACAAAGCAACAATAAATAAGCTTGAGTGAGATTTCAGGGGAGCTCTGTATACAATGGACCATTTATATGACACAAACATTAGCAGGAAAAAAAAAAATCACTTTGGAGCTACTGTATTGTTCCTGTAAAGATTGCACAGTATTTTATGAATTGCCATTTGTCCGTCTGTTTTTATGTGGTTCAACATAGCCAAAAGGACTGATGGGGTAAGAAGCTGCAGTAACTTCAGGTTAACCTGCCTACTTTTGCCTCATCTCCTGTTTAGTAGAATCTGTAATGTATTAATTTTATAAAATTGGCAATTAAACAGTTTCCCACCCTTTCTGAGAGCAGCATTTTCCTGAGAGGGCGTGCAAGACAGCATTACCAGACTGTGTCTCAGCACACTTCACTTCTATTTCAAACAGCAAGTGCAACAGTGACCCTTTTGTCTCGCTTTACACTGACAACAGCCCAGACAGTTAAACCCCAGAGCTGTTTCCCCCCCTCTCATCTCTCTGGATGAGTAGGTGCCTTTCTCACACCACTCTGTGGTTACTGCATCTCAAGAGATGGTTTGTTCTGAGCTCTTATGGGCCAGAAATGAGCTCAGCAACCAACATGCATCACTTACTGACAACGTGACCATGGATGCAAACACATGCAGAGTAATTTGATTTGTCATAGCAATTGTCAACTGATAATTAAAAAAGCCAGTAGAATTAAAATTAACTAACACATTGGAATGCATAGATGAGAATCAAATTGTTCTATACTTTTCAGTCCTCAATTTATTTAATATTCATTTTGTTTAAGGAAAAAAACAAACAAACAAGCAACCAAAAAACCCTCATCCAAACTAGAATACATTAGACTGCTCTTTATGTAAAGCTGGTACCTGGCCCTGAGCTTTGAAACATCCCAGCCCTGGGCAGGGAGCAATGCAGTTAATGCTGATACCTTCAAGTAATCGGTTGCTTGGCTACAGGCACTTAAATCTGCCTTGCTGGGGGCCTATTGCTCAGCCAGCAGCAACCTGATTTTTAAATATGAAATCAGTGTGTTCACTAATTATTTCTGAGGCTGTTCCTGCACTGAACAGATATGAAAATACACAAAGAAAATCCTAAAGGGGTGGAGAAGAAAAGCAAGAATTTGATTTGTATAGACATTTTCTCCTCTATCCCCCATTTTTTGGGCAGGCAGGATTAAAGGGATTTTGCAAAAATTCACACCTACCAGTTACAGTGATGTAAATTCAGAAATATTTATTTCAAGCAGTGACAACAAGAATCTAGGTCGATTTTAAATCCTCTGAATTTCTACCAGTGTATGAGATCATTCAGCCATTGGTTTTTTTCACATTTATTTTCTTGTCATGACTGCACTGAAATATAGTGCTGCTGTAAGTATTACTTCAAAATATCTCAGAATAAATGGTCAGAGCTACGACATGAGTACACAAAGCATCTAATATCTCAATTGTGAAACACCATACCATTTTGTTCATAGCTAAACAAATGGCCAGATTTAGAGACTATTTTCTTGATTTGTAGGCAGTGGTTGTACATTAAGTCAGAGACCACCTACTGTTCAGAGACTGCAGATTTCTTAAGTACAAAGAGAATACAGCACCAAAAAAATGGACCCTCCACAGCTGGGAGTGGATCCATCCAGGGATGGATATTTGACAGGTGCCACTCACTAGGTTAATACCCAAATACCATAAAATGGACAGATGGATGACATTGAAACATCGCAAAAATGAGAGGGAAAGCACAAATACAAGGGAGGTAAGTTACTGTATGGTGTTTTCTAATTAGTTCATCTACATAAGGCATTTCACTTAGGCATAGCAGGCAAACAGAAGATGGCTATGAGGAAAAATAGAGACTAAAGCAGGGATGTGATTACTCCCACGATGCAATAAAACTACTGAAAAAGTCTTTACATAACAATTAGAATCTATTTACCTTCCACATTGTATATTACTCCATGGTTTCCAGCCATAGCTATACCATGCTGCAGTAGCCTGTTACATGTGTCTATCTCCAGTATTTGAGTTTTATCTGGCTAAACCCCAAATCATGCATAAGACAAAACTAAATTTTAGTCACAGGACATTTTAAAATCCTACTGAAATATATATATAAGATAATTGTACCACAGAAGCCTTTTATTCAGATGATTATCAATAGTGCAACCGAACAATAAAGTTGTGCAGAAAAGCCATGTTCCACACCCACTTGTACGAAACATCCCCAAAACTCCCTTCAATCTACTGCAGAGCCAGAGCTGCAAATGCACAAGGAAAATCCCAGCTTTTCACAATGAAAGCACCATTGCCATCCCTTACCCTTCCTTGCCGATCTCGCCAACCTTAAGCGCTTCACCAAGCGGCTCTTTACCAAGTTTGGTCAAGTTCATCTTGGTCTCCAGGGTCATTAGAAAAGATCCATTGTAGGACATTTCCAAATCAACCCATAGTCCTAAAACAAACCACAGAAAAGATGTCACTTTAAGAGCAAACACAAAGCAAGCTTTCTGATAACATTAAGCTCATGGAACAAAGCCAGATACAAATCCAAGCCACACTGAAAGACAGCGGTGAGTACAGCTAATGGTCTAAAAAAATTACTGTGATTTACACACACCTAAACTGCTTAAGAGATCTGAAATGAGATAAAGGAAATAGAATACCATCAGGGATTCACTTCAAAACTATTTACAGCATTGCTCCAAGCCAAACAGTAATGGGGACACTCCTCTACATCACTGACGCTGTCCAAGTGAAGCACAACTTAAAATCCCAGAGCAATATTGCTTCTCTCACACCACAACCTGCTGTCTGTTGTTCTGCCAGTGGTGTACTGAAGAACTGTGACAAGGTTCCCTCAGTAACTGAGCTACAGGCATTCTTTTATGATTCACAGTAAACAGGGTCATTACTTAGACAATTCTAGACATGCAATATTAAGTTAAATCCTATTGTCTGTGCAAAGTATTTGCTTTTTGCAATGTCCAGAAGAATTGCCTTGGGAATACTTTAAGATTAGCTTGTGCCTTTTAAGTAACGCCCTGCACCAAAGATGTGGGTATTCATGATCCAGAGATTAGAAAACAGATGCCACTAAACACAGATTATGCATCTTCCTTTTCCAGATACTGCAGCTGCCCAAAACATTCCCTCACCAGTACCTGGCACATCAACCACTGACCCATTTCACTTTTATTTACTTATTTGGAAGCAATTAATGGTGAATAAAACTGAAACCAGGACAAGTGGTAACTACTCTTTGTGTTTTATTGATCAGGAAAAGTCACACTTTATCAATTAAAGAACTACTGTTTTCTTTTCTGCAAAAACATATCCATATCATAATCCCACCCATTTGTGATAACAGAACTACAGGCAGCTCCCAAAGACCTGGTCACTGACACCCTGTGAGGTTACACGCCAGAAGCAGCATGAAGGCAAGCTGGTGCTTTACTAACCCAAATAACTCTTTTCCATCACAGTTTTTCTAATACTGTTCTAAAAACCAAACACAAGAACTCAAACACAAGCTTATAAAGAGTTTTCCTCTTTACAGTAGGAAAGTATCAGTAAGATCATAAAAAACAAGAGAACAGCTAAACAGACTTTCTGGATAATGAATGAGTCAGCAGGATACAATCATCAATATTATTTTAACAGTAGATCAAATTAAGCAAAGGATGCCATTACTGAGAGGGAAAATTCCTTCTGACCAAAAATGTTCGTATGCTTTTTCCAGAGGGGAAAAGGGATGGAGAAGGAGTGAAGAATTGGGCAGATGGTACAATTTATTCTGTTTTCTGGTTCCCTAGCCTTGACAGAATTACAGTAAAAGCTACAGCATATGCTGTCACCCAAGCAGGACTGTATTACCAGAAACAAGATTTTTTTTCTAATGTTGTCTGCTAACAAATTTAGTTATTTTGAGAAGGCATATAATAAAAAAAGTATTTTCCTTGTAATCAAGCACTGGTAAAAAAAAGTATGGACAAAACAAAGCACATCACAGTTAGTAACTGTACTTACAAGCCTCAAAAAGGCTACTTTAAATGACTGCCTCAAACATTTATTTTAAAAACCCCCAAAACTTAAAAGTGTCCATTCTGGATGCTGCCCTGAAAATGTAGGATTTTTTTCCCCATATTGCCCAATAAACCAAGTTGTTTATCCATACGTCAACTTACCAAGAAATACATTTACTGTTATGAAAACAAGCATTTCCAATTATCATCCCCTTGTTTATGTCCTTTTAAGTGTAAGAAGAGAACAAGTTATTCCAGTAATTATTCGCTGCAAGCTCTTAAAAACTCTAAGAGTTCACATGTCACTCAACAGTATGGAAGAAGTTAAAACAATTAGAATAAATGTTTGCTTGTCACAGTTTAACTGAACAAGAAGCCGAAGGAACTAACTCATCTCATCGCTGTTTCAGCAATTAATTGAAGCCAAGTGTTCAGTCTCCTAAATCCCACCTCATGACTTAAAACGACAGTCTTTGGTTACAACTGAAGTTATGAGAACAGAGATAGGAATTCAAAAAATGTTTAAATGAAGGCAAAGGAAAACACACTGAAAAGAACCCTGAAAGGAAAGCCTGATTAAAAAGAAGCCATGAAATCACTTAACAAGCATCACACATGTAAAGATTTTTAAAAGTTTTCTTTTGCTCTGTAACTCAAAATAAAACTTCTACCAATGGTGCAGCCACTTTACTGAGAACACCGGAGCACTTCCTAAGTACTGTGGAGAACCTGCTGTCCCACACAGGAAGCATAAGACAAGAAGCAGCAATATGCTTTAGTTCCCCAAATACTGACTGCACTCCAGCTATTCCATCTATTCAATTCTTATTTCTCTTAAAAAGCCAGATTTTGTTCCTCATGACAACAAAACAGTTTGCTCTTTTCAAACACGCTTTGTTTATAAAGCTTAGTGGAAAATATTCTTTGGAAAAGTTGACAGCAAAGTACCCAGTGTTTTATAGATAAGGCTTTTCCCCAAAGAGTTGCTAGTCTCAAGTAGATAAGGGCAAACAATAGCATTTGGATACAACAGGCAGCATTAACTAATGTACGTCCAAGAGGATTTTAATAATTCTCCAAAGTCTGTTTTGTTCAGTTTTATGAGGGAAAGGTTAGCACTTACTATCCTCATGCTTTTAGTCAGTGATTTGAGTGGCACGAAGTTTTTAGTATTAAAGTCTGCATCTCTGTTGCACGCAAATTTTAGTTTCGTTCAGTAATTATTTCCTAGGAAAGACATGATCACAATTCCATATATATAGAATTACATTTACACCACCCCTGATATAAAGACCCCTGAGTATCTCAGAAAAAGCTCTTATTAAATGTATCTAAAACATCCACAATATAAACAGATCAAAATTCTGTTCTCCACAGATACAAAGGCAAAACCAGAAGGTTTTTTGTATTTTACCTCTGTGATCAATAGAAGGTTTGAAGGCTTGAAGGATCTTGGGCACTGCTATCCCCATGTCAAGCTCAGTCAGAGTCAGCTCATTCATGAAGTAGGGCAGCTAAAAGGACAGAATATAGAAAGTCAAATACATGTCATGGAACTAAATATCAGTTTCCCGAGAGAAGAAAGGTCATTGAACTTAAGGTCATTAAGACTCAGCTGAAGTGCCACCAGTGAAAGAACACAAACACAATTACACAAATTTCTTACTATTCTAGAATTTCACAGTTGCCAGTTTAAAAACTTCTTAGGGAGAGACTGGGCATCTGTGTTGAAGTTAAGATGATGACCTTAAACCTCCAGCATGCTTTTTAGTCAAAGTATGTAAAAAGCTCAAGAATGAAGTGTAAATCCTATTTCACTGTGAATAAAAATCAAAGACTTCTTTGAATTTTAACTTCAGTCACATATTTTATCACTGGTTTTATCAACATCTCAGCTTCTTTTATCTTTGGCAAATTCTTTCATAGAACATTACCTTTTAAATCTGCGTCACAGTTTTAGTAAAACAGAGGCACAGAATCATGATGATTCGGGTATCTATTCACTTAAATTTTTCTAATTGATAGAAAATATATCTCCTGTGAACAGACGGTGCTTTAATCCATCAAAAATACACCCAGTCCCCATTCCCAGTCTTTCAACTTAAAATGTTTCCAATGAGATGTCTGGGTACCTTGCTGTCACAACTGTGGAAGCAGACAGGGCAGAATTAGGTTACTGGTTATTTCCCAAAGCAAAGGCAGCACTATCTCACAGCTGGTGCTGGCAGCTAAATTTCTGAGCTTTTGTCAGCAAGACAACAACTTCCTTTGCCTTTAGGTCTGTCAGCAAGACAACAACTTCCTTTGCCTTTAGGAACAGGTGAACTCCTCCCCAAACACCAGGAGCTGAAGGCCTGTGATGAACTGCTGCTGTTCAGAAGGGTTACAGAAGGCATGAGGAAGACAGAGAAGTCACTTGAAAGCATCACTCCTCCCTTCAGCCTTGAGGTGGTGCAGCTGATAGAAGCTGTGTCCTGTCACCCTACAGAGCTTTTTCTGTAACTATTGCTCCCACTCCTCCTGCAAGTAATTTATGTCTGAAGTTAACAGGAACACATTACAGTTGTGGTTCCCTGACATCCTCCACCTTAAAGCAATCCACTATTTCCCAAAGCAGATTTCCTCATTTATATGCAATTCTATTTATCCCTAATGTAAATACAGTAAATACTTTCATTTTTATATAAAAATTTGACAGATACAAATAGCTAATGCAGCTGTAGTTCATTTTAAATGGAAGCAGCAAAGTTAAGCAGCTGAGATCCATCAGAAACTGAACTGGAATTCTGTAGTACATTTATTGTCTTTTACATGTAAGTGTGAAGTAAGTCTTCCTTGTACCATTTTAAAACTCAAGACCATGTGTTTCATTTCCTTCACAAGGAGTGTATAATGCAGGTCTCCAGATCCGGTACCTTTATTTTGCTAAGTTTCATTTGGATCTTCTTTGACACTAGATCAGACCAATACTTCTCTCCTAAAAAATCCCAAAATATTCTTCCAAGCAGAGCATTCACCCAGGCCTCCTGTTCTTCTTCTTCAGCTTCCACGTTGGCATCTGTCAACTGAAAACATAAAGCAGGTTATTCGGCCCTATAAATCTTATAAGGACAGAGAAGGCCTGATTTACATGGGAAGTTCAGTGTTAAGAGCCCAGGTCAGCTCAGAACACCAAATGCTCAGCACAGGGAGCAGCTTTACAAACGCATCAGCTGGGCTGCCACAAGCCTGTCATCATCCTGACATGCAGCAGAGGGAATGAGACCACACGGATATAGACTGACCCCTGGCAATGAAATGAGAAAGTTGTATGTAATTTAACCTCTGGCAGAAAAAGCAGATAAACCCAGAGTGAGCAGACTTATAAATGTGTTTGCAGTAAGAGATACTCTCTCTTCCCACTCAGATCTGGAAAAGCAGGTACTCTACTCTTTGCTTTATCAAAAAATTGGAAAGCGAGACCTGATCTTATATCCTTAAATCCAGTTCAGAAACACCAGAAATAGATACTAAACACAGTACATGGAAACACTCTCCTCCTTCCAATGTTTGTATACAGGATTCAGGAAACTATATTGTTCCCTCTGCTGCATCAAAGGTTTTGTTTACAGTCCAAGAGAATTCTGTCTTAGTTTCCTTGAGAACCATCTCGAAACACCTGGAAATATTATACATTCAGATGCTGCATCACTGACTACACACACAGAAGCCAAGGCAGCTGAAATAATTTTGGGTGTGTACACACACTACCATGAAAAAACAGGAAGTTTTCATGAAGGAAACACAACATATTAAGTGCCTGCAATGACAGAAGAATTTACCACCCATTATTACTCTAAGTAGAACTCCTGAAGCCAGCAGAAAGGCAGTGCTTTCTAGGACAGGCAGGTAGATGCTACAGTTCTGAACATCATCTCTTGGCAGCAACTGCTTACAAGGGCTGCAGCCTGGCTCTGCCAGGACGGCTGGGTGAGGACTCTGCTGTGACGCAGATTCCCTGCCAGCACTGCTCATCTATTTATAGAATGACTTCTGACACGTGCCAGATTCAGCAGCAAATTCATCACAGCTTCAGGAGTTGTTGGGGGCTAGAATATGTCTTCCTGGGGGAACACAAGATGTGTTTATTCATATGCTACACCACAGCCTCCTACTCCCTTTTCTGGGCAATGTATGAAAGTCTGGAAACAAAGACGCAAGATATGAATTAGAGTTTTTAAATGAACAGTGGTCATCTTAATATTAAAGATCTGTTATTAAGAGTGTTGTACTTAGTATTAAGGTTCTGTTTACTAAGAGTGACTCAAATGCAGTGCAGGAGGCCAAAGGATTAGTAAGAGCTACAGACATTGTTCACTGTCCTTTGGAGCACAAGTATTACCTTTTTCACAGCTGTAGGGCTGCTGTCTGCACTGAGGACGGGACTACCTGAAGGGCTTTTCTTTTCTTGTGGAACACACTTTGCCATATAAATATTGTAGTCCAGAAGCATTTTCTGCCTCACGTTGCTAGCCAGGTCCTTGTGCTTTGGCTGGGATGTGATTTCTTCTGCACTTCCCTTGCTGCTGCTCCGACTGTGCGTGAGAACTCCAGACTGACTATCACTTCTACTGTGTGCTGGCAGCACCCCTAAATTCAAAGGAATAGTACCTGTTCAACAGAGAATAAATCTGACAGCCAAATACCACAGTGTATCATCAGACTTTAAAGGAACACATTTATTTCGCAGCTATTTCTCCTGAAAAAAGACCAGCGTGGTGCTTTCTTATTTTAAAGGCTAAAAGTAAATTCCACTGCTGCGTGTTTAGGTGGTCCTAAACCCAAATTAGCCAATATTTGCTATGATTCAGCACTCAGCAGGATGTGGGACTGGAGAAGTCAGCTGATCAATAGCATATTTAAATACGGACACTCACATATGTATAACACATGGCAGAATTCCCAACAGCCCTGCTGGGGAATGCCTAAAATAAAAGTCAGGTGATTGAAATGCACCTATGACTAAAGTTTTTTTTTTCCTAATCTAATTATAGACTTACAATTAAAAAGACTGTCAAAAGCATGTAACTATTAGAATTTTAATTAGCTATTAATTTTGCATTTGCATTTTAAGAAGTTATGTGCCAGAAACAGTAACGTTAACTAATTTTTAAAAAGCTTCTCAGAGAATAAAGACAGAAAATCATGAGTCATTCAGGTTTAAAACTGTATCAGAGGATGGGTTTAAATTAATATTCCAAACAACTGATCAATACTATGGACTAATATGTTTGTTGGTTCAGAGAGATATATATTTTCATATATATATATTAGTGCAGGACCTTTTATTTAAACAGATAAATGTGTTTTCTTGTGACACTAATGCATGAGAGCTCTATCCTTTACAGGAGGCCAGAGTGGAAGGAAGGATGGAGGAGGAAAAATGGGTAATAAGAGAACTGAGTCTAATACTGCAAATGTTGACTTCAGTTCCAACAAACAGAAAAAAGAGAGACTGAACAATTCATCCTTACAAATATGACAGGAGTTATTACAGTCATTGGAAAATAGTGTATTCATATAAAATAGTCTAAAAATAGTAATAATAGTTGAAAGCATAGAGCCAAGAGGGGAAAAGGTGGGGGGAAGGTGACAATAAGAGGCCAAGATAAGGAGAAGAGTATCTTTGGTATTATTTTTTTGCTTGTAAAAATCACTGTGGCACCACCAAAACATAACTTTGGTTTGTTTCTTTTAACAGACTTCTACAAAAATACAAAATCTGAGTACCTGGCTTGCTCCCACACAAACTGGGTGGCTTCTTCACTTCAGACTTGAGCTTTGTTGCGAGAAGGAACCTTCTGAACCACTCCTCCTTCTCCCTACCTGTCCTTCCAAAGAGATAAAGCACTTGATCCTTTTGGCAAGTGTACTTTGCTCCATCCTGAGGTTTCTTGGATTCCTCATTGTTCAAGTCCACTTTTTCAGCAGGTAACTTTTCCTCTGCAGTCTCCTTCTCAGTCTGGGCCTTAGCCATGAAGTCATCCTGTTTGGCGAGTTCAATGCAAATAGGGTATTTCTTATTCCAAATTCGTTTCCGTGCCAGGCTCTTGGGAACTAGGGAAATCTGAAGGATAAATAGAAGGGTTAAATGAATTTATTTTTCACTTGTATCCTCTATGTTTCTGTACTCAGGTAAAGAACACAGGAATGCAAGTGATAAAGATCCCACACTGGATCTGCCAGTTTAACTGACTCAAAATTGCTGGTGGACGTCCAAACCACTGCTATCACTAATTCTTTGGTGAGCCAAGCCTTGCAATTAAAAGGCCATTTAAGCAGATTATACCATGTGCGTAAGAAACTCTGTTTTCATTTACGTGATATTATTCTCATGGATTTGCAGAAAAGATAGAAAACCCAAGAACTTTATTTCTGGGACCACGGGGAGATAAATAGGTAACAAGATAAAATAATCAGAGTCCAAACTGAGTTTTGAACACAACTTTTCATGCCCACCTCATGAAATTGAGCGTTTGAAGTTGGTGACAGCCACATCAAATACGTAAGAGTCAAGCCGTAAGACTGATTTGCAGATAATTATATTCTAAACTCAGTATATTTATATAGAATTAAGACAATGCAAGTGATGAGAAGAGTGGTTAAAAAAAAAAAAAAAAGAGTTAAAAATTTTTATGTGGGGTCTAAACTCAGCAGTGTTCTCCAAAAACTGTGGGCAAATACCTTGAAGAACAGGCATCATTTGTTTATTACAGTCAGGGCACTTGGCATTTCTGTAATCAATTGGGGCTGGGTGGGGGGGAAGTACTGGAAATTTTTCTAAGATACCATGGGGAACCACCATCAGTCAAGTGTTCCCCCAGTATGTGACAGCTTTGCTTGTCTTCATGATGGGAAAACAAATCTGCAAAAGGCAGGAACCTAAGTTTTTCCTTTATCTTTTTCACTGTCTTGCTTCAGTGGAAGGCAGAGTTGGCAGCACGCTCCTTTCCCATGCAGACTCAGAGAAAAGGAGGGAGGTTTTCCTCAACTGCTGCCTTGGTCCCTCTCTCCCTCTCACTTCCAGTCAAGTGAAGCATGGTTTCCTCCTACATCTGTACTGCCAAGGCCCTTGACTGATGTAGCACATTAAAAAAATCCATTCTCATAATAATTAGGTATTGACGTATTACTTAATACAATGCCAATGGAATCAACTTCACGTGGCAACTCTTCACATACTTGAGGGAGGCAAACAACATGTAGGAAAGCTGTCCCAGCATTACTGTTGATGCACTCTTCCAACTGCAAAAATCCCCATCTGTTTCCCTAGACCAGGGGCACCTAGAGCAGGTCATGTTCCAGACACTTCTCACTCTCCTCTTTCACATTCACATAAAATGTACATTCCCCTTCTGAGTGAAATGCAGATGTTGTCTCAGCCGCGTTGGGGTAGAGACAACCACCAAAGATGATGCATTTTGGTGTAACCTTCAGAACAGCCCTGCAGGCATCTCTTGCATTGGGAATGAATCTCAGAACTCCCATGAGCTAACTTCTGCTCTCAACTGCCAGGGGAAAATCATGCCTTTCCCTTATTGTGTCAATACGTACTTTCTTCCAAATCCTGCTCAATCTTCCTCCCCAGCACAATCTTTTGCAAGTTAGTCACGACAACAGTTTTGTTTAAATAATGACAGAACATGAAAATAGAGGAGTGAAAAAAATTCAGAGTTAAAAAGAATTTGCAAAGTATTCTTTGTTAAAATCAGATGTAAGAAAGACACTCACCTTGCTATCTGTTAGTTCATAAATTTTTTGACTGACATAGGTGACTTCAGGCTTTGGCTCATTGTACACAGCTCTTCTAGAAATATTTTTATTGGGTTTTGAAAGTCGTAGGGTGCTTCCTTCGAGTCGCACGTAGACGGAGTGAGTCAACGTAGCATGGTATGTTTCTGGATCATAATTATAAATTTCATTCATCCATCCCTAGAGAAGAAGATACTTGTTAACAGGCTTTTAAGCTGCTGGGAAACCAAGTACAGCATGTACCTAAAAACTTTAAATTATTACCCAGGCTTTTGCCAAAGTTATTTCACTTACTGCACAAACAGAACGAGGCAATAAATGCCCTAAATGAGGTAGCACCAAGCTAAGAGAGCGTGAGATGAGGACGGGATCTCAAGCACACAGTGTGTTTTTTCTGACTCTTTGTCACTTTGTATACACAGCACAGGGTGCTCTCACCTCATCCCCAGGAGCCACAGTGGGATCTGCAGACGCAGAATGCGGGGAAGAGCCACAGGGCAGGAGGGCTGAGCAGCACAGCAGCTCCTCTGCTCCCAGCAAGCTCGGACACTTTAATCACCCAGAGCCCAGGCAGAGCAAACAGCCTGTCTGCTCACAGACAGCACTGACATTGTAATCACCACAATTAAGGACTCAGTGGAAGACCACAATGGAGTTTGCTTTCATGCACCATCACCATTTGAGATCATTTAACATGTTGTGTAACTGCCCAGCTACAACACAGGAGTCATACACGTGGATTAAATTCAATTAATTTCTGTGCTGTGAAAGAAACAGAAAACAAACCAGCCAGTCCTGCTGCAACAAGCCTCTAAGTGCTGACTCTGACCACGGAGGTGATGTTACTCCTCCAACATCTGATTACAGAAATAGAGATGACAAATGAGGCAGAAGGCAGGCAAAATACTCATTCAAGGAGAAGTTTTCCTTCTCTTAACCTGCCATACAACATTCTTTGATCATTGTTTTTATCTGCACATCAGAACCTTAAATTCAGCATACTCAATATTCATCAATGTCAACAGAAAGTAAGGGGAGCAGAAAGTAAAATGGCACTTTCACAAACACCTGGGTGATTACAGTGGGGGGAAGCGAGGAGAGCTGAATAAGCACCCCACTATTTCTCAAAACAAAAAGTTTTAAGTACCTTGATGCGAAACATTCCAAAAATTACTGCACGATTTCAACTTATTAAAGAAGTTTCCACCCACACAGAGACGTAAAATTTACTTTTATGCTCATTTTCTTCAGTGCCACAATTTCACACAGTAGACAGCATACACTTTCTTAGGTGCCATAGTAACAGTGATATCTGTTTTGCTTACTCCAACATCTAGCTCCATTTTCACTACAAACCCTGAAAAACCTAGATAAATTAGCATTTCTTTTATGTTCAGGAAAGATTAAGTCATTCATCTTTGCTCAGCTCCAAAGCAGATTATGTCTTTTATTAATAGAAATGCCTATACCAGGATATACTCTTTGAAGAAGCTTTATGGTTGTTTTTCTTTCTTACAGTGGGTTATACACGACTCCCATATAGAAAATACAATGCACAAGGAAGAGTTTTCTGTAAGCCATCAAACTCTGCACAGCAGAGCTGATGTAGGTTTGAGCACATCCTATCTCCTTCCTAGAAATTATTTAGCCAAGACATCTTTCAGCAGACAGCGATTAATTTTCAGCCAGGAACTCCAGCTGGACTTACTGAAGCACAAGAACATCACGTGAGCTGCCCAAAGTCACCATGTGCGGGAACTGGAACATCCATATGGCCCACAGATCTCTGGAGCAACTCCCACCTGCCCCTGATCAGATCTCCAAGCTATTTCTAGCTCAGACAAAAAGTTTGGAGCCTGCAGCCATGCAAATGTACAGATGGGAATTTGCTGCCTCAGAATTCTGTTTCTTGCCTTCTTCTGGAAGGCCGTTCAGCCAACACCGCACCAGCCTGCACCGAGAGAAAGGGCTGCTTGGAGAGTGGGTTGTTATAGGAAGCTTAGTCACATGAGCCCTTTTTTTAACTCTAATAAGCTTTCTATTTTCAGTAGAAAGGTTGGAAACTTATGGGTACACGTGATACCCAGGAAGGAAGGTCAGACTGCACCTGACATTTTTTTAACAGCCTGCTTGAGATGGAACTGTGATGAAAACAAGGAGTGATTTACTCGTCGTACGTTTGACTTCCCTGTGCCAAAGTAAGAAATAAAAATCCCTCCTGCTTTTCTGATCCCTACCACGTGCCCAGGCTTTCCACTTCAAACAAATAGATTAGCTGTACAATCTGCCAAACACACAATTCTCACACCCTGTAGTGCCTCCCCTGCTCACCCATAACCCAACAGATGTGCTAATACAGCACAACCACCAGGTTATCAGCAACCGAAGAACCAAGCTTAGGTTAAAGTATTTGGGGTTTTATTTTCAGACAACAGTTGGGATGAAAGAGACAGCAGATTACTACAAACTGTCCTTGTACATAAAATTTTAGTTTTCTAATTTCTAAGGATGAAGTTTTTCTTTGCACTGGGTTTTCAAGTTATTTTGTTACAGAGAAACACTACATGGCTGAGAGTAAAATGTTAATGCTTCACTAAATGACAATTCTTCGCTCTATTAATGAATCTGAAAAAGTGTGGCAGCTGCAGGAATTTCATCTAACAGTGTTAAAGGAAGTAACACCACCTGCCTTCTCACTTCAGCGATCTTCACTTAATTGTTTCACTTAGCTTAAAAAACACTGAGAAGGTTATCCAAAAAGCCCCAAAAGTCATTCCAAAGTTCCTGCACTTTAAGAACAATTTCAGCAGAAATACCTCCGCCTCTCTTTTTGCAAACACAAATTGGAACAAAAGATTCACAGCCCACAGAAACCATTTTGCAATGCACCCAAACAGAGAAATTGTGTTACCATAACGTGCTAGCAACAGATAAATTTTCCCAAACTACTGAAGCAACAATGGATTTCCTTGTGTAGGAGAGGAGTGACTGTAGGATGGGTCTTTTCTGTACTAGAAAAGTTGTTAAAGTAAGAAATTTAGTAATTCTGGGAGGACAATGACCATAGTCATATGCCGCTGTGCAGCTGCTGGCCATTTACACTGATCCTGTGATCTCCATTTATGAAGGTCAGCAGTTGCTCCACACTCACAGCTGAAATCAGGAGAACGTGCCTGGCCATCAGGCTGGGAATCACCCTGAACACAGAGCTGCTCCGAGGGCTGGGCGCATGGCTTTTCTAGCTCAGCTCACAGCTATAATCCAAAACTGCTGCCACTGCTCTGGCCCTTGGAAACACTCGGCTCCATGGGACATGGCCACCTACTAAAAACAGTTTCAAAAGCCCCCCCACCAGTTTGATTTTCCTCTTTCCTGACTCTGGGCTCAAATTTTTTTATTCCAACTGCAGTTCAACAGAAGAATTCACGTAAAAACCACATGGTCGGGCCTTGTAGGTACCAACTTTTTAGTGTTACTTAGTTGAAGGTCTCTATATGTGTTACACCATAACGAGAACGGAGGATGGGAGGAACTGCAAAAGACCCTTACGAAGGACCCAGAGGGGTGGGGACACAGACAAGGTGTGTGGGTAAAAATAAACTAAAATCATTACTTATGATACTTTCAAATACATAAATAAAAGAATCAGCAAAAGCCACCTTCACAATACAAGCCCAAATCTGGATTAAAACTGTCCCTAAAGCTTCTTAGTGATATTAACAGGTTAATATTCATTATTATTAAATTATATAATCAAATGCTTTAGCACTAAAATTTTTTCAAGACTGTTGACCACTCAAATCACATTAATTGTATTAGTAACCCTCTTATTATCATTATTTTATAATACTTCAATAGTATTTTGCTTCGTAAATGAGGGGAAAATATAATGCATTTTTTGAGCTTCCGAAGGGAATCCGAAGACACAGAAAAGGTCTCATGTGGGAGAAGCAACCATCACCTTAACTGGAAAACACATTTGTCTGCCAGAGGTCGCTATCAAACACGAAACCCCTTGGATGGTACACAGCAATAGCAGGCTGATAAAAAGCCTCCTCTTTCTGTACAGCTGTGACTGAAAAGCTCAATTTCTCCAGCAGGCACTGCCATTGTGTTCTAAAAGTTCTTGCTAATGGAAAGGGTAAATTTATCATCTCCATTTTAGCTGTTACTTAAAACCTTTTGTATCAGCCACACAACACAAGGCCAAGAAGGAAGTTAGAAAAGACTAATGGATTAAAAAAGGGAAAAAAATGTGGGCAGAGAAAAAAAAAGTAAGGAAGCCAGAGAACTGAAAACTAAGGGAATAGGCAGATACAAAAACATGCAAGGAAGATGCAGAGGTTTTGTGCATTTTCTGGTTCAGGGGATGTTTCGCCCCCGTACCACGGGCATTTGACTGAACAATCAAGTATAGAAACCTATAGAAGCACACGCTAACCAGCACAACAGCCATTTACTTCTTCCCACTGCCAAGGAACGATTTTGTGGGGGACAATAACCATGTTCAAGTATTTCAGCAATTGTGAGGGGAATTTTCCACTAGTTTTTGAAACCTGGGAAATGCAAACTTCTCAAACAACATTTACATGGGGGAGAATGTACACATACTTGTACAAAAATAGTCTGACAGCAGTTTGGCAGAATCCCAACCCCTTGAGCCCCATAAAGGGATCTTACTCAGAGCATTACTCATAATTGCATGACAGCAGTCCAGGCCAGAATACAAGACCAACAAGTTCTGAAGAGAACATCTTCATGCAAGAGCATCAAGTTTGATTTTCCTATATTCACCTCTGTTTTGTTACAGATTAAGTCTTTAGCTGCCTTTTCAGAGGATCTAAGCTCCCCAGTACTCATTCTGACAGATGCAAATAGAAAATAGTTGTATGAAGTGGGAATAATAACTTACAATCTGCTAAATCATATTACATTATGTTCCACTACAATACGGGCACCAAGCTGGTGTTTAAAACTCCTGAAGCATTTACATATTAAAGACAATTACTTCGTGTGTTATGAGCACAAGAAATACTCATCAGGTCATAAAAACATTAATCTACATTTATACAGACTTCTCCACACTGTTCATTATTGCCTACAGCCATTTTCATAAGATGTATCTCCTCGATAAAAGCATTAAAATACAGTTTTAAAGTTCCTGACTAAGAGCTGACGTCTCAGAGAAAGCCTAGCAGCAGCCAATAATGAACATCAGGATCTCTACCAGCTTCTAAGTATCAAGGAAGGGTCTTGGCACCCAACAACAAGGACCAAACTGAAAATTTGTCAAGATTTGTACATGTGAGCAGCAGGTAATTCGGTTGGGCAGACAGGAGTGTTCAGTCTGAATTCACTACAGCAAATAATAACCACAACTCCTATCATTCAAGAAAAAAGGGAACACCAAGGTAGAATAAGGGCTAGACATGCAATTGCCACATTTATGCAACAAAAGTAGAATTTTATGGTTTCTCTTAACTTTTCAGTTACCTAAGGACACATGAAATTGGCCATCAATACATTATAGATTCTACAATATATACCCATCTGAATTTTAATTCGTGCAACCTTTGTGCTGTTACAATTAGAGATGCACCTTCAAAAAGCTCAATTTAATATTTACACAAATACAAAAAATGCTCCCACAAATACTCTGACAAGTAAGTGATATCAAGTGAAGGTTACACCACTATCACTCAGAAATGCTTCCTGCTGCACATCCGAAACTAGTTGATGTTTTATTGGTCAGAATTCTGCAATTGGGAAAATATTATTTTAATTCATCACAGACAGAGATTAGGAGAGGCAGGACAGGGACCAGAAGCACTAAAGGAACCGAGGGGTAGGATGGATCACAGCTGGACAGGCACCAATGTGACACACAAAGTAACAGCAACTTGCAGTATCTCAACAAGTGGAGATGGGGGAGGGCAGAGAGCAGGAAGGACAAACTTTCATTTAAAACCCAGCTCTCAGACACACGTTTTGTTGAACTGTAATTCCTCCTCCCATTCCAATTAGCTCATGTTCGAGGAGGACCCATATGCTCTCCAACTCTCTATGCTCCACTTGAACACAATGCTTTTGTCTCTGCTTAGACTGAACAGCCCAGACAGACAAATCACTGCCTAGACAGTAAAATATCCCAGAAACAAAATCTCCCAAGATGCAGCTTCAAGAACAAATGTTATTTTACACACTAAACTTTGACACTACTTGATCTCAGTAGTTCAGCTGGATCGCTTCAAATCTATCAGCAAAGCTATTTGCCATTTCACTTTTGAAGAAATTCCATTTTCCACTAATCCCTAAAGACACTGAAGTCTTATATATTCTTGGATACTAAACCACTGGTGCCCCTGACAAACTGAGTTGACCCTAAAAAACTATTTACAAATGGGGACAATTCAGCTCATTTACACCTTCAGGATAAATCCAGTTTACTCCTTCTACCCAAAATAATGCACACAGACACACGCACACGCACAAAACGGCATGACCTCACCTTCAATATTTCAGGTTCTTTGATGTCTAGAGCTCCTGTATTCCATCGCTTTTTCATGCTTTTATGCAATTTGACATACTCACGAGTACGTGGAGTAAGAAGCCAAATCACACAGACAGCTACCATAAATCCAAGGGCCATTCCAAGTAAGAGTCCACTTAAATAGCCAGGGAGAGGGATAATAAAGTAAGCATAGACTAAGAGTGTTAATAAGTATAAAGTTTTCACTGGTATTTTAGGCTGTTGCACATCCAGATTATTTTCATCTTCACTACTGAGCATAGTAACAGTTTCCTCAGTCATCTCCGGATCGACCACAGTTTCAGCTGGTTTATCGGTTTTGCTTTCCTCCTCTAGCAAGAAAAAGTCTTCAGAATACAGTTCACAAAACTCCTCATCCTCCCTGCTCACTAGTGCAGACAACGAACATTTTTCAAGTACAAGTGAAGGTTTTGACCCCACATCCTTTGTGCTTGCAGACTGAGAGCTTTTGGTCTCCATCTCTTTTGCATGTTCTTCTGCTCCTCTTGACTGATCACTCTTAGTCAGGTTAAAGTCACTCCCAGAGAAGTCCCCTTCCGAATCACACTCCTCTTCCTTAATGCTGTAGTTGTTATTGCTTTCCAAATGGCCATTCAAACTGGAAAGGTTTGAGAGTTCTGAAGCACTTGAAGATAAGGCTTTGGGCCTGTGGCTACTACTTTCATCACCCATTATTTTACTGAGCAGCTGAAGAGGCTCATACATTACCTCAGAAAGGCGTCTTTTTGTATCTTCAATTTTAGCCTCCATTTCAGGTACTTTAAAAAAGGAACGAGTGTCGGAGGGGGATGTTAATGGAGAGGAGGGGGCAGTTTTAGAATCACCACCTGTAGCTCGAGGTTGAGTGAACTGTTTGAACAGATGCAAGTTCAGTTTCGAGTCAGGTGGCCTGTAAGACACAGCTTCAGACTCTTGTTTAGAAGTGTCCGTAGACAGAGATTTCACCAAGGTTTTCATTAACTGTCTATGTCGCATCGGTGGGGTGGGTTCTTTTGGTTCCACTTCTGTTGAAAAGGACTTGACTAACCCCTTAAAAGGCTTTGAACTAGAAACTGTGGATGATCCGCTAGAGCAGGCAACTGATCTGGAAGGGGATGAGGATGGGGAAGATGCCAGGCTGGATTTCTGTTCCACAGGTGGTGCTGCTGCACCTGATGCGCCAACTGTGTGACATGAGTGTGACGATGGAGACAGGACTGGTGGCACTGCACTGAGTATTTGGGATAGGGAAGTAGAGTCCAATAGCTTTACAGTTTCTGCAGTTGGCAGAACGGCAGGCGATGAGGACAGCGGTGATGCAGAGTTGGCCATGTTAAGCGAGGTAGCTGTACCAGAAAAGTCATGGCCGGTATGCTCAAAGCAGAGGTCTTCCTTGGCTTCAAGTGCTGTTACAATGCTTTGGTCATCTAGTTCCTCATCAAGAAACTCTTTAAACTCCTCTTCCTCCTCTTCTTCCTCCTTCCCAAATGCAGAGAAATGAATAGTGATGGTTTCTCGGGAGACAGATCGTTGGACCTGCACTTTTGGTGTTGACTGCTTTGAGGACATTTCACCAGTTTTCTCTGCATGGCTACTGTTCCGACTTGTCATTGCAGGTTCCAGAGATGTGTCAAAGTCTGGGAAGAAAACATAACACCACGTTAAATGCATTTTTCCCCCCTTCAAATACCCTTATTTTCAAGCATTAAGCCAAACACAATTTCACGTAGAAAAAAATCCCAAACCAACTCACATGCTCAAATTTACAGATCCAGGTTACTGTGTGCTACTTAACATATTTCCACATACCACAAAATGGCAATATTAAAAAACACCATGCTGTTAAAATTATCTTCAAGTGCCCTGAAATTACAATTCATCTCTGAAGCATCATCCTTCTATTTTCCCTCTGCCAGATGTACCTCCAGGTTCCAGAAGCCCCATCCCACCTCAACACACTGAAATTCTTCACTCCTAACTCTCAGTCCCTTCTACATGCAACACTTTATACTTATTAAATAAAAAAAATTTGCAACTCAAAGCAAGATCAGAAATAGGTAAAGGTCATCGTGTGGGGAGCACGTTATTTAAGCATTTTATTGACCCATGAAAGTGAATTTAGCATATATTTACATGGAGAGGAAATAGCACACATTTAAACCAAGGCACTGGTGACCATACACAGAGATGGACCAGGAATTACAGGATTAGCTCTGCCTCTCCTGCTGGGAGGCAGCACTTTAATCTCCACTGCCAAGACAGCAAGTTTACCACTTCAGTAACGGAATTATTTTTCAGAAGCTGTTAAAATGCTGTAATCAAACTGTCAAGCTGAATTAATGCGAGGCCTTTGCTGACGTTTAAAGAGCAGTTCAGAAGAATGATTATGGGGTGGTGAAGAAATTCACTTCACAAACAGTTGTGATATCAGATTGTATTATCCAGCAAGCCAGTGCCACCTGTTCGGTATCATCATCCTACTAAAGGTTGCAGCCCTTTCTACTTCCTAGCAGAGGTGTTCATGTAAACATTTTTTAACCTGTCAGTAAACTAAGCTGGGTTAAACATTTTATAACAGCAGATCTTTGCTACATAACTTATTCAGAGCAAGTATCTGTCCACAACTTCCTACACACTATAGTTGTCCATTTTATGGCTCCTAAATTGTTGACAATTCCTTGCTTCTTCCAGCATTTGTGAGCTTCCCAATCAGTCTGTACAGAAGGGGCTGGATGTTAACCTGCTTCATGCAAACCCTTCAGAAATTTCAATTTCAGGGTTTGTTTTTGTATTTTTAAGCCTCATTTCTGCTGCATATGACAGGGAGCCAGTTTGGTTTCAAAGAACCAAAAGAAACATTCAGCCCCCCTGCCCAAGCTTTCACTTGACATCTCACCCTTCTTCTGACAACTGCTTAGGAGACAAAAATTCTTCCTAAAGATCAGTTCTGACTTCAGCTTTTACCATGCAACAGTTTTCTTCTGCCCTCCCCAAAATCCATCTGACACATCCAAGTAGCAGCATTAACAGAGAACTCCCTTCAGTGATGGAGATGTGCCTCCAGCCCACCTCAGGCTCAGCAGGTTGTTACCCTTCCTACTGCATCTGTGGATCAAGTAATTACTAACCCAAATATTAAGAGCTCTCAGTTATCTGAAGTTCACACAGACACTTATCAGGTCACTTATCAGTCACCTGTACGTATAACTTGGTGAGTGCTGAAGTTGGTAAGAAATTTGGTCTCTTGTTTCCTTGTTGGATTAGCCCACTTGGGAACCACCATCAGACAGCATCCATGCTACAGACATTGTTCCATTTCACATAGTTCAGACTGCAAATTACCAGACTTTTTGGACAAACACACACAAATTTATTTTGGAGAGGGGAAAAAATACTACTGGATACGTATCCAACCTCATTTCCGTAGTGCCGGGCCATCAGCTACCACACCCCTTTACTATTTTGGCCCAGTTGTGAAATTGCAAAACTAACAAACCAAAATCTGAAAGTACAAAAACCCTACACATTTTCCAGGTCACTGAACCATCACACCAGTATACGCTAAGGAAGGAAAAAAAACCAAACAAAATATAAAAAACCTCACAAATATAATAATAAAATCCCCCTTGCACACAATGCTGCTGGCATCAGTTTGATCCTTTCTCTTCTGCTGTTCAGCATTAACCATTTATCAATAATCTAGGAAAGCAGGAGAAAAAGATTAGCTATTCCCCACCACCACCAAATAGCATTTTCACTGTGGCATTTTGTATCATGGGTTTGGATAGCTCTTTAACACACTGTGTTTACACTGAACATTAATTAGCTCGTGTTTAAACACCAGTTGCCATGCTGTGCTAATGCAGTGCTAATGACCGGAAACAGATGAACTTTACTTGCACACACCAAATATACTGAAAAGAGATTTTACTGCTTACTGAACAAGCAAGATTTTCTTATGATTAACTGGTTAACACAGAAAGGAAGGAATTTCTCGATTAGACAGTATTTGCCTATCTCAAGCATGTTACTGTACCATGAATTATGTCATATAAAAGCAGGTTTCCAATCCGTTCCTGAACACAATCTCTGTTTTACTGTGGAGGATTTGGGCTTTCGTTTTGTTTTTTCTTCCCAAAGTAGATGCTGAGAAGGTTTTCCTTGACAGCTCTTTCAGTAGGTGTTGTTTTGATAAAGCTATTTCATCAGGTTCTCGAAACACACCTTTTTACCCCTTAAATCATTTTAACAGATTCACTTCTTAATCATTTCTGGCTACATTCTCCTCACTCACTTCTTTCCCCTACTCCTCAGCTCCCCTCCCAGCTGTTTGAAGAACTGATGTTCCAGCCTCACCATCTGAAGCGGCACAATTCCAAACTGGTTGTTTGCAGATTATATTGGTACTTGCAGAAATACAAGTTTTCACTGGTCCTTCTTTTTGAAGGCCACTCTGTTCTCCCTTCTCTGGCTGCCTCTTCAGGGTTTTCCTGGTGTTGATTCTGAAGATGCAAGGTATCAGTTTTATTTATGTGGCAGGCAGATCTGAGTAACAGTCTTACATCCTCAGGCTTCAAATGATTCAAAACATGGACTTTTACCCAGAAGGGAAGAAGGCTGCTCAGAAAATAATTCCTTTCCCCCAAAGGTCTGAACTTTGGATGCTGTTGCAGGGTGGAATGAGAGAGCTGCCAACCAACTGCTGCCATTTCCACTTCTGACCTCAAGGCACTGCATCCCCATCTCCCACAGAACAGCAGTTTATAATCCTCACCTACAGGCATTGCTTTTAAAGCTCCAACAACAGGAAACACTGAGCCAGGCAAACAGGGAACGCAGCTGCCTGGGACAGACAACATTCCTTGCCCAGCCCTTTCCTATGAGCAGGCAGGCAGCAGTGCTGGAGCTGAGGGTGTTTTTGCCTGGGTGACAGAACGTCTCCACTATGCTGTGATGCACCTGGTGACGAACAGGGACACCCAGGGAGAGGTCAGGTGTGAGTTAGGCCACAACATCTTTTCTAAGTGTCACTGCAATAACTGCTCTTTCCCAGGAATGACTAATTGAGAGTTCACAGGAGAGCCGAGCACCCAGCAATCTGCCCTTCTGCCCAGCAGCATAAACACCCTTCTGTTCCTTTCCCCTGCAGGGGACACACACACCCCACCCTTCTTCAGCTGAGCCCCAGCAGGCACCTGTTCACAGCACTGAGAAAACACACAGTCCATCCAAGAGCCTTAGACAATTACACCACCAACTTTATAAAGCAAAGCAACTATTTTCACATTAATAATTTAGAAAGTGATTCAAACAACAAAGCAGCAAACTAGGAACTAACTTAAAAGGTCAAAGTTGCATATACCACACTTAGTCATAATCATTCAGTTGGAGAAACAGGCTGGATTGGGTAACTAAATTCACATGCTTTGCAGCAGCCAACTAACTCCAATCACATTGCTATTACTTATTGCAACATCTTCATGAAGGGGAAAGGGTACACAGTACACCGTATTAGCAAAATGCTTTCAGAAAAATGTGCAGCAAGGTTCAACACTTGTATTTTGGTTGCTACTAAACACAGACAAAAAAAACTGGTTTTCACAAAACAGAAATTCCTTTCCTCCTAAGTAAAGGAAAAGCCTTACAGGTTATTAAACAGCACTGCAATACTTTCCCCTGTATCTGTCAGTTGCGCCAGAAGAACAAGCCCTAAATGCTGTTCAGGAAACAACTAATTTGATTACTGATAATGCTACAATTCAACTTCATGCAGATTGCCGCTGCTGTTCAAAGGGAAAGATGCTTCTCACTGGTTATGCCTCTGCTTTCCCCAGTAATCCTTCTAGGCCGTCACTCGTCCAACAGGCAGCTTCTGCTCTGGCAGACTGGGTTAAAAACCCAGTTGTTCTTTAGGATTCATGAGGCCTTTATAATTTTGGGTTACTTGATAGTCATTTTCAAGTGTCAGACTCAAAACAGGTAGACACTTCATACTTTAAATCTACCCTTCATTTGGCAGGAAGGAGAAGCAGTATATTTGTTTTAGAAGACAATCTGTACAGCGTCCATGTGGAGTGACAGATTTTAAATTAACAGGAACAGGACCCCAGTAACACATTTAGGCCATGTTCCAAACCAGGCCAGCAGCACATTAAATCTTTCCCAGATTGGGAACACCTGCACAAGTCAAAATTATCTGAAATTCATATTTGCTCTCTGAAGTTCTAGCTTCTGTTTGATTTACTAGAGATTCAACCAGTATCTGCCTTCCAACACTGAGATATGTGGGAGAACTGCTGCAATTCCTTATACTTATTTAAAATAAGTAAAGAGCTCTCAGCATCAGAGAAAATCTTCTGGTAAGAGCATGAAGTCTTCATTTCAGGTCCTTCAAAATGAAGCACAAGATTAGTGAAAAGTACTACTTTGCCACAGAACTAGTCTAGAAAGCTGATTCCCATTTAGCCCAGAATGCCCTCCCTGAAGCAGAGAGCACAGCTGCTGGGACATTATCTGTCACGTGAATTTCATCTCATTCAGCAGATCTGTACCNAAAAAAAAAAAAAAAGATACAAAACCTAAAATTCAACATTATTTCCTATCCCCATTCAGATTTCTAATTATGATCAATTAAATTCCCCTGGCATCTCCATGAGTTAATGTATTCCACAGTTAACATCTATTGTTCCTTTTACATCCACTAGTCATTACTTTTAAATGAACTACAGAGCCAGGGTTGGTAATTACTGTCACAAAATAGCCCTGTGAAACCTTCCTGTCAGGGATCCAGTTACCCAGCCTGGAAATAAGGCTTTAAAGCTCAGTTTCCATCAGGAGCAAGAAGAAAGTTGTGCTTCACTTTCCAAGTTCACGCAACTGGATTTGAGATACAGAGGTGGGGGGAAGAGGAACAAAACCCCAACAAAACCTGTTTTAAATCCAAGGCCAGAAATGAAAAAGTTGGTGTCAATATGGAGTGCTATTAAAAGACCGTAGTCAAATGTGTTGAACAAAAGCCAATCCCAGATTATGGCCAAAACTGATGGTGCCACCCACAATGGATCATAATATACACACACAGCACATACCCCTGACAGAGTAACCCAGGTTAGCACAACTAAGCTGGCTGAGAACTAAAACACCTCCAGCAGGAGTTCTCTGAGCATCATTAAAAAAACCCAGAAATTTTTGTGCAAATGCTTTTAAGTTCAGAACAATTTAAGTGAAATACTCAGCATTTAAGTATGCGTAGGGATACTTAAAAAGAGGATCCTAGGCAAGATTTTAAAGTCTTGTCAAAGAGATGACACTTTTAATGAAAATTATAAACCTATCAAAAGATGAATAAGAGTTGTTTTTAAGTCCAGGACAGAAAGGTCAAGTAAAATTGCAATGGCAAATAGGGAGTCTTCAAAACTACTGGAATTTTGCTGCAGACAAAATTACTGGAATTTTGTTGCTGCTGCTGAGGTCCCCAAGCTTGTCTTTATAACACTTCAAAAATAATCAAGTAAAAATTGTTTAATGTTACCTAAGTGAGTGTATTCTATATTAATGTTTCCCCCAAAGACTTAAGAAAGGTCAGCTACCACATTAGTTTCTCTGCCTTTACTGATAAAAAGAATAATTATTGTTCTTTCCTATTCTCCTTCCATGACACACCATTTACCAAAAACTTTAAAAGCTGCACTACGTCATTTTAACAAACACAAAAAGCTAAGCAGTTAAAGGTTCTCCAGAAATTCAGAAAAATTTAATTTCTTCTTATTTAATGATTTTCTGAAGGCTGAAGTGAAGCAGTATTTGTAAGAAATCGAACATTTTCCCTAACAGAAGAAATAAAAGAAGTTTTTAGGCAAAGCTCTGCTCTTTGGAATAGATTCAAACTGCATCAGCATGTAATTATATTAAAGAACATTTACTCCCAGTTGGCACAATGAGAACAAATAAAAATTCTAGTACATACATAATACTTCCTCCATTCACCTGTTCTCCTCCTATGAACTGTATTCCTGTTTCTTTATCATTTGTAATTGCAAGCAACAAGTAGCACTTTTCCTTCCAAAACACTCCACATTAAACAGTTCAAAGGCACCTTTTACTATTTCCCAGAACAACAAAAAAAAAAGTAACAAACTTCCACCAAATCCCCCCCCCTCCCCCTCCATCACCGATTTTGGGGATTTAGTAATTTCCTAGAACACACATTGCTGTCTTTAAAATTATGTTAAAACATGTATTTTTCCAAGTAACTACTTGCTGGTACCAAAATTAGCCAAAAAACTAATTTGGCCATGAGTGAGAAGAGAAATGCCCCAGAAAAAGAAAAGTTTACAGACCTAGATCTGATATTTCTGCAGCAAGGGATTCAGAAATCAGCACATTAAACCAAGGGCACACCCAGAGCCAGCCTAAAGCCAGCTTTTCCCACTTTTCTCAAACTGCTGTACTCTCTTCAGAGTCACCCTGGCAAGCCAAAGGAGAGCAAAAAAACCTCCAACAATGGTCTTACAATTCTGAACAATAAATATATAACTGCTGCATTTGCTCTCCTCTAAAAGGGAGCAGAGCCTACATCAGAATCCTCTGGTGCTGCATAAGTTCCACATCTCAACAGAACATGTTGGATTTTTGTAATAAGAAAGCATCAAAAGCTTACACATAAAAAATTACATCCTGTGGAAAGCATAAATGGTGAGGTAAAACTGTGCAGAATTGTAACTCCCTCTCTTATCTCAGTGGAAAAAAAAAATCACCTCCTCATTAATCTGATAAAAGATTATCTAAAACCTCCATGGATTAGTCCACAGCTGAAAACTCTGCCCACATCTCTGATTAAATTAAAGGTCACTATAAAATCTTTAGGGGAAATTTTGACCGAGTGACTTAGAAAAAAGCATGTTTCCAAAATGAAGTAAAATAAGGTACCCTGAGTCCTAAATTTAAAAGGGCTTATCAGAATTGTCTTGCAGGCTCATTTTTCCCAGTGCAAATACACATCAATAGGTGAAACTGCCTACAGGTAACAAGCGAGCATTCAAGGACTTCTAACATTTACATTCATTTCCCCAACAAAAAAATTCCATCAATATTCAAAGTACCTGCCAAGGTAAAACAACCATCACATACCTTCATATGAAAAGGTATTAAAAATAAATGGGCTTGTCAGCATGAAGCTAATTAAGAGAGATTATTAAAAAAGGAATGGAATTTACAGATTTACCTATAGGTATCTAAAGAGATCTTTTTTTTCAGGGTTTTTTTAATGATTGATCGAATGTCGTATTTCTTATGTACAGCCTTCATTTTAATTTCATGTTCTGCAGAGGATTAGCATGGAAGGTGCTTTATGGCTTTTTAACCTGACAGGACAAAACACAGTACACAATCATGGTTTCTTTAGGTCTCACATGTTTTCAAAATTACAGAAGGGGATATTCTCTGGTATTACTAAATAGAACTAAAGCATGTAATACTTAGAAGTATTTTATTTTGGACCTAGCATACATCCCTAAGAAGCAGGGTAATAACTCTTCAAATAAAATAAACCATTAGAAAAAACAGATAAAGAGCTACAGACCCAGGCAGTTGGCACAAACCAAAAAAAGAACAACTAATCAAAGCAAACTAATCAAAGGCTATTTTTGGAAAGATTAAATTATCTAGGGAAAGGAGGAGGGCTACATCTGCATTTATTACAAATAAAGTATTCATACCTAACTAGAAAGGCAGTTGTACTCAACACATGAAAATTAATTATCCTAAGGCACCTGAAGATACAGAGCAAGCTGCAGATATTAACACAGGGAACTGCTGTTAGAGGGCACACTGATTACAGTTGTTCACCTCCTTGCATCTCATCTACCCAAGGAAAAGTGTCTGATAAATGCAGAAAATGCATTTACAACAGAACAGAGAAGCTTCTGCAAGCATAATCCCCAGAGGGTCCAAAGGACAGAAAAGCTTAGAAAAAGGCCAATAAACAGGACTTCAAAACACGCAACTCTTTTCAGAGCTGCCATCAAGTTTGGGAAGTGGTGGGACAAAAATAATTCAACCCAAAAGTCAGACTGTTCTGCAAAGTTTCTTTAAAATAATTGTTCCCCGCACCTAAGAGAGGCAGTCCTGCCAATCACTCCATGCTGTGCACTGAGTGGTCTCTCCTGTCACTGGATTCCATAAAAAATTCAATGGAGAAAGGTATTACCAGCATTTCCTGCTACCTGGAAACTGCAAAAGAAACATAAATCAGCACCACATGAACAGAGAAGCTCTTTGTGATCCAGTTTTGGAAGAAAATGGACTAGAATTCCAGACTTCTCTGAAAGCCCAGTGCAGGTAATCATGTTATTTTTAGTTTCAGTCTTATTAGGAGGGTGAGAAAAATTTTGCTTTAACTTACCTGACTGAAGAGCAGTGTTCACACAGCACTTGGAACAACTACGATCATAGAGAGTCACTAACACCTTAAAGCAGCAACAGCAAAGACTGAGAAGCACATTAAAGCAGCTCTAGAATCACACATATTCTAGCCAGAACTGTGCAGAGATCATAAACTACTACTGTCAGCTTCTGTGCTTAAAATACTTTTAACTTCTAATTCATACAAGGATCCATAGAAGGCTAACAAAACAAACTCTAAAGAATCCTTGTCCTGAGAATAGCCAGAACATAAAATGTCGAATTTGGAATTGGCGAGTACCAGACATTTCTCTCTCTGCTTAAGGCAACACTCATCTCATTCAGATTTATGTTCAACTCGGATACCTAAAAACAAAAATGCAGAAGTTCAGCAGCACTGTGGCTTTCCAGCTAGAGGATACAGAGTGACGAGCACAGGAGAACATCCAAGGCACTGAAATGGAACCCAGATGGCCGCAAACAACCTAAATTTTTACCATGCTAAGGACAAAGAATTTTACTTATTAAAAAAACCCAAAACCCAAGCAAACACACAACACAGAAACACTGTCAACCTTCAATGAGCAAAGATCTTAAGTGAGGCTCAGTTAAAACATTAGGACAGACTTCCCCAGCTTCCCAACTGACTGTCACGACATAAGGGGTCTGGGGAGTTTTTCAGCTTGTCAAAAGCTTCTAGAGCCTTCCAACTGTTATGTACATTTCAGTATCATCTCTCAATGATTAATTTTGAATTAAAGAGTGGCTTAAGCATTTTATGATTAAAAATACTGGACTGAGACAGACACAAAAATACTCACTCAAGTGCACAGGGCTGAAGCAACAATACAATTCCTAGTTATTCTATTACAGTACATTCAAATATTTCATAAAATCCACAAAAGCATTAAGGCAAAAAAGGTATGTGGCAAGAGCATTCCCACGTGTGTTTTCGTGTAAATACATTTTCTTATTTTTCCCACAGTATTTATAACTCTAAGAATTTCAAGGTGTAAACTTATTCACTGACAGACGCTGGCAAGAATTTTCCCTGGACTTTGTTATTCAGAACATGAAAGAGGCCTTGCCACAAACAGCACTGAAATCAAAGGCACCAGCTCCATCTGCATTCCCCTCTGTTTCTTGCATTACACACAGAAGAGAGCAGTACTTAATGAATCAGTGAATTTTTATAATATTAAATATTAAATATAAATATTAAAGCTTTCTGGTTGTTTGGTTTTGGGTTGCTTTTTAGTTTTTTTCAGGAGCAATGGAGGTAACTCCTATTTCTAACAGCTGCAGTACATTTTAATTGCAGCATCTGACAGGTCAATTACAGATTGCCTGACCTTAACAGCTGCTTTACAGGCCTGACTCCCATTGAAACCAACTGAGTCAGAAAATGATGAGCACCTCCCACAACATATTTTTTTATGCCTAATTGCTAAGAAACCATGGGAGGTAGATATATGAAAAAAAAAAAAAAAACACCAAAACGTTGCTGGCATTCTGAATTTAAATGATCATTTCACAGGAAAGTAAGACACCAAATTGCTCACGAGGAGAAAGTCAGTACACTGAGAGGGTAAAGTGAGGTCGTTGCACATATGAGGATCCTTCCTACTCTGTTTTTCTCTCTCAAAATGTGGTACTGATAACAGGCCTGGAAAGATAACTTGTCATGTGAATACTCAAAAAAAAGCAAACAAAATAAAATTGGGAAAAACATAAACAGAGCTCTCCTCTCTTCTTTTTTCAGCAGCATGGATCTACCCCAGCATGGTCTTTCCCTGGGTGAATCAGGCTACCAACGTGAAATTAAGGAAAAGCAAAAATTTCCTTAAAAAGTTTAAGTTCATTAAAGGTTTTCTGAACTTTTCAGCACTCTTTGAGAAGCGTTCTCACCCATTACTCATTTTCTCTCAACCTTTGCTCCTCTACGGTGTAATTCAGCCATAGCACATAGACACAGATCCTTAACTTGTAGAAGGCAGACCTCAGGTAGACCAGTACAATGAGACTTCTGTAAATGAAATCACTCCTCCAGAACTCTCTTTCAGAGAGGCACATACTAAATTTTGACCAGCTATGTAGGGAGTTGTGAAACAAAAACAGATCTCACTTCTGAGAATATTAATCAGCATAGTTGTCTTCAGGAATTTCATCTGACAACAGGCTGAAAAGTAAAAAGGTCAGAAGGTGGGTGTCTTGTAGCAATACACACCAAAATTCACCAGTTACCTGCTGAATTCACAGCGCAATATGAACAGCTTAAAAAAAATTTAATGAATTTTTAAGAACTCCAGTTCTACTTTACATTCAAGCTGTATTAAAGCAAGCTCTTATTGTCATTATCCTTTGCAGTTGCTTCCTTGTTAAAAAAGAGCTGAAGTCTTCCCTTCCTTATCCTATAGTTGCTGTTCAATAAACAGGTATCATTAGTGTAATGTTTGTCCAGGAAATGCCTTCAACACCATAAAAGTTTCTACTACTGCACTCAAAAACAATTTCTATAGTCTAAACCACTTGGTAAAACAGTTAAGAGTGAATGCACTGCCCTCTTTGTGGGTTACATTTTGTGCACACACATGCACAGAAAGAGAAGTGCATTAAAGCAGCTTCAAGGAAATTAATTTTAGGTCATCAATTTTAAGGTCTTGATTTGCTGGGAGATAAAAGAACAGCAAAAGCCACCAGATGGATTCAAAAGGGCAGAGGGAAATAAGTGTCTTTGAGCCATATTCTGCCTCGTTCACTTACAGAATTATGCAGGCAAGTCTAATTTCAGGCATAGGGCAATGTTCCTATATACATGCTTCATTAATCCACCAGGCATTTGTTTATCAAAGAGAGTCAAGCTCTGAATTACAAGCACTGTGAGTAGGTTTGTGGGTACACACAGCACATACTCATCAGGGTGTGGGCGTGTAAACGAGGCTTTTAATTGCTCAGAGAGGTCAGGGCAGAGACGCCAAGAAGGAGTGGCAGCTCAGGTTGTCTTCCAGGGTAAGGTGACAAAATAGTGACGACTGAAGGGGGAGGAAGCTGCTCCCATCCCTACGGAGCTGCCTCTGCTGTGCTCTATAGCATGAAGGCTTTAGAAACAACATTGGTCACTCTTTTGGGGAAACTGAACTAAACAGTGCAAGTGGAAATGCACATATGGGATGAAAAACTCTCACCTCTATTCGTCACCACCCCGTGAGACAAGCTCCGCTCTGTGAAAATGAGGAACAGCCTCCACACCCCCTCAAAAGTTCTCCCAGCTCCATGAAGGATCAGAAGTGTGATGCCAACAGAAAATCCCTTCTTCATCAGCCTGAGATCTGAACAGACTACACAAACCAGCATTGATTTGGCTGGGGTTACTGGAGGAGGAGGAGGCTCGAAAAAGCCAGTGTTCACACCTCACTTTTTGTGTCTACAAAAAGTTTGCAAGACAGTCAACCCGTAGTATTTTCATTGGTAAATGCACCGCTCAGGGCAGCTGGTTGGAAGAAGCAGATTAAAAAAATATATCCTAAGAAAGCAAAAACACTCATGGGGTGGCACCACGATTTACTAATTTTTATCATTTTAATTGTGAAGTTTTAACTTGGTAGCAAGAATGATAGCTATCTAGCTAGAATTTACAAATAAAACTGGGAAGTTAGCCCAACTCGTCAGAAAAGCAAAGGTTCATAAAATCTGTTAAATACTCAAAAACCATTGCCAATCCACATCTCAAAGCTGCATGACAAAAGAAATGGAGAGCCATACAACTAAGTATTTACACTCTTAAATACAACACACCTCTTAATGCATCTTTTCAGACACTCACAGAGTTTTCTGAAACTGTTAGGCACTGCTTTCAGCTTGCCTGAAACCTCTCAGCAGTGTTAAGGCTTCTGGGAACACTCAGCCTGTTGACATAAAGGGAATGATAAAGGGGAATAAAGGGAATTACAAAATAGGAGAAAGTTTGTATGCACAGCTGGTCCGTTCTCCATCCCCATCTCTTGTTACTCACTAAAAATAACAAATAGAAGAGTAACAGGGTTTCTTTTTTATAAAAATACTTTTGTAAAGTTGTCACGCGTTTGCTCAGAAGGTTTATTCAAAACCTGGCAGAGCGTTTATTAACCAGCACACTTCTGAGTTGACAGACATTTAGGATTATCTCCCCCTTAGTTCTTTCCACTTCTCCCAATTCCTTTGTTTAATACTTCAAGTCAAGTTGAAAAGGAAGAAGTGTGAAAGCGATTAAGACAAAAAGAAATGCTACTGAGGAGGTCTTACAAAGATAAGCCTTATCAAACTTCACAGCAGCTCCAAACCAGAGAAGAGTTGTACAGATCACTTTCATTTCCCACCGAAGTACCTTTATTTATGTAACCAACCCCAAGCATTACACAAGAGTACTAGGAAAGAAAGTGAAGTCCCTCCAAGCAACAGGGATGACGGATATATATTAAGCAAGCAAAATGGAAATGCCTAGCTTGGAAAGCATTCAGGGAGAAATCTCCACCTTGCCCTGGCCACAGTGGGGCAGGGAGATGGGAACAAGAAGTGGGAGGTGACAGCGGGCAGGGCTGTGGGAATGCTCTGCAATGCTCTGCTCTTGCAAGGGCATCGCTCCTGGCCTCAGCCAGAGGAGTCTGGGATGGATCCCTGGCAGAGCCTGGCACAGGCAGGCTCTGGATACTCAGAGATTTCAGAAGACAAGGAAGCAGAACATGCTGCAGCTCGAAGGCAGGAGACAGTGAGCACCAAACTCAGACAACTTCCACTGTGTCTTCATGTCACATGTTCAGTGACATTTCCTAACCAAGCTCCCACAACACAGGCGTGTGAGCACCACCAGCTCCTTCTCCTCACAGAACCCTCATTCTTCGAGCCTGTCTGGGCTCATAAAAACAAACGTTTTTCTTTTCTCAGTCTTAATCCTGACTTCCAGGGAGACAGAATGGTTTTTACAGCTCACTATTTAATTTCAGATCAGAACTCCACTGCAGCTCATGACAGGTCACATTCACATTTCACTCCTCTGCCATCTGCTTTCCAGTATTCCCAGTATCAAAGGAGTCCATACTTTTGTGCTTATAATTTTGCAGTCCTATTTTACAACTGAAGTGTAATTTAAACAAAACACATGAAATCCAGATTAAGATCTAAAGTCTTGTAGCTCTGTCTTCTACTTCCACTACTAAAACCTAATATAGCGATTTTTTGGCTCAAACAGATCCTTTAAAAGAGCACTCCAATGCCTGAATATCCATTTTCATACTCTTAAAAGAGATCCTATTCTAAGCTTGACCATCCCACCTTCTCACAGCTCCATGATAACAATCCTGCAGGACATGCAAGACAGTCACAGCACTAAGCGACATTCTCCTGCAATATTCCTGCCATCCAGCACCAGCAGGGTCAGAGAGCACAACACTTTACAAACCACTGAGACACTGGGTAATGAATATTAAAGCCTGGTTCACACAACGATTCATTTCCATTGCCCTCCTGGCCTTTATGGGAAAACACCACTGTTTACCATGTTTATTGATCTTCTGTTATCCATTGTCCATCAGTCCTCTTCCCTTTTAGAACCCCCATTGATTTGGACTTTGCATAGCAGAGTAACACATCTTGCTGTCAGGAGAGGAGAGGGTTAAAATAAATAGGAAAGACAACAAACAGAGATGTAGGAGTTTTGAGGAGCAGAAAAGCAAGATCAGAGAATAAACCCTTTTTTATCATTATATTCTCATGTCTCTCCAAAGACACTAACAATTGGCTTCATCAGAGACAACAGTACCCAGAGAATAAATACGACTGGTAAGTAACACAACACCTTACAACTCCTCCCAGAGGGTGAAGCAGGAAGAAAAACTACCTGCAAAACTTACAGGGCTTACTGCACACTGCAGGCATCTCAGTTGCTCTAACCTACCCTACTGTCAAAACTTGCTCCTCTGCTTCCTTTCTCTCACCATTTTCAACAGAAGCAGGACTGGACTTGGCTAGCACAGGAAGTCTTCAAGCAGTGCCTCTCAGATGCTTTAATTGAGCAATTTCAACTTAAGACACTTGGGTTTTATTTTTCAGAGATAATGGTCATCAAGGAGTCCATTAAAGGAAATGATGCAAGAGGCAGATTCTGCATTACAGAACTGGTCTGACTGGGAGTCCTGCTGGTGTTATTGTTACTGTGCTGACCAAGGAGAGGGGATTTTGCTCTGTACAGACTCAAACTCATGAAACCAAGTTAGCACATGGCAGCCTCCAGTGCAAAACTCCAATAAGGACTTGTGTGAAAGAACCTAAAAATCACCTTAAAACAATTAAAATTTTGTTTGTCAAGTACGTAGATACTTTAGGACCTGTGGTACGCAAAGCTTGGTTCAAATCCTAGCAAATCCATTCACTTGTAGCTCTTCTGAAGAGGACACTACTTCAGTGCTATCTCTGCAAGTGGTCAAACCTCATCCCTCACCACACTCTGAGGGAACAGGGGCTGAGGCTGCTGGGTGAGGATAAACCCTCCCAGCCAATGCACAACCTTCAGGTCTTGTTGTCTTAAGCTGGAAATGGGATTTTGATCAATTATTATTAACTTCTCGCCTTCAAACTTCTGGGCTTGCCACGTTAACAGAAGCTTTATAGAAGCTAACCTCCAAGAAGAGATAATTCACAATTCTGTCAAGAATAGCTGATCATATATTTTTATGACACAATAATTGGGATTTTTGTCCAGAAAAGACGATTAATTCAACCACTTGCAGTACAAAAAAACCCCCCAAACCAAACCCTTTACTTTGTGGATCTGAACCATTTAGCACAATCCTCTACAATAAGGAGTGGTACACGTTTTTTTTTTATATCAACAGTTCTGACATGATGTTGTTCTCTCAGTATCTCACTGTTCTACCCTCCTCCACCTTGAAAGCACAATATATCCTTTCAAGCGTCCACTTTGCGTTACTTAAAAATGTTCATGGCCTGTATCAGGTACATGTGGCACCCTTGTGCACTTCCAGAGTCAGTTTCTACTCTGAATACATCTCTTCTAATACAAAGTACACACTCATGACAGCTCACAGTATTAACTCTTATCTTTATTTCTCTAATCTCTAAGCCTATATTATGCTCTCATTTTCCAGCATACATTGTCATCTGATTGTTTCATTTAGGGCAGTAAGAGCTTCTAGAACATGAGGCCTTTATTCATGGATAAGTGTTTTAGAGCACACTGAATAAGCATTATTACTGTGGACATGTGATACCACACTTTCTAGCTTACCAAAGAAAAAGAATAAAAAAGATTTGAAAGACTTTTCCAAGCTCCAAGACTGTGCTTAAGACCAGAATTTACTTACGCGCCGGCCCATTCTTCTGAAGTCTACAGTTTATCCTAATAAACAGCCTTTACTTTTCTTCAGCTCCCGGGCAGGTGTCAGTTACACTCTGCACACTCAGCACCACAATTTATTCATCTCACAGGCAGAAACTGGCTAAAGCTCAGTCCCCGAGAGCAGGACAGAGGAACATGTCCTTACCTATGTCCACTGCCATGCCTGTGACTGGTCACCTGCACTCACACACTGTAACTCTGTTGGCCTTTCAGACATGCTGCAAGAGAAACCTTCTCATTTCATCATATGGAATTGGCTGAATTTGCACAGAAGGTGATGGTAGAGCAGCACAATCCCCAAATCGATCAACTGAAAAGCCGTGTGAATGCAACAATGCATCCTCAGTCCTCCAGCTACATGATTTTAAGTTTATTTCAGTTATATTAGCCTTTTATTTGCTAAGTTTCCATACCTCCCATTACTTTGTTTACACACCTACCACAACAGAGAAGTTACTGGCATTACACATTATGTCCAGGCTTCCACATTCTTTACTTCGAAAAACAGTTGTTTTAGAAGTACTTTAGTTAGAAACAACTAAGCATTTGGTATTAAAAGCTGGAACTCCTGAGAGTTGTTATCATACAAAAAGAAATATGCAATTAATACACACTACTGGGCTGTGTCCTTCTTCAAGTTTTAACTTTGGATTTTATTGATTTTTTTTCCCCTGAAATAAAAGCAATATAGGTCATTTCAATAAGTTCTCTGCACGGACCAGAAGCGTTGTTCACAAGAGAAGTATTCGTCTCACCAGTACAATTCCCAGGCGATACCAGACCCCAGCAAACTCCAGTGTAAGACATCTCTGAGCACAGAATCAACTTCTTGGTCTTTTACTCAAGAAAGAAAGCACCCTGCCCTGCTTTAGAAACACCACCTCAAGCCTCAGCACCTACTTGGAGCATAATTAATATGCCACCCACAACACAGCACCTTGCTGGATCGGCTCTGAAGTCAGACAGAACAGTAACCTCCCATGTATCATAAACCAGCATGATGTCAGAGTCTTTAAAAATCAATTTTAACATCCAGAAACACCAGTTTACTCTTTTATGCTTAAGGTAAAGTGCTTTTCGTCTAATTTAGCACATTTTCAGTTCCAAGAAAATCGAAACAGGGTACTCAAACTGCCTGAATTTTATTCCATCTGGGAATGTGAAGTTACTTTAGCACTAAAAACCACAACATCTTCTTGTAAAAATATACACCCCCGAAATTGTGAGCATGACTTATTTTTCCTGAGTTACACAGGCACTATCATCTTGAAAGAGAAGTATGACAAAGCATCTTAACAGAAGATAATCTTACAGCACTGAAGTCTTACACTACTTTATCTTAGGGTTATAATACTTAAGTTGCATACAAAAGTTCAAATTAACCTCTGCTGTGTACTTCATTTCCCAAAATTATGGTCAGGAGTTCCTCAAGACATTTTCTGACAGATACAAATCACCAAGAAGTTGAGCAGAAACATTTAGAAGGAACTTTAGCACATGCTGAAAAGACACAGTACACGGGTTTAGCCCCTGAACTGCAACAGAGGTAACACAGATGACACTGAGAATTAAAAGAGAAGCAGAAACCAAGGAGCCCACAGCTAGGGCAAGAGAGAGGAAACAATTTTAGTAGACAGGAAACCTCTCGCCTTTGGTGGTAAAAGCCAACTGAAAAATTCTTCCCCGGTTCCAGCAGGAGCGACCGCTGCCGCCTCCTCTGCCGCTTGTTGTTAAGGTGTCGCTCGTATTCCGGCAGCTCCTGCCCAGCTGCACCCCCGGCTCGGCAAACCCCGCTCCCGCGCCGAGGGGAAGCGGCTCCCTCCCGCCCAGCCCCGCACCGGCCCGGCCCGCCCCGCTCCCCACGGACTCCCGGCTCCCCCCCCAGCCGCCATCCGCCCTGCCCG
>VXAZ01001747.1:192645-257248 GCA_013399875.1 Gymnorhina tibicen | reverse complement strand
GGGGCGGGACGGAGTGGGGCGGGCGGGGACGGGGAGAGGTATAGGGATTGAGGAGTAGGGCCTGAGGGACGCTCGGGTAGCGGGCGTGGATCTGTCCGTCCCTCGGGCGCGGCCGGTGTTCCAGCGGCTGGTGGTGGTGACGCTCGGAACGGCCCCCGGGGCGAGGAGCCGCTCGGGCCCGCGGCCGGCGCGGGTGCGGAGCTCCGGCNGCAGGCTGGGCCGCGCGGCCGGCGCGGGTGCGGAGCTCCGGCCGCTCCCGGTTCCAGCCGCTCCCGGGCGTGTCGAGCCTCCCGCGCCCTGTGCGGGCCGCCCCGATAATCCGCCGGTTTCGGGAACGCGGTGCTCGGTGCGGGTTTGTGTCACAGGCTCAGTGCAGGGTTCGCCGCTGACATCGCTGAGGGAGCGGCTGCGGCAGGAAACGTGTGCGCGACCAGGCACAGAGAAGCTGGTTGGTATCTAAACATTTCACAAATGGCCAAAAATTATCGGCTACCAACCAAGAAGGTACTTATCCCAGGAAACGTGCCCTGGTAGAGGTCATTTTATTTACCCTTCGTATTGCCCAATTTGCAGCACACAGAGAAAAGAAAATTAATTCTCTGTGTCAAAAGGTTGTTTTCTCAATAATGGTCTTATGCAATAAATTACAGCCTTTCTACTGCTTTTACCCTTTACTTAATTGCTCTTGCTTCTGAAGGCAGTTAATGATGACATTACAACATTACACCGGATCAGACTGATGCTGGCCTTGGCTGCCCCACGTTTCTTTAGCCAACCCTTGGGTTAATTTGGCCGTACCAATTATCTTCTCTTTAATAATTTCAGTTCGAATTAAAACATAAAGAATCCTCCAAGATTTTTCAGACTCTGTATTTCATACCAGCATTCAAATTTATTATACTTTATGAGGTGATGGGACAAAAGTTAATTTATTTACTAACCAACATTTAGTGGGATATGTGAGCAGAATTCAAATTACTCCAAACTAGCCAATGCAAAGAGTAAAGTATAAATTATTAATTTTAAAACAGTTTCCTATCTTATCTGCAGCTGTGCCGAGGTCTGGGGTCCTGTTGCTCCAGGCATTCTACATAGGGTACATAAGTGGGGGTTGCAGTCTGGGTCAAAAGTAGGTGCAGGTAGCACTCAGAGTGCTTTCCTCATTAAATGGCAGTGACAGTTCAGTGCTTGTGGAAGCAAATTATCACAGGCATCTTTGAGTTTTGTTTTTAAAAGTAGGATTCCTGCATGTAATGGAAAACCAGAATTACTGAGAGCAGCCGGAACCTGCCAAAATCTGCTTCAGTGAAGAATGGCCTGAGCTCACCAAATGGATGGTCAGAGCCTTCAAGCTGTTGGATGTCCAAGTGCTAAACTCAGCAGTCTTAAGGCTCCCAGCTGAAGGAACTGAAGGAACCCAGCAAAAGACTGTATTGTGTGAGCATCACTGCATCACCTCAATTTAATCTTAATTTTTTTAATTGCAAAGACATTCTGTTCGAAATATAGCTACAAATATTTCTGTTCATGGCTGCCCTTGTATATAGGCAGACATTTGAATCATTATACAAAGCTGATGTTAATGTTTCCAAAGTCTGGAGATAAGATAATGGTTGTTTCCTTAACAACAGCTTTTCCCTGCAGGAACAGAGCCTATGGCTGAAACTGTGGCCGATGGGTTGTTTTTGGCTGTGTTAAACTACAATCAGCTAATTGGAGTCTCTGAACCTTTTTCTGCCCTTTCTTCTCATGTAACTTAGGCAACACATGGACTAAAATTCCTGTCCTCAAGATAAATATTTTTGCACCTGGAGTTAGGTTCTCAGCAGAGGCTTCTTCCATAGCATGGGATGTGCTGAGCAAAAGCTGGAGGCAGCCACTGGGAAAAACTGGGCACAAGCTGTGTCTGACCAGAGAACCACACTCTGGGCTTCATGGGAATCCTCTTCTAAAGGCAAGTCCCACTCAGGTGGAAGAGGGGGAAAAGGAAAAATCTCAGAATATTTGAATCATTCAGTGCTGTAAGAGAAAATCCTTTTGTTGGATAATTTATCTTCCACCTATCCCACAAAAAACTGAAGAGAATAAAGTAATGCTTATTTATTTTTAATATTTCAGTATCCCATGTATAAACAGCAGCTTGCAGGCTCTAGAAACAGGTATCTATAGTCAGGAGCTGCTTTTGAAAAGAATTACTTTAATCTTCTGGAATATGTGAGGGAGACATTTAAATGCCTTTAAAAGCAGTGCTTGAGCAGGCTGTAAAACAATAGGTAATATTTCTCTGCCTACTGTGAGGCTCAGTTCATTTCTCTGTAATGCCCCCATCAGAATTTCACAGCTCAGGGCAGTTTAAAGCCTCTGCTTTTGTGAGAAAAGAACATTACATGAGCTTTGGGGTTCCACATGGTTTTCACAAATCCCATTGCCGTCAGATCCTGGGGAAGACCCAAGAGCTGCAGGACAGCCCTGCTTGCAAATTTATGCTGAGAAGCTTTAAGAGGAATGAGGCAGCAGCTGAGCCTGAACGTGTGAATCTTGGCAAACAGAGGTTTGTGTGTGTGAGAACAGCTTTACTGTTGGTTTGTTTGGTTGTTACCAGTGCAACATTAAATGCAATGGAAAGAGGCTTAGCATGGAAAAAAACCCAAACAAGGCTCCAGCCCACCCAGTGTGTACAGAGCCCAGCAAGGGCTGGCAAGGCTGGGGCTTCCCAGTGCTTCAGCTGGCTCTGATTGTGGGTATGGAGGGGAGTATGAGCTTCCTGAATGCCACATTCCTTCCACAGCACTTGTGTGTCCATCTTCTGCTTGTCAAACACCCCAGTGATGGTGTTATCAGCATCTCCCAAATTCTTTCCCTGCCAATGGCTGGCTTCACTGCTATCTTTGGATCTGAATTGTCTAACTTCCAAATTGCCCATTCTGTCCTCCACCCCATCACTTTTCCCCACACTGATCCCAGCCCCTGGGCCTGGCTCCTTGCTGGCACAAAGAGGCACAGCCTGGTCATACCCTCCCCAGGGAGCCTCCCCAGCCAGCTCCCCAAGCCTGGCTCCAACTCTGCTTCTCTGTTTCTAAAATCCCCCTGGGAACTGCAGAAATTCTGAGCTCTTGTTGCTTCCTGTGTTAAAGCACATTATTCTGGGGTTTGGGGTTTTTTTATTGCTGCTTCATTTTTAAAGCTGAGCTGAGGATAGAACACAGAATCACAGAATCATTAAGGTTGGAAAAGACATCCAAGATTATCGAGTCCAACCTTTGATCATCACCTTGTCAACTAGACCAGAGCATTCATAACTCCTCAGTTACAAAAGCAGGCAGGTCTCAAATCCAGCTGTAAAACAAAATATCCAAAAGAATGGTGGAGAGAAACAACATTAAAAAATTACAGAAATTTAGTCCTCATTTGCCCTTGTGATCTTCCTATTTCCCTGTATTTATTTATTTATGGCTTCTATACTGTCAAGTATCTGTGGAGAAATAGCTCTATGCAACTGCTCACATCAAGTCCTTGCACTCAGAGAAGACACATTTCCAGAGCCAGAGGAGGTTCCAACGTCCACCCATCTCCAGCACAGCCTCTCGTGGCTGCCAGGAGCTCTGGTGGATTCACAGGACAGGCTAAAGCAAGGCCAGCAAGGTGTGCAGAGGCAGAGCCTGGCAAGGTGTGGTGGTGCTGCCAAGGTGTCACCCAGAGGCAGAGCTGTTCCCAGGGAAGGTGCTTTGCAAGGCAGCCTGGGTCAGGCAGTTTCAGTGCTGTGAATTTGCGCTGGTTTCTCTCAGACCTGCAAACCATTCTGGATGTTTCTCACATGGGTTTGTCTCTCCCTGACACTGAATGCAGACTGGAGAAATGGCCAGAGCACACCTGCAGTGATGCCACCAATCGCTGGGGAAGGGGCGAGTCCCTTGGCCACCCAGAATAGCCACAGGCCTGCTGCTAAAGTCACAGCAAGGTTGTACGAGCTGGTATCTGTATTTCAGTGTACCTGGCAAATCTACAAAACTCTAAAAGCATGAAATCTGATCTGCACGTGGTAGGGAAGTCAATACTCCCTCCGCCGAGACCTTCATGAGTTAGGATATTCTGGCTGAGTGCTGGAGCACTCCAGAGTGCAACTGTGGCAAAATCCAAAGCTGGGGGAAGGCTCGGGGATGCAGTGGCGCTAAGGCTGCAGTTTGTCTGTGCAGGTATTGCACCACAAGGCCTTGACAATAATGTCAGATGCTACAGATAATTTTCTGTTAATCAGGAAAAGCAAAGGGCAAAATAAACTGTGCGTCCTGACCTTTCAGCTGCCAAATCATTCACCTATTTTAAATCTACAAGTAAATTTAGTTCTGACATTACAGAACAGCTGAAGATACATGTTTAAATCAGGCACATACACTCCATGCACAGGAGCATTAACACCAGGCAGCAGCACCCTCCTGCTCCTGCCTGGACAGATGCTATGGTTCTACACTGATGGGCCTAATTTAAATGGTTAGTTAAAGGCAAAGAGCATTGACTACAGACTAGAAATGAACAGCAGCCTTCAGATCCACAAATTCAAACCAACTGTCAGGAGGTCCGTAATGTTTTTTTGGGTGCAGAAGGAGAATATATGGTCAGGTCATCTCTGGTGATTTTATTGCCCCTTGTCTTCAAAAGGAAAGTCAGAAAACTTAATCTCAATTAATGACACCTGTGACTTGAAAGTTACACGTGTCCTGCTTGAGTTGTGTTACTCAAAGTGGCCTTCATTTGATTTAGCTTTCTTCATTTTCCAAGTGAAGTACACTAAATCAGATTAATGCCACTTAATTCTGAATATGAATATCTGCATAGGTCTTAATAGAATTTAACTAATCTACTTTAAAATGTAATTCAGCTCAGGTTTCCTGAGTGTCCCCTTCAAGGAAAGACTCACATCAATAGACTTAATGGGAATTGTTCCTCGATTGTGCTGGCATGAGATCAAAATTTCAGTATCATAAAAATAGCCACATCTTACTCAGATGTATTTGTTCTGAGAGCATTAACACCCAACCCAGAGCTGAATGTATACCTGATGAAATGGAATCAGAAATGGCAGCATGAAGTGAACTCTTCGTTACAAAAGAGGGATAAAACCCTAACTTTGGTTTCTCCAGCTGAGATGGAGAATGAGCATAGGTGGTCAGGGCCATTTCCATGTTCTGAAGGTGTAAACAATATGTGTTGTTTTCATAAGGCTGATATAATTTAGGCTGTTGTGCAGTTCTAGACAGTGTAATTTCAAACCTGGATGTTGCTAGAACCTTTATTTACATGAACTTCACGGAGGTGTGAGGAACTGCTATCTCTGTGACAGTAACTTGTAACCTTCCACTGAGCAGTAGCATCCTCATGGCCCATATCTGCACATCTTTTTCCAGCTGAGCTTTTCTGGGGAGGCTGGGCTTAAGCAATGAGAGCATGAAGGTGCAGTCACACCCCAGAACAGAGAGTCCAGCTTTGAAAGCAAACACAGGATTGGTGTTTTCCCAGGTTAAAGAACTGCCTCTGACAGAGCACTCAGTGCCTGTCCAGTCACACAAAATGACCATAGCCAAGATCCAGTCCTTCCCCGCTCTACCTACAGCCAACCACCAGTGGCAGCTCCATCCTGGCCCATTTGTCCAACAGATCCTGACCCAGCCTCCAAAGCCAAATGTTCTCAGTGCCTCCACAACTGGATTCTTGTTCTGGACTTCACATTTGCCTTTAGCACCTTAGAAGGAAGATCTCAGTACAGAGATATATTAAATAACATCTCACTGTGCTAATCGTTCAGGTGGCTAAATAAGGAACCTGTGCTCCTTAGGATATCTGTTCTAGGCAATGAAAAAGGACAGGTTCCAAACAGGACTCTCAGTGGCAGTACTGGAGAGCAGAGCAGCCTCTTAGCTCAGACATGCCAGCTAGGCGTCTCGTGAGGCACTGAGAATATTCTGCTCACCCTTCCTGTGTAATTTTCATGACCTGATGCATAATCCAGTCTCCAAACCTGCCCAGGTGCCCTGACCCTTCTGTCCAGCTCCCACAGCCACCCCCTATTGCCACCCCCTGCAAACAGCATCACAAAGAGCAGGGCAGCATCTGGTTCCGTGTGACCTTGGGATTTTCTGAGAGTGCCATTAAATTTTTCAAGTAAATATTGCTCAGTAATCTGAGCAAACCAGCAAGAATTCCTGAGTCAAAATTTCAAGTGCTGATGAATAATGTAATATGTTTTCCACATAAATCCAATGAGATATACTAAGGAATCTGAGATGTACATGCAGAGTCTGCGCTGGAATAAAAAGTAAAGTAAAGTAAACACAGTCTAAGCTTTTAGAACATCAAATCCAGATTCCAGACAATATTAAAACCTTCCAGATTTGAGTGAGACTCACCAGTCAGTGTTTCCTTCTACTGCATTTAGACAGACAATTAATCTTGATATTCAAAGCCTTCCAAACCTGCATGTTTTAAAAATAGCAAAATTTATTTCTTTTGAAGTATGGGCTTGTTACAGCTATTTAGGAACCTTTTACTGAAGTCAGACGGATCTTGAACCTCCCCTGGGGATGGTTTAGATGTCAGTGTTCATCCATTAACAGATTGGAAACTGTCCAGGGCAATATTGCAAGAAAACACACCATGTCCAGGCTTTCTTCCGGTTTCTTCCTCTGTTAAACAAGACTCTCTGGGCAATTCTCTACAAATAAACCCAAGGTTAAATATGATAAATAGGGCAAGGAATGCAGAGGAATTCAAATGAGTATTTGCAATGTATCCTGCTCGTTGGTCAACAGGGTATTTCTCTCTAGTCGGAAGGGGAGTATAGAGTAAAAACACTTGGGCAGTGAGAACCTCATCTTGCCCCAATTCCATCACTTAATTCCTGCTCCTTGTCACTGACAATAAGTGTGCAAAAGTCTTACTCTTCATCAGCACAATGCCACATGCTGAGTGTGTAACCCCAATTCCACCCAGACACAGAGTTCAGGCAAAAGCTTATGAGACCCAAACAGGTTTAATGTTGCTTTTTGTATAAGAAACAACTGAGCTCTCATGCACAAGCAGGCAGCTGAAAGAGGAACAGCCACCCTAAGAAAGAAGGCAGAAGGGCAAATCTGGAGGAAAAGCTGGTACATTCAAGGTTTCTGCCAGCTGAAAAATGTTGGCTTGGAAGATGCAGGGAGGAGGGCAATGCTTGGAGTGACAGGGAGCTCCCAGGTGCTACAGGAGCAGCCTTGTCTCCAAACCAGGCAGAGCCAGATGAACCCTGCAAGAACGACCTTGGAATAAAAAAGTGCTTCTGGATAAGTGCTGGCTAAAAGGATTGAAACTGCATGCAGGGAAAGAGAATATTGTCTGATTCCTCTGATTTTAGAGGAAACAGAATTTTGTACTTTCTTTGTAAATAAAAGGGCTGCATTAAAGTAGCTGCGTGATCAATTTTCCCTGCTATTAGAAACAATCTGCTGGGGCACAAAACCTTTTAAGTGCTTTGGTCAAAGATGGGACATAAAAGCTCCATTCATTTCCTTATGGAAAGGCAGCAACTTCATCCCTTTGACTGCAAGTGCACAGAGCTTGAAAAGCCAAGGATGCATGAAGGGGACGTGCTGGGGACATGATGATGCTGACACTCCTCTGCCCTCAGCCTCATCTTTCACTGACAGAAGTACAAAGCAGGTGTAAAGCAGCTTTGTGATTTGTGCTTTGTGAAAAGCACCAAGTGATTTTGGACCAGTGAAATGACTCTAGAAGACACAGCAATCAGGGACACACAGCCCTCTCCATGTTTGTATGCAACGAAGAAAACACAGATGTGACCTTTGTCAGCAGTCAGTGCACTCATTACAGTCTCAGAGATAATAACTCTTACACATGAAAATCTGACCTACATGCTACAAAAGAGGAAAAGGCAACAATTTACTTAAGCCTCTGTTATACTGTTAATGATTATAAGCTGAAAAACTAGACCATAATGCAGGAAACTTGTAATTAAAAAGCATCAATTATCATTTTCTCCTTGCAGGGGACATTAGTCAGGTTTGCTTTCCACAGTCCCACTGGGAATACAGATAGACGTAGGGCTGTGTGATTCATTCTGGAACAGTCAGAAAGGAAGCAACTCAGTGGGAAAAGATCAGCTTCAAGAGAAAAAAAAAAAGGAAAAGGAAGTGATAGTTAAAGACACCCCTTTCAGTGTTTCTTGTTTGACAAAGCACAGGTATGTGTCAGGTTGTTTCTCACAGACCAGCCCTTGCCTCCCTCCAGCCACGACTAAACTGGATTTCTGCAGTGTACACAATGTTCTGAGGCTCCAGGGCTGAGCCAGCTAATACCTTCAGTCACGCTGAACATACCATCCCTCTGCAGAGATCAACTGGTCCCCGAGCTCCCTGAGAGGAACGAGAATCTCTCTTCAGAAGGCTGCACATTTCCCCTCTCTGCTGCTTCTAGGTCCCTGACTCCCAGCCAGGGTGGACAGATCATCTGAAGGCTGTTTCAGGCTCAGCATTCACAGGTGGAACCAGTTTTTCAACAGTGCCAATGTGTACTGTAGGTCCATTTAGAGTGCTTCTTGCAGCCCTGAGGAAGTGCCTAGAAAATGCGATTCATCACTTTGTGTGCAAGGACTGCATTCAGACACCCTTGGCTTTCTGTGATTCCAGCTCTGCCATGGATCACACTGCAGAATCACAGCCCACCTCCAGCCACCCCTGAGCTTTTGCCTCCTGCAGCTACTGCAGCTCTCAGCATTCCTAATAAGAATGTCTTGCTCTCTAAAACTCCTGTTCCTTTAATCAGCATGAAGTTGAAACAGAAATATTTTAAAAACTCTAACAGTAATAAAATCAAACCTAAGCTTTGCATTATGGGAGACTGTGAGATGTTCATCATGCTTTAAATAATTTAAAATTATTCAAAAGCAATCTATATTTCCTATTGACAATCTCATGTTAATTTAATAACCTGTGTGGCTGTAATTTTCATTAATTGGCTTACACTCTGACCACATCTTAATAGACTTGACAATTTTTTCTCCTATTACACTCTCACAGCCTATTATCAAGCATGGATGCCAAGTTCACCCCTTCCAGTAATACCATGATTCAGCGCACTTAAGACAAAGCTCTTATCTTTGTCCCATCTTTGTCAGCTTTTCTGTCCCCTCTGCTCCCAGGGACAGACCAGCAGCCCTCTTTAGCACTGCCTTGGATGCACTTATCCCCACACAAGGCAGAGAGTTTCCTAAGCTGGTTGGAGCTTGAACCACTCCAGAAGGTCCCACTGCGAGACAGGCTGGGAGGGTGGTGAGGGCCCCAGGGAGCTCAGGAGTTGGGCTCAGGCTAATTCCATGAGGACAGCACTCACTCAGAGCTCTGAGCAACGCAAGTTTTCAGGAAAGACTCTTCTGCCCTTGCAACGCTGTCTCATTGATTTGCAAAGTGAAACTGTGTCAATCACAGAGGAGACTTGGCTCTGCCTGTAGTTAAAAAATGAATAAACAACAAGGCAGTGTAGAGGATTTAAAGGCAAGCTCTCCCTACGCAGGCTGACAGTGCTTTGTGGAAACAGGTGATTTCAGCAGTCACAGCTCCTCTGCAAGCACTCAACGGGGCTTGGATTATGCCAGCCAAATAACAGTGTAAGAGGATGTTTTCTTCTGAAGCACACATTCCCAGGCTGGTGCATCACACAGGCCCCTTGGTGCCTCAGGACTCCACATCCCCATCCAGGATTGACACACCGGGAGCAGCAGAAATGAACCTGGATCAATGGTGCCATTACCTGCAACAGGGCTTTTTGTTAACATATATATATTTTCTGCTTCTCCTAGTGGGAACCTGACAATGATAAACACAGGAATCTTTGGGACAAACCACCTCCACAGCACTGATTCTGTCACAGCACATTTCCCAGAGCATCACCAACACCATGAAGTGTGGAGCTGTTAAGGTAACTGGACTGATGGGTTATTTCTTCCCAAACCTTCCACAGTCTGGAGGATTTCTCTCCATCAGCCCTGCTCACTCCCCTCTGTCTTTCCTTTAATATTCTTTTAACTTTCTTTCTTCACTGTAATGAGCCTTCATTCCAAGATCTCCTTTTATCTCCTGAGTAAAACATTAAAACAAAAAGACAGCTACAGAAAAATCAGGGCAGTAACCAGAGGACAATGAACTGTCACACCAGTCACTTCTGGTTTTTGTTCAGTGAAAAAATTGTTATATTTTTTATCATTGCCCTAAAGAAGACCCTGATTTCATCTCCCACTCTTACACTTTCAGGATCACACAGAAATATATTGCTAGTCTATTCATTTCAGAGGCAGAATCCATTTTTACTATGACTTACAGTTTAGTTGTGGAATTTCTCCTCAAACAATACCTGCTGGATCTGAACTCCTCGTAACCATCGGAATGAGGTCCGAACAGTGTGAGGTCCATTTTCTAAGAATCACCATTAGAGATTCGCACACAGTCCAGATCCAGGTTGATGGGGGCAGAGCCTGAGAGCCTTTGCAGTGTCTGCTTTGCCCTTTGCTGCTTTGTGCTCAATCTTTCATTTCAGCTTCATGCTGTTATTCTGTTTATCATCAGACTTTGCAGTGACTCCCTCCCCGAGGAAACTGTGATTTCTTTTGCTGTTACATTTAAAATTTAACTACAGTGATTATTTCCTACAATGGTGAGAATTTTTTCAGCCTTCCCACTCAGCATGTTTGTGGCTGGTGAGAAAATAAATTACCTACATAAATATAAATGCTCACATTTAGCTGAAACCTCCCATGCAAGCTACATTCTCATGACTGCTCAACTCTCTAATGGGAGCACTTGTGATTTAGAGTGGAACATTTCAAAGCATGAAGGCAATAAGCCCCACTTTTTGTGATTCCTTAGACATGTCAAATTGCTTATGACCTCCCAAATAACTGCAGAAGTGATGTTTATTCTGCTTTCACCTATTCAGAAAGGCCTTGAAATTCTAAACAACAGAATATGCTAGCATTTTTAATCTGTGCTGAAAATTTATTGCGTTCAGTTTGATTTCTAGTTTAATTGGTGGGTTCTTTTTTCTATTTGATACCTCTGTTTTTCCTCAAACTTTGTTTCTTTTCCCTGTGCCTGCCCTCTCCCTTGTACTAGATGGGCTGTATTCAGTCTGACAGCATCACCTCCCCTGCCCTCAAAAGCTGGGGCTCAAGACAGCTCAGTGATGAACTGCAGCACGGAGAACTTGAAGCGAACCAATCTCACAAACCAGCAGGTGGAACACCACAGAAAAGTAAATGAATGCTGAGGTTTATCAGGAACTGCTCAAAGCAGTGTCCCAGCATTAACAAACAATTCACTACCCTGTGGGACAGGGAAAGAAGCCACGGTGGGCAAGTTTACACTGCATTTAAGACACTGTTCTTTAGGAGTGGCGGAGGTTGGGAAGAGGCGGGACAAAAAATTCCCCCGGCTCAATTTATTGTTCGATGTGAAAGAGTCGGGCCGGGGCCCAGCCCGAGGCTGTCCCCCTGCAGTGCCCCCGGAGGCCACCAGGGGTCAGCCCGGGACCGGCCGCGGCTCCGGGACCTCGCGGGCGGCACCGGCCCCGCCCGGCCCCGCGGATCCGCCGCGGAACGCGCACGGAAACCCGCGTTACACCGCGAAACGCGCGGTGCCGCTTGCCAGGAAGGGAAAAGGAAAATAACAGCGGAGAGGAGGAGGGGACTTGATTCAAGCATTTCTGTGTGTCTCCCCTAAAGCCTCTGCTCTGCAATAGGAAAAATACTCCAAAATTACCCCCAGCTGGGGGTGGGTACGGCTCTTCCCGAACGTGCTGGGTGGAAGCAGGATGCGGGGAACTGCTCGGAGAGGGAATGCCGCAAGGGGTCTGGGCATGTGCCGTCCCAGTGGAATTTCCCTAACAAGGAATGCCACAAGGGACCTGGGCATGTGCCATCCCAATGGAACTGCCTGGACAAGGCCTGGCAAAAGGGACCTGGGCATGTGCCATCCCTGTACTATGCTCAAAAAGTAAATATTTACCAACACACCTCTTTTTCTATTTGCTGAGCTCAACTTGGTGACAACACAGCAATCTCACTTTTTGTTGCTGTTTTCAATAATGTATTGTTTGAGCTCCAATCTGAGCTTTGATTTGCTCAGTAACAGATTCAAGACTTATTTCCCGAATGTTTCCAATGGGATAATGAGGCTCGTTTGGCACATGCTCATCTCAGGCCTCCTTGTGTAGCTGTTAACTCATGGGCCCATTTACCTTGTCTTCACTGGCGACTTCTGCTGATCTATTGTCCCATACTCTGAAATGCTTTTGTTATCTGCAAGACAAAACACAAGGGCTCAAAGCAGTGCACAGCACTCTGAGAAATGGACAGTTCACACGTTTCAGTAGGGCAAACAACTTGTATTGGACTAAATCCAAAATAATTTAGGATTATTCCGGATAAGAGACAAGCTGAAAGAGAGCAACAAATTCTTCCACTGCTGCTCCATCATGCCCAGATGATATTCTGAAGGCTTCCCAAACCCAGTTTTCTCCCAAGCTTTCCCAAAGGCTGGGAAGGGTTTTTGGAGGAACTTTTACCTTTGTAATTTAGTAAAAGACTTATGTGAGTGCAAGCACTCCTCCCCTCTATTCTTAAAGCAATTTAATGCATTTACCTGCTGTTAAATGGGTTCATGACTCCAGATCAAAGTGCCTGGAATCTGTTGCAGAGAGGGCATCTCCCAAATTCAAATCCATACGATGGATCTGTGGCTCATCATGAATAAAAAACTTCACAGGCATTCATTGCAACATGAATGTGCGAGATCCAGTGCAAAGTTCAACTCAGAGTTTTCTTTATTAAAATACCTTTTCACATTCCTTATACTAACGCATTTGCATGGACACTCATGGGATGCTGAAAGAACATTTGTCAACAGAAGAGAGCTATGAAGTCAGTCAGCTGTGACAGGCTCACAATACAAACAACATTTGCACAGGGAACAATAAATTAGAGATATTAATCAGTAACTGGAGATTGACATTTTAAACATTTGGAATGCAGGATATAAACCCTTTCTGTGTTTCTTGCTGGTTTTGCACCTTTGATGCAATGCTTAAAGCAGTAATTATATACGTATGTACAAACCCATGGCCTCTTTTTCACTATTTTCTAATTAAAATGAGAACCTTCTTACCTGTGGCCCAGATGTTGTAGGAATTTAATCTGCAGTAAGAAAAGGAGAGCAACTGCAGTGTCAAAGGTCAGCTGTTTAAGGGGTTAGGGACAGTATTTTTTCCCTTTTTTTGTGTGTTCTTTTTTTAAACTAATGCAGCCAAGATAAACATAGGCTGCAGGATTAGATCTGTGTCCAAACTGGATCCATGTTAGCAGTTTATCATATTACAGAGAAAAAGGATAGGTATGGAATTCCATACTGGACAAACTGGGCACAAGTACAACTTCAGATCGCTCCTAAAATCAAAGGAATAAGGACTGTATATAACAGGATTTTCAAGTACAAACTTACTGACCTGGGTGTATTATATCCACTCAATGAAGACTTATCATAGAATCATCCAAAATAGCTGTGATGGGCAATCATTTCTTGAAGAACCATCACATCAGATTAACCAACAAGCATCAGAACTTTTAAAGGGGAAAAGCAATTTGGTGAAAAATAAAGACTGTTTGTGCCTCTGATAGAAGCACTTGGTAAAGTCTGAATTTCTGAACAGTTATTCAAGTTTTTAGGGAGCCCAGAGCTCACTCTTCCCTCAGGCTCTCCCTGCAGTGTCACATCCCTGTGGGTTATAACTGAGCTGGCTCCAGGCCTGGTAGCAGTCCAGCTGCTGCAGCACAGGGAGCTCAGCACAAGCTGCAAGATCATGGCAAGGTACATCCATGGCTGGCCAGGCTGTGCTGAGCTCTGTTCTGCCACAGTAGTGTCACTGATAACCAACTTAGCGAGTTTAAAGCAAGCTTAGATATTTCTATGTCCTACTGATATCACAGTAGTTGCTGCATTGTAGAAATGTACTTCCTCAGCTGTAGTTCCCCCTTTTTTCCTTAGAGCATGATGAATTGGAGGCAAAAAAGGCAAAATTGCATTAGCAGGAGAAATTACAGATGAGAACCTGGGTCAGTGGTTTTTAGAGCCACTTTCCTATGAGAATTTTTATTCGTAATTTTTTTCCGTTAAATGCTTTAGGAACATCTCTATTGTTCCTCCTAAGGAAATAAACTTTGAAAAGACGGGTCTGGCAAACTTATAAATAACTGCTGCAAAGCCTTTGAAACATTTGCAACATCTTCCATCTTGGCTTGTTTTCTTCTCCCAGCTGATCTTTGAGGTGAATGTTCTAGGTAGCATCAGGATGCCCGTATATCCTCTGTTGGCAAAAAGAGTGAAAGACAAAAAACCAAGGTGTGAGTATAACTGTGCCCCTACCCTCTGTCCTGTAATATGTTCCTTAGAAACCTCTGCAGTGAGCTAATAAATACTCACTGTTCTCTGGGGAGATGTTAGTATTATCTTCATCAGATAGAAAAAGAAATAAGACAGTGGGAGATTTAGAATAACAATTATGAGCTAGACCACAAAACTGTTAATCACCAACATCTGTAACTGGGTGCTTACTGATAAAACTTGGATTTTTAAGGGAACTGCTGGCACTTAACACATCTGGAAGTCAGATCCCTTATTTACTAGGAGATGTTCAGCTGCCACAGTCAGACCCCAGCTTCAATCCCAGGAGAATGAAAACCTTTCCCTAAGGGCTGGGATCTCACAGGGAGCAATGCAGCATCTGACTTCTGGACACCATGTTCCTGCAAGAGCCATGCCAGAGGTTATCTCCAGCACACAGCAGGGCCAGAGTCCTGGCACTGGGAAGCACAGAAGGCAGATGGAGCAGTCCTCTGCACCAGCCAATGGGAACGGGCAGAGAGAGATCCCAAACTTCATTGTTTTTACATTATATGACAGAAATAATTCTGCCCACTGGGGATTCACAACTGTCAAGTCTTTCCTGACATCGGTTGCCAAAGTAAGTCTCCTTCCAACAAATTTCTGCTCAGGGTACATGGTGGCCTCTAACCTAACAGTTCAGTCTGTCAGCACGGAGGCGCCTAATTCCTTTTGTGGACTTACCCCCAAAGGATTTGCCCCATGAGTCAGAGGAATTCCTGGTTTATAAGTCAGTGTTTATTTCAGAGTATCACCTTGTTTTTCATATCCTGACTGCCTGAAATCCCCCCCCCAGTTTTAAATGGACACATCCTTCATCTTCCTTTCCTGTCTGAAACTATTGTGCCATGTTACTGTGCACAGTTAAACACAGGCCAGGTCCCCCTTTGGAGCTGGCAATGTGAATTCCTTTAACACTGAGAAAATACTTTTGGGATCACTTAAGTAAGATGAGAAAGTAACTGAATAACACCTAGAAATTCCTCCAAAGAGCTGTAAATTGTACAGGTTTCTATCTCAGAGGGCACATGCTGAGGTTGGACAAATAAGCAGCTAAAAGTACACTATGTCCTCACATACTGCCAGTCCTCCTGAACCCCTAGGAGAGAACCTAACAAACAAATACACAAACGCATCTAGGAGGTAGCAGGAGAGGAGGAGATATGAAGTCAGAACGTGCTGCTGAGGTAAATTTGACACAATACCAATTAGTGTTTGGCGAAGTGGCTATCTCATTGTCAAGATATTTCCTTCAATATGTTTTCAGAAACTGGAACCATTAAATAACTTAGAAAGATTGCCAGCTCTGATTTCAGGAAGGAAACCTCCTCCCAGTTCCTCTCTAAGTAATTCACTTCTTTTGCAAATACTTCCTATGGATGGCATTTAAGATACAAATTTCTGAAACAGAGGAGATGGAGGGAAGCAACCTCTGACATAAAACTTGAGGTTCCTTTCTAAATGGCCTAAAAGTCCAAGACGTTCAGGTTTAGGGCACTCTGGACTGCAAATCAGTCACAACCTGTACTTCAGCTGGGCCTTTATATAGTTCAAGTAATTCAAATTTTGACTGATTATTTTTCTAATGCACCACCTTTCTTGACATAATACAAACATTTTGAATGCGCTTGTGTCAGTACACAGTGTTTACTAAAAGCCTGAACTCAATTTTGTGATGGTCTCTTAGTGAAGAAGAAGTAAAGTTCCTAAATTTCCCTGCTGGATTATATTTATTCTGACAGAAACTATGTCGGGGCAAATGCACAAAAGCAGGACTAGCAACCATTAAAATGATTTGCTACATCTTCCTTCTCCACAGTGCAGTTTTCTGTTCTGCCTGTGACGTCTGGAAGAGCAATGCAGAACTGTTAACACACTTTATCTGAGTGGTGGAACCCACGTTTTTGGAATTTAGGGAGTTGAAAGGACATCGGGATCTGATGAGTCTCCACCACCATTACTGCAATAAAAAGGCTGCGTATCCTCCCTGAAAACAGAGCTCTTAGCAAAACACTCATCTCTGCTGTGGTCCTTTGTCTCACATGTCTGGAACATCTATTACTTCCTAAACAGAGTCAAATTCTACAAGTTTTTTGACAGGCCACTCCAGCTAAGTGATCCATCTGGCATTCCATGTGATTCAGATGCCAGCTGACCAGCCAGGCTCCTGAAGGTCCCCTTTCTCTCACAAAGCAAGGGAGCAGCAGATCAAACACAACTTCACCTCTGAGCCAAGCACTTAATTTGGCTATCCAGAAGCAAAACATCTGGGGAGGAAGTTTAAGCCAAAAAAGCTTGATCACTTTATAAGGAGCATTTTCCTTTTCACGAGTAAGATCAGTAGCTCCTCATTTGGACCAAACCTCTGAGATACATCACAGTTAAGCAGGTGTGAAAATGAGCTACTGAAAAAAACCAGTTGCAAGAAAATATTGATAAAGAGCACCTTAGTAGCTCCCTACCTCTTCTGTGTTCATCCGTGTGGCTTCTAAAGTGTTGAGAGGCAAATAGAGGGAATGGAAAATCTATAAAGAAATTCATCTGTCCAGTCCAATTTTAGGTCACTTATTTGGAGAGTTCAAAAGAGGGATGGTGCTGCTTTTTGTCACAGGCTTTATTGGGAACAGAATTGGGAATTTAAGAAGCAGAAGACAAGGCTCTGTTCTTTTGCTATGTCCTTTAAAGGACTAATAATTTGAAAAAGGGAATAGTTACTATGTTAATACGTGAACAGTATACCTAAGGAGGGGACAATGTCTCAGACATGAAGTGAATTAAGGCAATTTCTAGGAACACTCAAGCAAGATATGCAAGTGTTATAAAACTGACTTTTCTCTGGGGTGTTTCTGAAAATGAGATTAGTTTTACAGAATAACTAGTTTTATTACCCTTCTACTGTTAACACGAGAGTAATAAAAGAAACACAAAGAAAACAATGCCCTCAGCTGACACTTTTCTTCCTTGGATCTGACATTACTTCATAGATTGTCTGGTTTAGCAAGCTTTAATAGCCCAATTAATTATGAAAGTGATTCACATAGGGTGGTCAGTGTACTGACTTTTTATTATACTTCCATGGAGAGATATTTTACTCACTTTTGGCCACAAGAAAACAAAAAACATCTTCATGTCCATTAGAAATTATGTAGGCTGTGGAAAAAAGAAGACAAAAACTCCTCCCTGAGCTTACACCTCATGTCTGTCACAGCCACCCCTGACCATTTTTTCTTTTGTGTTGAAGAGGGACAAACTTTCTTCTGCCTAACTCTCCAAGAAATGCCTGGCATAATGCAGGGGAGGGTTCAGCTCAACATATTTTTAGAAAACTGAGAGCAAAGAATAAAAACAAACCTTTAAACTAAGAGAGACAATGACACTATAAACCCTCCTGGCCTGTGTTAATATGAGTCTGTTTATTGTAACACAATCTGTGACCTTCAGTGCACTGCCAGTGTCTGTAAATAATACAATGGGCTGCCTGTGTATCCCATGGGGATGGGAGTGCTGATGGAGCCTTTCAAAACTCAAATGGATGCCATAAGCTGACGTAGACTGTGCTATTGTGATTCTTATTTATGAGTCTCTCCTTTTTTTCTTTGTAAGTACGATCTCCAAAGTCACAAAGTGGGTGGCAGAAAAAACAACCGTCTGCTTAGTCTGAGTTGGATTTGATAGCTTAGCTAACATTCATAGAAGTACTGAAATGTGAATTCTCTGCCTCTCAGATCTCCTGAGAGCAGAGTAACAGCTCATTCAACATATTTCTTCTATTTAAAAAAATTCCGTATTTTGTCTCTGGCTTCTTAGCACTAAGAAGCTGCTGACCACCTACAGAACCTTCACAAAACTCCACATTTTTTAGCTGAGATCCTCCATATATGGATGGTACTATTCCCACTTCTTGGTTAGAACAGCGTAGCTGTGACCCAGCTATGACCCAGCTTTGTACTCTGCAATAAAAACTGTTTGCCTTCAAAATTTCTTACAAGGTCTCAGTTTAGTGCCAGCCCTTGCAGTCATCCCACCTGCTCTACCAGTGGATGAACACAAACCCAGGAGGAAACAGTGACAGACAGTGAATAAAAGGGACTCACTGAACTTTGGGCTGATCACCATTCCTGCTTGGTTCAGCTGCTCACACCTTAGGAAGGAGCTCACCTCTCTGGTCATTCCAGTCACAGGGTGTGTGTGAACAGGCACATCCCGAGCAGATTCACTGGCACTGAACAGCCTGGAGACTGACAGATGGGGCTGGAACAGCAGCTCTGTCCCCAGTGATACATTTTCCAGTTTAGCAGTTTTCATGTGCAAATCTCCAGTGCCTCAGGTCCATCAGGAACAGCAGCCATCCCTCACCTTGTGCCATCCCTCGCCTTGTGCCATCCTGCCAGCATTTGTGGCACAGATCCAAAGCTGTGCAGGTGCTCAACATGAATAATGGGCAGATCATTATTTGTGCACCAGCACCACCAAACTCCAGTCCCTTCCACAGACTTCTAAAACTGACCATTCCATAAACACAGATTTGAAAGCCTGATTAGTAAAAATACATACAAAGGGATTGCCCCATATCTGTCCTGCAAGGGTCCTGAGCAACAAATAAACCGTATCAACACCTGAACACCATCTCACCAGATACACAATCATCTCAACCCATGTCACTATATTTAACTGCTTGCATAAAATGTATACTTACAGAATGCCTATTTTCCATAGAACCTGCAAAATAAAATACAATGTATAAATTATGAAGTGGCACCTTGCAGAGTGACCAGTTTTATGTTCCAGAAAATACAGGTTTAGGTACTTCAACCTTTTTGTTCACTTTGCAATGATGTAAAATTCCTACCTACATCTAAGGTTAAAGCTCTGGGCTTTAAGGAGTATCCGGGTTCTAGTTTAATCCAAGTACAGGGGTGAGACCAGACATTTCAAAGGCCACATTGAACAGGACTTGTTTGGCAGCTTTCCTGATCGTGTATTAGAGCAGAAGTCTCTACTGAGGGCACAATCTGTTACTGGACCAAAGAGAATCTTCCTTTTAGAGGCAAGTTCTCATCAACATTTTACTTTCTAATCCAGTTCCTTGCCAGGAAAATAATGTATTGCAGAAATCCAGTAGAGGATATAATTTTCAGGGCCAAATAACATCTTGCAAAGACACCTGACATTTTATTAATAAAAAGTTGCTTGTTCCCAATGAAAAACCTGAGGGCCAGCAAGCTCTTTTCTTTTAGGGTCAATCAACTTTAAGATTGGGTCATAGGCTTTTTTCAAAAAAAGTGGATTTAGCTATTCAGAATTGTCACAGAATACATTCAAAACATAAATATTTCTTTCCCCTCTGAAAGTAACTCCAGTTTTAGGAGAGGACTTCAAGTCTTGTTAAAAGTGCTCATCTATATGTTCTGCTGAGATATTTCACATGTGACAAAAGTTAGTGCTGAATCTTGAAGGGCATTTTCTTGGAAAGTGTATCAGATTCACTGGAAAGAGGCTGTGTGAAGGAAATTCATCTAGTATTCAAAACAAACCGGTTGGACTGGGGCTCTGGGTTAATCTTCCCAGTATTTTTTACATAAATGGGAGTTAGTTTTGGGATCTATGTTTTTTCTAATTATGTATATTTTAAACAGCAAATTAAAAATCATCTTCCATAGGCAGAACACTTATGTAAATTTTGAAAAGTTCCCTGAAATCACTAAATGAAGGATATCATGCAGAGTACTACTACCATTATTAGACCCTAATAAAAGTCTTTTAGAAACTCCCTTGTCAGCCAGCAGAAGTAACAAGGAAACTGAACACAGGTGAAGGTCTCTGGCATAGTACATTCTGAGTTTCTACCCAGAACTTTTAGCCTAAGCAAAGGATTAAAAACTGAGGTGACTACAGCACCTGACACCAGTGCATGAACTCAATTTCAGTATAAAATTGATCTCAGTGTTTGGCGAGATTGATCCACATATGTTTAGACATTAGGAAACAAAATAAGAAGCTACATGGAACATACACAAAAGCTTTTTTGTGTCCTGAAAGCCAACAGAATTGAACAAAACCACTGCTGACCCAGTGCTACATCAAAGCTTGGCTTTAAGTGGACAAAACCATACATAAGGTTTATGAAGTGAGGCATTAACAAGCTGTCGTTTAGTCTCTGTCACAATGTATTGTTCTCACAGGAAGGAGGAAATGAGAAATTTTGTGTAAATTCCAGACTTCAAACAACGGGATGTTGGCTACCCAAAGCTCCGAGGTCACAGTGACAGCTTATCCCGCCTCCTTGTTACCTGTCACCCACATCCAGAGCAGTGGGGGTTTCTAGCTGAGTGCCACAGCTCTGCCAGGAAATGTCACACTCTGTGCCCTGGGAAGTGCTGCTGCAAGGCTGGGTGATTTCTACCAGGTACCACTCAGGGGAGCCAGCAGGTAGCCACTAATAAAGGCACAGTGATACAGTGCTTTTGCTGATTCTTTGCTGTGTCAATCTATTCACAATCTTTTTATTTCATTCTTGTTTAAAAAAAAAAAAGAGGTGGTTTTACTTTTTTACTGGTTTTACTGAAGAACAGATAGATTTTTCGTAACACCTGGCTTTCCCTTACTGCCAAAAATGGAGATATGAGAAATGCTGGATTCTAGACACACAGAAGTGGTCAAGCTTCTGTAGCAGGGCAAAAAACCAAGCTCCATGCTTTGTAAAAGGAATCAGAGCTGAAGGTCTGATACTGGTGATTTCGAAAATATTACCAAGTCTAAAAAAGGTAGGTAGTTTTATGGACTTCTGATGGATCTAAACTCTTGCTATTGCTTCCAGTTGATGGGATTTGAAATTCAAAGAACACATTTTTACAAAGGAGTACATATAGCAGGAACTTAAGACACTGTCACCCCCACCTGCTCTACCATTTCTTGTTGCTAGAGGTTATGGAAAGGACAATATGTGCCTAAACAGCTGCAACTGTCAATCCACCTCCAGCCCTGATGAAAGCCAAGATGTCAGACTATGAACCGAAGGTGCTGAACTGCAGACACACACAACGTTCTGCCAAGCCCTTTACTGGAGCCGTAGCTTCCATCAGGGAATCTTGGCAGGCAGCTTGAGAACAGCTCTGACACGGGGCATGCACGTAATCCAGCTCTGCATCAAAGGTTCAAGCAAGGTCAGAAGCTCCCTGCATACTTGTGCCTTATTGAAACCATCTGGCTTTGCCTGATCTTTGGCTGAAGCTATTGTAAGCATTTGGCTCTGGAATCAATGTCTCACAGATCCAGGCTTTAGTCTAGAATATGTCTAGAAACCTAAAGATCTAAAGAGTTTTTGTATTGGAGAGGGAACAAGTTATTTGCATGGGTTTGGACTGCCTGCAGCTATCATGTGCTCATAATACCTGAGTTCTGAACAACACGATGAATCCCCAGACCCTGTGAGTTCTTTCTATGCTGGAAAAGGATTCAGTGGGAAATTCTGGCTAAGATGTAGGTGTTAAGCCTGAGGCTCAGTAGCAGGAAAGTATTTGAGCAGATTTCCTGATTGCTAGAGCTGATTTCAAATAGGTTTGTTCCAAACCTCTGAATGCAATGGGGATTTCTCATGCTTCTTTCCACTGGGATATATTTATTTTTCCATGGTACATTGTTGGTTGCTGTAGGACTCTTAGAATTTCCTGTCTCATTGCTGCAATTGCTTCCAAGTGACCAATTCATTTTTCCAGACTTAGCAGCATAAAGGCTGGCTCTGCATTTTGTTTGCTGGATTTCCACTTTCCTAATAAGAAATTGGGAATTGTTATCTTGCAATAAGCCACGCTGAGCTCAGTCCAGTGCACACAAGATCAGTGCAGAGCCTGTCACTGGCTTCTGTGAGCTTTGGGTCTGACACACAGCAAAGAGAGTTCACTGTAGGAGCAAGAATGTACCAATAACATCATCTTCCACAGGAAGTGTCCTGGAAAAACGTAAGGAAATCTGTGAGCTGGAGTTGGCTCTAGTTCTTGTCAGCAACATGAACAGGACTGTGCTACCCCAAAACTGGGATCAATGCTGAGGGAAGGGCTGGAGCTGAGATAAAAAACCAGCATGGAGATGCTTGGGCTTCCTGCCCCTAGTGCCTCTTGGGAAGATGAAAGGTGTGATGGAAATAAATCATGCCTGAAAGAGCCTCCACCCAGGGAGCTGAACTCATGTGTGACACATCCTGACCCTCCCTCAGGAAGAGCTGCCAGCCTGGACTGCTGGACTCCAGCACAGGCAAGGGAGGCAGCAGGGCCACAGCCATTTTATCGCTCTTGGCAGTCTGTTGATTTAGACAATTGCCTGTTTTGCTTAAGTTTTGGACTATATCACTTCTTTCTGAACAAAAAGCAGTAACTTTGGGACTGGGCTGGATATTCCTGACTCACAATATGCTTTGGCCTTTTCACAGAGCAACCAGAGAAAGCAGGATTTTAAGGAAATTAGTTCATCCTGGTAAGCCTGAAGGACTTCTAGACAAAGATGTTACTGACCTGAGTGGCACTAACTGCGACCATCCCCCAAATTGCCATTTGGATGTAAGGTCTGATTTAAAGTTGAGGCTTGAAATTTTTTGGCATTTTATGTAATATACTAAAGTAACAGCCCCTTGCTCTATAAAAGGCTTTAAAACAATACCCAGGTGAACATCCTGAACACTAAATATGTTTCTGAATTAAACTAACCTTTCAATAACAATGCAAGGACAACTTCTTATCTTGGAGTTGCTCGCAGAGACAAAGTGATCAGCATCCTCCTTAAACTCTCATTATAGCAGAGGAAATCCAGCATCCAACCAGAGGCTGACATTATTTGACTTTCAATCAAAATATACCTGACTAGATTGGAATTTCACAAATTACTTGCTTTTCCTGCTGTAAATGAGTTAACTGTAGTTAACCACATGCAGGTCTTCTGGGATTTGAAATGTGCATTTGACAGTTTGTTCCTGTCCATCTTTAATGTAAAACCACCTCCACCACTGAGAAGGAGGAAAACAGCACAGCAGGGAGGATGGGGAGTCTTATCCACAGTGTGGTGGAGGCACTCAGATGGTAGGAGCAGGAGATAACAGCCAGCACCAGGGAAATAAAAAGAAAAGGAATAATGACAGATGCTCAGCACACTGCCAAAGGCCTGGGGCTTGGGAAAGCTCCAACCATTATCGGCACTATGGATTCATAGTGCAGATTTTGGATAAGGACAAGCAGTAGCTATAGAACTCAAAATACAAAAGTTGGTTACTGCTATGGCATCTGCCTTACTGGGGATAGCAGTTAGAGTTGTCAGAAAAATGAAGAGGAAAAATGTTTTAGCTCAGTCACGAAGAATTGCGTCAGACATAACAACTCCTGACAGTTATGCAGCTTCCTTTCTAGTGCACACAATTTCTGGAATGCACAGACAACCCCTTCATATGACAAAATTTCTTATGAAGCACTCAATTCTAATTAAACAACAATAGTTACCTACAAACAAATAATAATAAAATGTTACATAGGTCTTAGGAGTTAAATCTGTCAAACTGCATAGCTGACATCAATTCCCAAGCTCATGTGATTTCCCCAAGGACACGTTTATCTGAATCATGGCCTTCCTGAAGTAGGTTGTACTCCTGGGCTTTTGCTCAAAAATCTCAAAGAATAGAATGGTAAATCAACTTCTGCACCCACTAGTCATGTTCAACATCTTTCACAATTGGTATCATTTAATACACTTATATTAACATATATTAAAGTAGATAATTTCATAGGGATCCTCCACTGCATTTATACTTTGCCACCTCACAGTCACACAGCCTATCAGAAATCAAAGGTGGTGTTACATTAACTGTAACGTAGCACTGCATTGCTGGGTGATGCACTGCTTATCTAATTGAAACACTTTTCCTGTGTATCAGTCAGGAAAAACAGACGTGATTGAAACAATAAACTGCTCCTATGTTTCCAAGAATAACTGAAACGGTAGAATGTTATGCATAAAAGAGCAGGTGGACTGCAAGATTAAGGGGTGTTTGCAGATCCTCTGGCCAATTCAGCTCAGTCTTTCAATCATATCCCATTTTACTGCAGTTCTCACTTTATGGTATTACAGCCTTTTAAGTGCTCTTTGAATTTCAGCTCTGCTCTACCAACCTGGAGTTTACATCCTTCTGGTATGTAACACATTCTGTTGTGCCAAAAACAGGGCTGGTGGATGGGGTGATAGTCACCCTCACACCTGGGCAGAGCAGGCGAGGGTTATGCAGCAGCTTCTGCAGCTTTTTATACGTCCAGTTCACACTCACTGGAGAACATTTCAGAGCACTTGTAGCCTTGGGGTTCAGCCCTAAAATAAACTGTGTTTTTTCTCATGGTGGTCCTGCCTGGCCACCCTCTTAAGTGTGAAAGATATTCTGATTTTCACTGCAAGGCTGTGAAAAATGAGTACAGCACACAGGCTCAGCACCCAGGATTCTCAAATTCCTTTGCCACTGTTGTCACTCTCTAAACACTTTGCCTTAAACAGATGACCTAATCTCTCTGTTTATTCAGCTGTAAAATGGAGATAAAAATTGCCATGTAAGTGTCCTCACAAGGGAAAATTAAGTAATGTTTTCTAAAGTATGTGGAGACCCTCACATAAAAGATTCCCTAGAGACAGAATATTGTGTCACAGGTGGGAAATGCCTTATAAAATAGAAAAAATAGAAAATTCAAGCACAACAATCAAAAATTAAAAATGGCACACAGCAAAGCCTGAATGAGGACAAAATGTTAACAGTTTGCAGGCCTAATATTTACAAATCTAGACTTCCTAACACAAAGAGAGGAGAGGAAATCCTTTCCGATTGAGACTTTGACAAACTGTGATGAAATAACCTTCTTTTAACCCGCTGTTTCTGAACTCATTAGTGCCAGAACATTTATAGACAGTAATTGCCAGCAAGCTGCTACTGCCCACACACACGTCTGTGTTAGAGGAGCTGCTGAAATGATCGTAGTGCTTTAAAGGCTTTTAGAGTCTGCTGTTGGAGGCTTTAGAGATATTTGCTGGAGTTACATCCGAAGCCAATGGAATATTTTATAGCATGGGACAAGCACGCTCAATTAAGAGACAAATGTTTCTTCTGAGCAGTTTGAGGTAACAGGACTGATCCCTAACAGGGCACATTCAGCTCTAGATTCAGATTCAGATGTATGGCCCAAATATTCAGCAGATACAGCGCAAATGGGCTGATGAAGTAGATGTTACAAATATTAATATCACTGATTTATGAGGAACCATGAAAGTGTTATACAGTTTATCAACTCCTGTGGTTTTGTAGCTGCACTTTGGTATGTTCCTATGTGACTTGCAGCTCTTCTTTTCTATGGCACTTATCTTCTAAATATTCAGTCTAAATATTATCTTATAAAATATTCAGTCACAAATTTATCCCTAACCTCTACACAAACGTTTCCTTAAAGTGTTTAATTTTTCACTAGCTTACTTACCATTATTAGTTTTTCTGATTTCACTATAAACTGTTTCAGTCCCCTTCTGTTCAGGAGCTGGAAAATGTATTGGCACAGAATCAATTTATTTTCTTTCTTTTTTTTTTTTGGTTTGGTTTTCATTTGCCTTACAAAAAGCTCCTTAAACAAACAGAACACACTGTTTTACTTTCAGACAAAGTAGCTACATAAGCAGCAATGAGCCTGTGGAGTCTGTGTGAAAAAGCAAGTACAACCCCCTCCCCAAACCCAGCCTGTAAGGGTCTGAGAGAAGGATGTCTCCTTCCATATAAAAATGATGGAAAATCTGCTTCTCTTCCTAAATTTGACTTCAACATTCTAATAATCTTCTTCTGAACTTGAATCAATGCTGCTTAAATTTCACAGAGACATCTACCACTAGAGAATAGTTTCTCTGGGTCACTTTGAAGAGCTTCTTCAATTTGTTCTAAGGATTTAGGGATCCTAGTCCTGAGGAGATCTATCACTTGGAAGATTAACTACAACCCCTTTTGGCAACTAGCCTGATTAAATGTTAAGTGCACAAAAAAAAAAACAATTAAATTACTGTGCTTTGTGAAATGTCTCAGAAGAATATTTGCAGATTTCACCCTGCACAACTTCCATTTACTGCTATCTGGGAAAGGTCTCCTTTTGGACAGAGCCTTGCCTAAAGGCCTGAAATAGCAAGAATCATTTTCTCTGTGGTCAGCATAAACTTCTGGCTAGTAGGAGATTAGAACAATCTCCTGGATTTATTGTATGGCTGTAGTTTAAAAATCCCTGGGCAATCAAAATGCTCCAGAACTGTGCATTTAAAACCACTTTCTTCACTTGCTGTAAAGTGCTGGCAGGACCCAGGAGTTTACTGTTCATGAATCTTAAAACACTTCAGAAACACTCATTCATTTCAGTTAAACCAAGTCTCTTAGAAAACCTCAAAATTCTACCAGTATCACCTCCAATTTCTGTGGACCTTCAACAAACCAAGAAGTCAAATTTTTCTAGCTAGAGTTAAATTTAAAAAAAAATTTAAACTGTTGTTTCCTCTCTCCAAAAAACTGGAAAGAAGATTCACATTTCTGGATACAGAATCCTGTACTTTAGCTATTAAAACCCCCCAACATTTAGAGAATTCAGACAATTATCTGCAGTCTCAAGAGTTAGGACTGTTACTGTTCTGCATTGCCCTGAAGAACCCAAGTGTCTCTGGCACCATATTCTGATTTCCCAAAGCTAATGGCATTTGTTTTTTTAAATTCTGTTCAGCATCCTTTAAATGCTGTGAGCTAACACATCAGAAGAGAGTTGCAAAACTGCTATTAATTTAAACAATAGCAGCTACACTTCTCCAAGTGTCTAATCACAGCTTTCAAACTTGCAGCTTTGGCATGAATTTTCTTTGCAAAATAATTCTAAGATCTCAAGGCATATTTCATATGCTTACAGACTGTTGCTTAGATGATCAATTCAGTTTCCAGTGATGTAAGAATTTATCTTCTTGGAATTTTAATAAAAGGTAGCTCATTTTGTTTAGGACTCTTTTTTAGCAGGTTACAGTCCTAAACCTCCTCCTATTGACTCTGTGCAAAGACTTTGTTGGAGGCATTTCCTTAGTTTGCTTTGTTTTTTTAAAATACCCATTTTATTATATTGTGATATAATGCCACTGCCCATGTTGTTTCCTTTGTTAATCTTCCAAAAGTCGTCTCAGCACTGAAAAAATGTGCCAGGCGAAATTACTTGGATGATTTGACATTTTGTTCCCACTAACTTTATAATGTTGCCACCCTGCAGATAACTAACCAGATACAAAATTAAAAGAAAGAGAATATTCTTACTCAGCCATGCTCAGCAGTTTCTCCCTTGTCACTTTAGGGATATTGCCTGATCTTACTTAGCCCCTGCCTTTGGTTTTGCTCAGATTAACAATAAAGGGTCTAAATTACCTTGCCATCTTTTTTCACAAAGCTTTAGAGAAGACAAGCACTATATTTTTGTCAAGCATACAAACTTGGTAAGTATTGAATTTAATAATTCCAGAAAGAAGTATTCCAGAAATGACCAGCTAGCTCAGACATGACTGGAAAAGCAGGGTGAAGCAGTGTTTTCAAACGTAAGGAATTCTTTACTGAGAAAGACAAGATGTACGTCCTTCTACAATAATTTCAACTTGTTTTGAAGTGACATTTAATCAATCCCAACTCCCAGAAGACACATAAAGGCAACTGTTACAGCTTAGATACTGCAGCATTTATTGCAGTAGCCTTTCACAGTACACAAAATATGATTCTCCTGCTCCTGAGAACATTAGTATTGACATTGACAACAGTGGCAGGAGGAACAAATGATTGAAAAGATAAATTAATTTGAGGTTAGGCCAGAGAGAGCAAAGAAATCTGGAGTTCCTCGAAAGGCAGAAGGAATCAGACTCCATGTGTAACTGCTGGATGAGTAATGTGTGCCCAGAGAAATGTGATTTGCTTTGTCTTCATTCAGAAATTAGGAGGAATCAAAAGAAGCGTAAAAGGGATTTGGAGCAAGGTGATAATCTGAAAGGTCTGTTCCCTAGGAAGGGCTGGTCATACCCACAGACAGACATGAAAGAGTATTATGACTGGAAACAAAAGCTTACAATAACAGCAACGTAGCAGAACTATCAGTAGCAGTCCAGAGGCCAAATTCTCTCTGTGGGTGTACATGATTTTTACAAGGGAATATTAAGAAACTTGGCTTTGCTTCTCTTTTCCCAAGAATAAATCTCATCCTGTTTTCATTGTGATAGGCAGTGCAGAGCTCAAGAAATAACTTGGTTTCATACAACTCCTTCTATTTAAGCAGCATCCTCAGGATGCTCTGAAAGAGGAACACATTAAATACTTGCAGTGCAGTTTCCATTTCCATAACCAAAGCACTCAACTGTGTCCTGGGGCAGCAAAGGAATCGATCAGGGAACTGTTCATATCTCCATATACTCAAGCACAGTTCAGTCTTACAGAATCAGTCAGTGTTCTGTGTGCCATGCATAGGTCTGTAGCATAAGGCAGCATTCAATTAAAATAATCTGATCTCATTTACACACTATAGCAAACATTATTCTGTGGTTTAATGGGGTTCTGTCTACAGAGCATAGCTACTGTCCTATTCCTTAGTCTGATGTACAGGAATAGTGTTATATATCAAGAATGGGATGAAAAAGCTATTTTTATAGATGCTGATCTTGAATTTATTAGGGCTTTTAATTTAAATAATGCACTATCATATGTTACTATTCTACACCATTGTATAGTGCAGTGCACACCCAGAAACAGCTGGAACAATTATTAGCCCTGTTCTGAAGAAGAGTACAACAACTCTGGTCCTTCAGTGCAGAATTTAGCAGAGGTGGGTAAATAGCATGCTTAAAACACAGGGAAAGCTCTGTGATGAATGATACCAGGAAGTGAAAACAGAGAGGACAGGAGGACTGGCTGTTCCGGGAGAGCTTGGCTGCCAAGCTTGAAGAGTGAGCACTCTTACCCAAACATCTGTGCTACCAACTAAACAATCATGTCTTTGGTCTCTGAAATAAGTGACTAGTCCTTCCTATCAGGAAGAAGGAAATTTATCCATTTCTTCCTCAGTCTGCTTCTCATTCAGCTGAAGCAAAGATGCAAGAGCAGAGCATAAACTTCTCTTGCAGGGTTTATTCACTCTCAGCTATTTGGAGCTTTTTGCAAATTTCTGAAAGGTTTAACAGCTTTCAACACAAGGCCATAATGGCATCAGAGTTCTCCAGATGACACAGAAGGATTGAAGTGGGCATTTGGGTGGTGAATAAATTTCCATGGATATTTCTCCTTCAAGGTTGCAGACATGTACCTCAGTGCCACGCTCTGAGGTCTGGTTACTGCAGGGAGGAGGACAAAGTTATTTGGGCATCAATATTCTCATTTCTTTGTTTAAGGTGCCACAAAATCCAGAATGGATTCTCCAGGCCTTTCCAGACTAAGAGACTAAATCAACACTGGTCTCCCTTCTCTATCACAAGTGAATGGTGGCTTTGACCCTTCAACCAATTCCTTTACAAAGGAGGAAATGCCACTGCTTTCTGTTCTCTCCATTATCTTACCCTGTGCCAACCTCAAGTGGCCCTCACAGTGAATTTGGTCTCTTTAACATGGATATTTCACAGCAGGCTGTCTTCTGCCTAGAGCCACAACTCCAGCTGGGAGCCCTGCTCCATACAGACCTTGTGTAGGTGGGAATGGGAGGATCCCAGGGGAAGGAGGACTGCAAGAACAGGAGCACAGGAGCCACAGCATCAGCCCGCTTTAGGAGCACTACTGGCAGGAGACTGTCACACACACAAAAAACAACCTGGCATTCCCGGGTGCCAATACCAGGCCAGTGTCAGGGAGCAGCAACAGGCCCAGAGTTGCTCCCAAACATAAACCATAGAGGCTGGACAGTTTATTACCTCTGTGAGGATCAAGCGTTGAGACTTCAACTTCAGTGTAATCCACCTCAGCACTCTCAAGGTCAGGTCCTGCCCCAAAAATATCAAGAAGATGTTTCTTTGTTGGACTGCACACTTCATTTGAGCTGTGGGCCTGATTCTGCTGCTATTGAAATGAATGGACAAGTCCCAGTTGACTTCGAGAGGTGCAGGACCAGGCCCTACTGATGGTAGATGGGAGTTACTCTGCTAAGTTGTAAGGCCAACCCATTCCTAAGAGTCATCCCACTCCAAAGGGCAGTAGACCAACTAAAGGCAGATTTCTGAAACTGTGGGACATGCAAATTGTGCCCAAAACTGTTACTTGCGATGTAACACCTTCAAAAGTGGCACAACACAAAATGGAGTAGGGAATTACCACAGATTCTCCCTGTCCTGCTCCAGCTGCTCTTCCCTTTCTCTCCCTGCCATTATTTTCTCCTTGAAGCTTGTGGCTGCTATGGCAGGACACTTCTCATTCTCTGCCTTCCTCGCATTTCAAGCCATCTTTATGTCTTTCATGACCTCCATCATCACCTCTCATTCTCCAGTTTTCTGCTTTGCCAATCAGCCAAGTTCAGAGCTTTTCTCCTAAGCCGCCTCCAAGCCCCCCATAAAACATTTGGAATGGAACCCATCTTCAAAATGCTTCTTTGCCACAATACCCACAGAAAGCCTGGCAATAATCAGACATCTGACTTACTAAGACCACTGGCTGACAGGTATTGGCTATCTGGGTACAACAGACACAGGAAACCGCTGCTGCATTCTACTGTATTTTTCTTAGGGTGGAGATGGTTTTCTACCAGATTTCTGTAAGAGTTGGAAGGAACCACAACAGTAATTCAGAATGAAGTCCTGCAGAACTCATCTGGCAGATTATTTTATTCAGATTTCATAGCAGGTTATTTTTAGATTTAATTCTTAAATATTTCAAGATCCAAAGAAGTGAAGAAAGGACAGAGAAGTAAAAGAAGCAGAAATCTGTAGAAAATCTTGGTTTTTAAAAAAATCTGAATATTTGTGATATTGAACTTAATATTTTGAGTGTAAGTTGTATTTTTATACCACCCATCATTAGATGGCCTGGGATCCAGCACAGCTAATTACACTTCATAATGCAATTGATAAAAGGGTTGTATTGGTGTCATTTCGGACATGGGAAAAAAGGGCTGACTCTATCAAATCCTCATTACTACCATTTGAAAACATCAAGACTTTCAATTATAAAAAATTTTAAAATCTATTGTTTAAGTATGAAATTACCTTTACTCTCATCTGTTGATTTCATGTGATTTTCATTATCTTCAATGTAACCTGATCCTAAAAAATGAAAGCCAGAGTTGAGCTGACAAAATGTTTATTGTAACCAATGAAATAAATGAATTACACAGCTGCAATTCCTACTGTCATCATCTGTATTTTTATATGACACATTCTACTTTTAGGTTCCTACCTAAGACATTCAGGTGGGAAGAATATGGCTTTTTAAATAATCAGCTAACAAACACCCGAGGGGCAACTTTGTCTGTGCTGTAACTATCATGTCCACCTGTCATTGTCAAGTGCACCAAGATCTGCAATGAAAGGTGCCCAGGCAAGTTAACATCTCTATACTGTGACCACATCACAGGGCCATGTGCCACAGCTCAAATTTCCTCTCTGAAATAATTTTCTTGCAGCTGTGTCAAAAGCAGAAAGTAATTTTCTTTTACCATGATTTCTCCATCTGTGATACTGGCAATTGATTGCCTGGAAGAAGTGTCTGAGCAGACTTCTAAACCAATCTGTGTAAGACGTGCTCATAAAAACTGTACAAAATGACAGAAGATACCTTGGACAATGTTTTTGTATCCCTCTGTATTCCAAAAACATTGGGCCCCGTCCAAACAATAACTATGGAAGCCCAAAACTTTAAATAAATGTTTAATTAAACCAACTTCCTAACAGTCTTACAGCAAAATATCCTACCTGAATAGTAATTTCCATCACTGGGCTGTCTTGTTAGTTTTTCACTTGTCAAGTTTGGAGCCAAGGCAGAACTGAAAAACAAACCAATAAAATTTGATGTAATTATCCAAATCCAGTCAATAAAGCCAACAACATGATTCTGTGCAAAGATCAGTCACTGTCTATGCTGACTACCACATATTCTTAACAACTGAAACTAATGAAAATTTTGCCTTTGCTTTAGGAGAAGCACAAAGAAACTTTAAGGTCAAAAATGTTCCCTATTGCATTATTCTTCTTTAAGACCTCTGTACTTTCAATTTTATTCCACATTTAAATGCATTCACATACAGACCTGACATTCTTGTATTTCACTTAGCTGGCCTTTTTTTCTATTTTTAGTGTATTTCCTCATCCTGTTGTTGTGTTAGCAGGTGGTACATGAAGCACAACCCCTATTGTCTGCAGGTGTGTGCTGTAACAAGCTATATTCATATGAAACAAGGCTTACAGCCCTTTATACACAGAAATATTTCACCACTGTCATAAAGCAGGTGTTGTGGTTTAACCCCAGATGGCAGCTAAATATCACACAGCCGCTCGCTCCCCTGCCCTGCCATGGAGGGATGGGGAGGAGCATTGGAAAAGATAAGCCCCATGGATTCAGATAAGAACAGTTTAATAATTCAAATAAAGTTAGTAATAATAATAGCAATGAAAAAGAGAGAGAGAGAGGAAGAAACCCCAAGGAAAACAAGGGATGCCCAGCCAGGCCCTGAGCAGCGACCGGCACCTCCCGCAGTCCCAGGCTCGGCGCGGTTCTGCCGCCGGGGCTGTGCTGTGATTGCGACCGGCACCTGCTGTTCTTCAACCTTCAGCAACCCCACAACAGAAGGGTCCTCCAAGAGGTGGGACCAGGCAGCTGCTTCATTTCCTCCATCTCCAAGGCTGCTATACTGAAAGCCCACCAGGATTCTTTTGGGTCCTTGGAATACCTGCTCCTGAGATAGTCTATGCCCACGGAGCCTCTGGGCCAGTCCCAGTGGGGGCTTCTGCCACACATTCCCAGTCAGGCTGGTTTCAGCCTCCAGCAGTCAGCTGTTGGAATCCCCAGAAACACAAGCGGGTTCTGCCCCTTCACAGCCTGATTACATCAGGTTACACTGTGCACCCGTATCTGCTACAGCCTTATACTCCTGGGGGGCTGACGCTACAGGCCACGTGATCCACACAGTCCAGTGAACAAGGCTGTCCCTCTCTTCTACATGGCTGGAGGCAGAGCCTGTCTAGTTTTGGTCATAGGTTTATCCACTTGCTTCTTGTGAAAATGGAGTAGAATTCCTTCCTGTAGGATCAGGAGTAAGACCAGCCCTTCCACTCTGTCTGAGGAACTGCCCACTGCAGACCTCAGCAGCAACTTTCCTGGAAGAAGCCCCTTTTGTGATTATTTTTCCTTGCAATTCACGTAGGGTTGAGGTAGAATTTCCATCCCACTTCCTCATGTTGTCTCTGTAGACCTGCAGAAAAACCCAGGGTCTCCCCTGGTGTGTACCCTCAATATTCTCCCTTGACCAAAGTACACTTACTGTTATCAGCTGAGATTCCAGACTGTGAATGTGGGGAGTAGAATCTATATCCTGTCTGAGTTGCTCAACCAATTTCTCCACAGCAGGGACAAGGGAGAAAGAGAGATTTTTCTGTGTACTGCTAGAGTTGGGGAGCCACTGCCTCCGCCACTGGTGCCTCTTTGTCTCTCCAGACAACACTGCCAGTGAGTTGGTGTACGATGATGGTGCACCCTGGTGTACAAGTTTCTGTACACACAGTTTGTGCACATTAGATTTCATCTGGATCTGTGAGTGACCATGTGTTGTTTGGGTCATAATAAATTATCTCTAAGCATGGCTACTTCCCTCCTGTACAGGGTACCTCTCTCCATTATGGTCCACTTGCCTGGGTGAAACAGAACACCTTCCTCGAAGAAATACCTTTCCTTGATAAGAGTTGCCTCCAGAGGCTGAGTAACTTGCGTTACTCTTCCAATCACCTTGTCAATTCACCCTTCCCTAGAAAATGATTACAGCTGCTTCCCTACTGTCTAATTCCACACCACCAGCCTCATTATCCCAGCATCGGAGCAGCCAGGTGATAATGTGCTCACCTGGATGACGGCTGAAATCCTTTTGCATATCCCACAGCTCACTCAGGGACAGGGATCAAGTGCTTACCTCTTGTTCTGCCTCTTCCTCCTGTTCTTGTTATGACCCTGCTTTGTCCTTCTTTACTAAACGAGCCATCTTTCCTGTCCATTTCTCTTCCTTTTTTTAGGGGCAACTGCTTACAGACAGGGGTTGGTCCTCTGGTTCAGCTGCATCACCCACCCCTGGGGTGAGTAATCACCGTGCCTGTCACTGGAGTTTGAGTGCCCACTGTGCCTGTCGTGGGGGTTGGAGTAGCTGCAAATAATTGCTTAGCCCTGAACAAGAGCTGAACCACATTCAGCCACTTCCTGGTTCCTACCAATAGGACCATGCTGGTTCCAACATCCCAAGTGTATTCAAAATCTTCCTAATTCTCAAATGCTCTGCTAATTAGCCTGGAGAAGAAAGGGAGGCTGTGGGAAGATGTCTCTCCTCCATTGACTGGTTGTCCGAGGAATGGGTAAAAGATGTAATTGTGAATAATTCCCAACAGGTGTCTCCCCTCGCACAGGTGATGGCAGTGCTGAGACCCGACCAGGTGAGTTACAACAAAACAATAACCTTAGCCTTGCCCCGAAGACAACAAACTCAACAGGGTGCAGTAGTGCAAGCAAGGTGTTGGAGAACACAGCTCTGAGAGCAAACAAATCAACACTGTGACCAGTCGGTATTAAACCATAAGGAATGCTTGTAACAAACTTGTTTCAACATGCACTGGTCAGATCTGTTGTTAACTTTGCGTCCCACACTGGGTGCCAAAAAGGGCTGTTGTGGTTTAACCCCAGCTGGTAACTAAGCACCCTCCCTCACCCACCCCACTCCCAGTGGGACGAGAAGGATTGGAAAAAGGTAAAACCCAGGTAAGAACATTTGAGATAAGAACAGTTTAATGATTGAAATAAAGTAAAATATAATAATAATAGTAATAATAATAATAATAACAGAAGAAGAGAGAGACAGAGGAATAAAACTCAAGAAAAACAAGTGATACTCAATACAATTGCTCAGCACCCGCTGACCGATGCCCAGCCCAGCCCTGAGCACTGACCAGTGCCTCCCAGACAATTCCCCCCTAGTTTCTATACTGGGCATAACACTCTATGGTGTGGAAGATCCCTTTGGCCAGTTTGGGTCAACTGTCCTGGCCGTGATCCTGCCTGGCTTCTTGTGCCCCTGCTCACTGGCAGAGCATGGGAAACTGAAAAGTCCTTGACTTAGTGTAAGCACTACTTAACAACTAAAACAGCAGTGTTATCAACATTATTCTCACACTAAATGCAAAACACAGCACTGTACCAGCTACTAAGAAGAAAATTAACTCTATCCCAGCCGAAACCCAGACAGGAAGGCATCTTACCCAGACATCTCCATGGATGGTCCTTTAGCTTGACAGAGAAAAACAGAAACCTCTATTAATAGGTTGCACAAGTAAAGAATTTAAAAGTAAAAATGAAAACAAAAATATAGTGATTGTCTACTCATGTCAGAAAAATTTCTCCTAGCTATCACAAAATTAATTACCTCACATCTTATATCCTGTTTATCTCCCAGGTCCCTTCAATCCCTCTTTCACAGAGAACCCTAGGTCCCAACACCCAGATTGTAACCTAGTCAATTTATGCAATCTGGGACATCCAAATGCTCCAAATTTTCCCAAATAATTTGCCATGTACTGCATATCACAGGATAAATCAGATTTACTTATTTTCTGAAAGGACAAGATCAGAAAAAATACCTTAATGATAAAAGACAAATCCCTAAATGAAATTGTGTTACAGAGTGGAAGAAAGAAACCTAATCCCACAAGCTAATAATCTAAATTTGCTTCATGAGGACTAGAGAAGTAGCTCAATTACACCTGAGTTGGGACCCCAAATCAAATTGTTATAGCTCTATAAGGGATCAGAAACTTCCTCAGGCCTGTCTGCCTTTACATTGCCTGGGGCTGAATTTCAGACCTAGGACTGCATGGGAACAGTGTAATCCTGGCCTGTATTTGATAACCTGTGCTCCCCTAGTGCCTGCCCAGCACTGTGTTCTGCCCAATATGCTTGGAAAGCTTCAGCACATTTGCAACTTAATTTGGGTCACGTGGCATTTCTAAGTAGATTCTTTTAACTGTATTTAGTCATCTCTGAAGCCTCACCCCCACAAGCCTTTGCTGCTGAGACAAATGCAAGTTTAACTGTAATACATTTGTGCCCAAACAAAGAGAAGGGAACCATTCATTACCCTTTTTCTTCTTACACGAAAACCACCATAAAGCGAGTGCTCCTGCTCCTGCGATGGCTGTTAGGACAAATGCAGCAATGACTCCTTTGTGCCAAGCTGCTAAAATGACTGCAAATAAGAAAAAAATGTTTAAGAGAGTAGGTACAGTGATAGGTCAACACTACCAAATCCTGCAGTTCCTGACCTTTCATTTTACTACACATCAACCTTCTTACACACTGGGGAAGAACTTGGAGGAGACTTGTGTGCCAAGTTCTCTAGTGAGCCTCTCCTTTGTGACCAAAAGCTCAGTATATCAATGGCTTCGTTTTAGTTTGCACCTGGCTCCTTTGGTGTATGGGCATCCCTTAAATTTTTCTATGTAAGCTGGACAATATTTATAAAGACATCTCTCTGTTTAACTTCTGACAGTGGTGGAAGGAAAACAAGTAAGGGAGTTATACTTAGGAACATCTCAAGTCAGATGCCCTCACCTATCATGGTGACATAGTAGGCAGCTTATCAATAATGAGCTCACCACTGATGGTTATTGGGTGGCTCCTCACGTCCACGCTGGCTTGATTTGAAGCCATGCAGTAATAGGTCCCCGTGTCCTTCCTCTTCATCGTTTTCTTGTGCCATATGGTTCTGTCTGAATATACCCTTACTTCATGTAGAAGAACTTCATGATCAGTTTTTTTAAAAAACTTGAAGTCTATTGGCCAAGAGCCTTCTTTCACAGAGCAGAGAAAAGTAGTATCACTGCCAACTTCTACTTCTCCATATGGAACACTGCCCAAACTGGCATCCCTGATTGGTACTACAGAGGAAGGCGCAAAGAAAACAAATATTAGCACTATTAGAAACAACTTTGATGACAAAATATTGTATTGTAGAAATGCTTGCTTTAATGCTTAGTTAAACAGAGACTGAATGCACAGTATTAATCTTTCTGAACAGTCTCTGCCAGACAGCATCCTCTAGTAAATATTTTTATACACCCAGAAATAGAGAGGACATGATAAAGAAACAAAGCAGACACAGGAAGACATGATATTCATTCCACAGAGGTCAGTCAGTCTCTTTCCTTAAAATCCTTTGGATGCCCCTCTGGTCCCAGTCTACAAATGATTTAATTTCCAGAAATAATACACTCAGCAGTTCCATTGTGTAAATAATTATGGTGCAATTTATGCAGTTCTGCTTTCATAGTTATGTAGAGTTATGCTGTTTTATGCTAACTGTATGGTAACTGTATTCTTGCAAGTTTTAACATACAATAGAGGGTCTCAGGAGATAACGGATTGAGTTCTCCAAAGGCATAAGCACATCCCAGTTTTCAATGGTTACAGAGTATAGCAAACACAAGGAGAGAAGTTAGTTTGCATTTGAGCAAGTTGTAAGAATATGCATAGCCAAACCATAGTTTTTAAGTCTGCTAGTTTAAAAATGAAGCATATTAGCATACATAGAACTAGCCTAGGAACAGATGAGCTTCAGCCTTTGTAATTACAGGGGGAGAAAATGGACGCACATTGTGTGATGGAAGACATATAGAATGTCAGCAGCTTTGCAAAATGTTTGGGATATGAAGCATGTTTTGCTAAAATTCCTAAAGAAAATTTCTCTGGAAATATTATAAATGTGTTTGAGATAGGGCTATGGATAACACAAGGCAGATGTAAAGAAGGAATCATTAAGGAAACACTGGCACAGAAGCAGAGGAAGGAAACCAGATTTGATATGAAAAGATGCTGGTCATGAAAGCTGTATTTGGATTAGAAAGCAGATTTAGACGTAAGACATGGGTTACTATGACTGAGCCCCTGACAGAGAGAATTGCTCTGGAAAACATAAGTCCGTCTCCAGATCTGGTAGAGACAGAAAGGACAGAATACAGAGAATTCAAAGTCACCACCTCACCAGTGGTGGACTGTGAAAGACTGGGTCACCAGGCTCCAAAACATGACCTTCTCTTCAGAACTTCTAAACAGTGTCACGATGTATCCCGAACCACAACTCTAACAGCTGGGATACACCAGTTCCAGCAAAGAAATACCCACTTGTTAATGGACTAAGATTATGCTTTGTGTTTGTTTATTTGTACCTTGTTATTTCAAAATACCTTGACTTTAAATCTCCCTTGGATAAAACTCTGAAGAGTTTTATCATTCAACTTCTCTCTAGTGTTAGTAAACGGTGGAACTGATGAATTTAAGGTGAGTCCTAAGGTGCTGTAGTCTGGGTGAATGCAACTACTGTATTAAAAGCCCTGTTTGGGAGCTCAGCAAGTGAAGAGTGTGCAATAATCCAACTGACTCAGAAGAAATGCAACAGTTCTGGATGTATTGTTCTAGTCATACACAACTCGGTGTCAAAAATCAGAAGGAAAACAGCCTACTAACCACAAGTTTATGTTACTAAGACCAACACAATTTGGGTTCAAACCAGGATGCAGAACTGAAAACTCCTTGGTAGAGAGAAATTACCTCTTCTTTTTCAAAGATCAAGAATAGACTTCTGCTCTGGTCCTGGACTACTGTGCTGTGATAGGCAACTATTTTAAGTCAAGGGAGCAAAAACTTGTAAACATTTCACATCCATTTTGCTTAGTCCACCACTTGCTGCTACTGTTTCAAAACTCTAAATATGACATTAGACAAGAAGAATTAAACAGACTCACCTATCACTGTGACATTTAGAATATTGCTAGTTTTCACACCACTGGAGTGGTTGTTTCTAGCATCACATTTGTATCCTCCATTGTCATTAAGTCCAATATCTTCATCCAAGAACATAGCATATGTGTCATTAGTTACATTTTTCTTAACTTCATCCCCTTTGTAGAATGTGAATGTTATTGGTGGTGTTCCCATCACTGAACGACAGATTAATTGTAGAGGCTTCCCTAATACCACCTCCGGTGAACCGCTGACAACAGAAAGAATTGGCTTGGAGACTGGAGCTAAAAGGTGAATAAAAAAAAAAAATTGTTGCAAATTACACTGCATAAGGCCAAAATACACAATATTATTTTGTAGAAAACATATAAATATATAATATTTAGCTGGTTTGCACACAGTCTATATTGGGAAGTTCTTCCTCGCTGATAGAGTGGAAACAGGGGGACTTGAACAAATCAATAGCATAGATAATAGAACATATGTGACTTTGAATAAAGTAGCATACAGGGAGAAAATGAAGGAAAACAAGAAAAGGATCAGTGATGCAACTGTGTATCATCCAAACTCCAGAACTAGTTCTGACCCAAGGAGCAAGTCTGTTCCATGTATGACCTGAGAGGGATCACACAGCTCCTCCTCACGGCCTGGTTTCAGCAGCATAGTGAGTCACAAACCAGTTCAATCCTTTGGCAGGCTGGAGAACCACTGTGCCTGTTCCATGAGAGGGAAGGGAACTGGAGTATTCATAGTTAGTGTGCTGGTGAGGGGCCTGTGTTGATAGCAATGAATCCGTGACTTTTCTAGAGTAGAGCCAACCAGATGACCTCTGGCTCTCCTGGCTTTCTGCCTGGAAGGTCGGGGGGAGGGATTCAAGGCAGACACTGACAGACCTTCAGATCAAAGTGAATGTTTTGCAGAACATTCCTGGCTCCTGAAAATGGTAATGAATGAGAGTTTATCTGGTCCCTAGCAGAACTAAGGGACCAGCAGGAAGCCATGCCAGCTCCCTTCTCTGAGGGCCAGCCCTGAAAAGTCTGACTTGATTAGATGACAATACGCCAAATCCTCTGCAGCTAAAGCACATCTCACAGAAATTCATGTTGTAAGAACTAATAGACACCCTGCTAGTTCATGGATCAGAGACTGATTCTGTAAACAGATGTCCTTATTTATAAACTTATTGTTTAGATCCTCCCCCCACCCTGATGGGTCCTAAGCCTCTGTATCAACTCACCATAAACATTTATCCTTACAGGTTTGCTCTCCTTGACTATTCCTTTTACTTCAGCTTTACAGGTGTAAGATCCAGTGTCATTCACATTAACTTTCAGCGTTAAGACTCCAGAATTTTTCAACAGGATGTCTCCACTGGAACTTTTCCGTACTATAGAGAAGTTGGCTCTCTGAAAACTCTTAATGCTGCAATTCAAAATTAAATCTTTGCTTTCATCCAACTTAGTCATAGAAGCAGACAACGATGGCTTGGGAAATAATTCTGCAAGATAAAAAGAGAACCGATTCATTCAAAGTGAGCCTGGAAGAATATGACTATTTATCTCAAAGTATACAGAATGAAGGACATACTGATAGTTTATAATTTGGGAACAAAACAATCATGCTATTTTAATATTATTGTATTTTCAGGGAAAACAGAAACAGCAATTGCTTGAAACCACTTTTCACAGGTTGTTTGAGGATAATGTTTTAGTTGGGAAGTATAGGTGGGCAAAAATCAGACACTAAAATCTAACTAGCCTTTAACTTACAGAAAATTCACACTTAGATCTGGAGGTTACACTTGGATCTTGAGTTCTGCCAAATTTAAATTTAAATATTAATACTTACAGTAAAATCTAAGATGAACAGAGGTTTTACCTGACACAAAGACATTCAGTTTGGTGGTTTTAGACACCGCTCCTTGCTCCACCTTACACAGGTATTCACCACTGTCCTCTTGAGTAGCTACTGTAGAGTATTTCAAAAATTTCTTATCTCGTACACTGTTCAGTATTGTTCTGTTTTTCTGGAGGATGATTTCAATGCCACGCATTCGAGCTGCTACAGTTGAGCATTCAAATTCTATTTGGTCTCCTTCTGTAATGTTACTGGAGCGCACGGTGATCAGAGTGGGCTTTATAAATGGTTCTGCAAGAGAATACATATAAACATACAGATAGATAGATATACATATAAATATATGACCCAATTTTTATCTATAGCAAGCAAAGAAACGTAAAAAGAAAAGTTAAGCAACTTACCCTTGACTGTAACAAGTGTTTTGTTGCTGTGTTGTGAGCTTTCCCATCCAGATCTTACTTGTCTCTTGCCAAAGCAATCAAATTGTAAAATATTATCTCCCTCTTCAACATAATATTCCACTTCAGAAAAATTTTGGTTTTGTTCAGGTACACGTTTTTCTTTAGGTGCTGAATTTGTCTTTATCTTCCGGAAAAAGAACTCTAAAGGAGGTACTTCTTCTGGCAGCTCACAACGTAATTTCACAACTTCACCCTCTAAAACTTCTTTTTTGTCAGCAGTCAGGATTGGCTTGGTCATTCCTTACAACAGACAGCAAGAAAAGAAATAGAACATTGCATAATCCTGAAATAAACACTATCTCTGATGACTGTGGGAATGATTTATACTAATTAAGAGATGCAAATAGTTTGCAAGAACCAAAACATGACCCGGTAACTACGTAATGCTGACAAATTCTTTCCAAGCTGCTTTTCCAAGGGGAAAAATGTCACCTGCAGTCAAGAACACATCTAGAAAGTGTATGGATGGAGGTGGCCCCTGTTCTCGTAAGAGATGAAAGAACAAGACTGATACTGATACCACATTGTCTACAAAAGCAGCCCATGGCTGATGCTGGCTTTGACAATGGCTCTCACACCCTGAGCATCTCCGTACGTTATTTCCAGCATTTCCAAGAATCTACCCACCCCTCATCGTGGTTATTGGGGTGGGCACAACTTTCACAAATACTTTCTCTAGTCTAGGGAACAGAGGCTCAGGACAGTGGGGGTGGTGGCACAGACTGTGTTCCTGACTATGACTGATCTGTCCTGGAGCCTTTGGGGTCCTGAGTTCATTTCTGTGCCTTAACATGGGGGCTTAGTACCAAACTCTCATCAAGTATTCTGATGTTGATGGATAAAACACACTTTGCAAGATACCCTGTTTAGCACTGACTATTATTCCTTCCCTGTAAGGTTGCTCTCTCTTTGTATCTTATCTGCCATGTCTGACAGAGCACTCACCTGCTACCCAAACGTAGACGGAGTCACTGAAACTCAGCTTTCCACCTGCTTTCACAGTACATTCATAGTCTCCTGTATCTGAAGATCTGGCCACAGGTATTTCAAACCGTGCATCTTCTTTGTCTGATACAGTCCTAAACACAGGCTTTCCATCCTTAAAAACTGTAAAATTATGCTTCAGCTGGAAATCAGTATTCTTGCTAACATCAGCATGGCAGATGATTGACATCGGAGCTCCATTCTTCACTTTGACAGATGGCTGAACCCTGATTTCAACTCTGTTGAAAGTAAAAACTTGATAGAAAATAAAATAAAAAGTTATATTTATTTTAAATTAGTCCAACATAACACAATTGTATCAAGCTGCTACATTTAAATTACAAAAATTAATTTAAAAGTTTAAATTTCATTTGATAGGAATATTGCAATTTAAATTGATAAGCACTTCTGGAAATAAAGTTCATAGTAGTATTTATATATACATACATATATGTGTATAGAAGTATGTGCATGTGTATGTGCATAGAAATATATTCTGTGTTTATAACCACAGCAAAGATAAATACTTGGTAGCTTAAATGTTTTAACTGTTAGAATCCTGGTATAATTAATATTTATATTCTCACATCTAGAGGAACAAGTATAGAGAAAGATGTATTAGTTCATTCACTTTCTCTTCCTTTAGAACTTACACTTTTGGGTTATGCTCATTTTGGTCAGGATTTGTATTAGAAATTGCTATGCAAATAGAAAAGCTTTCCTGCATCTAAAGAAGTCCCTTGTCCTGTGCACTTACCAGCTATTTACAATGTGTCCTTACTAGAGAGAGTTTGGGGCATAAAATCAGTGAAAAAGCTGTGAATTTCTTTGCATGTGAATAGACCACATGACAACAAGAAGCAAACATTTCTCCTGGGTGATGGAAAAAAAGAAGCATTCAGAAGGTATGTGCTGGGAGCCAGCAGAATGCTAAGACAAAAAGTAAACATGTTCCTTTCAGAACACAATTTCTGAACTCTGCTCAGACATGATCAATTCTTTTGCAAGACCAGGAGACAGTGCTCTTAACTTATATTCTATAATTTTATCCTTTATCCTTCCTTGTGGGCATGAGAGGGATTTTTACATACCAAAACAAAATGCTAATTTTGTCTTCCACCTCTTTTATAGCTCAGTAAAGCAAATTACTCTAGGAAAGATTCCATCAAAACTTTTATTAAGGAATAGCAGCTCTGATTTAAACACTCTACCAAGAAACACCACCAAGTAAAACCCTTTTTTTTTCATATAGCCAAATTTCATACTGAGCTATTGTACAGCAAATCCAAATAAACTGTTATAGATGCACACCAACAACCAAGGAATTAGTTAGATTAGTTACATTAAATTTATACATAAAAACCCCGAACAAAACAACAAAAATCTACTATTCCCTACCTTTCTCCTGAGCGTAAAGTTCTGAACCTGGAAAAAAAAAGAGAAGAAATGTTATTTTCAAAGCTTACAGATTGAGAGACAGTAATGCAAAACTGTAAAAAGCCTCAACAAACTCCAGACAAACCAGAAACACACATACCCATGCAGAGATTTAGTTATCAAACTTACACTGCAAGAAAATCACCAGAAGAGCAAGATACATCTCGTTCCTGAAGAACAGACACTTAATTCCAAAATAAAACAATATTCATTATCAGAGGTGATGCCTCCAGGTACCAAAACCACTTTATGCTTTTTTCCCTTGTTCTTTTATGGAAACCGATAGAAATTTGCCATTAAAATTTTTAAGTTTTCCCAGATCTTCAGCACAAACTGGCTTGATCAAGTAATCGTTCCCATTACTGGAAACTGGAAATGGCAAACAATGAGAATGTATCTGCTGCTCCCAGGCAGATTACTGGTCAGGAAGTGACTGGACTTTTCCTGAGGGCGCCACCAAATGCATTTGCTTTGTTTAATTTCTTAAGGTGTATTAAAAAAACAAGAAGTTCCAATGACATTATCCTGCAGTTCCTGTCAATATGGGTATTTTTAAGTCACAATTAACCATTTAGGAACACACATTACCTTTGCTACTTGACCTCAGCAAATGCTTGAGCCAATATTTCCCTTCATCCTAACAGCAAACTCTTTCAGAGAAAAGATGTACATAATTACTCATTTTCCCCCTTTATTTCTAGGTCTCCCATTTTGCTGTGGCAAAGAACTGTAGCTTTACTGTAGGTTGCACAATACATTCAAATTATCTCAGAAACCAGAGCTACTGTTGTGTGAGACTAGAATATTGACAGGTGGATCTCCCATACTACCATCATATACCAAAAGCAGGGATCTGCACCAGATTTTATTTTATGCAGTTGGGACAGTGCAAAGAACACACAATCACAAATCGGAAAAGAATCGGATGGAGTTTCAATTCTCAGCAGAAATCTGCAGCAGCACTGGCACAATCTGAAATAGAGAACACGTCTCAGTCGACCAGGATACTCCTCTCAGTATATCAGCCCACTTTTAAGTCAGACTTAAGCCATTCCCTCCAGCCCTAACACTGACAGAAGCCTACGGGCCTGACAAAATGAAATGAAATCAAGCCCTTCAGAAAGTGTTTCTCAAGTTGTGTGACCCAGAACTCCTCAAGTCATGATTTAGTTATTCTTGAAAACTGAGTGCTCAACTCTTAATCTCTTTGCTCCTTCCCCTGTGGACAGAGTCAAAGCTTTCCTTTAATTCCAGCAACATTTTCCAGGCTTGTTAAAACACTGTATAAAACAATACAAAATACTTTTCACAGAAGTCCATAAATGAGACAGACAGTTCTCATAAGCTTCACTGTTCATATGAAATCCCTTTCTTTCCTCCTGGGGTGAATGAAAGCTGTAATTTTCCCCCAAAACCAGTCTTTTAAAGCTATAAGTCTACTTCAATGATTGTATTACCCACATAAGCGTCGAATTTTGCAAAAGGAAACAGAAGGAAAACACTCATCATTTAACAATGTATCGGCTGCATGAACAAGGCCTCTTTGGCTGTTTTACAGAATGGCACAATAGTCACAGCAATTAAGACTAAGCTGTTAACTAGCAATAGTGTTTGTCCTGCTCAGTCCAGGCTGTTTGAAACACACCACCAACAAAAGACTGGTGGCTTGGCCAGCTGCCAACAATGGTCCCCAGAGACAGGTAAAGGAAAAGAGTAGGAGCACACATGGCAGGTGGAGAACAAAGGTAGATCAACTTTTGCTATTGGTAACAAAAAAGCAGGAAGGAAGGAGATTTTCCCCTTTCCCCATAAAAGAATTCAGCAGGACATAAAAAGCTCAGCAAAACCACATCAGTCTTTCCCACTGTGAAAAATGAGGTTCACTCTCCTGTTAGAATGTAAAGGTTTTAAAAAAGAGACAATAAGGGACAAAAACAATGAAGCAAAATTTACAGTGCTGGGTACCCTTAGCACTCAGCCAAGAGCACTCCTGCTATTGCAGGGAAACCCTTTACATGCCTTTACTATTGCATCAGCCTAATGCATGTCCATAAACAATTATACATATTCAAACTTATCCTCAAACTAGTTTACATTTTCTAGGAACTGTTTGGCATGGCTCCTCCTCAGATCCACCTTTTTAGAGCATGCGTATTCCTTGGCTGTGGTTTTAGTCTGTTTTTGTTATCACCTCCAGCTTGGGCTTTGGTCCATGGTGTCTGCAGACGGTAGCAGCTGACAGTTGGCATGTCAGTAGCAGGGGTCTTCATTATACATTCACGGGATGTTATAAGGCAGCTGTCCAAGCACAGTTCAATTATCCCAAGCATAACTATATCAGCTATTTTACTACTACTAATAACAGAAATAAAGGCATTAGCTATTGTTACAAAAAAACTATATCCTTATAGTAAAGCTACTTTAACATTATAAGTATAGCATCCTTTTAATAATTGCGGAAAGCCAATATTATAATATGTATTTATAACACCATGGAGGGACAAAGGTTCCTCTGAGCCCTGGTGAGGGAAGGAGAGCGAGGGTGGGCCAATATCCTTCAGAGAGGGCCAGCGGGGCTCAGGTCAGAGTCAGGGTAGTTTCAGACTCAGGTGGAAAGGCCAGCTTTAGGATGAAATAGCTCAGGATTAAGGTTTAATGGTGCCAAAACCTGAGGCTGTTGCCAGATGTCACTCCCAAGTGAAGTCCATTCCACAAGATTGTACTGGCTGATTAAACTGTCATATTCCTGACAAGCCTCAACATTGTTGTGGAGAGGAAAATCAAGCTGCTATTGACCAAAACCCAATAATTAAATTCTACTGCAAGAATTTAGGCCAAAATAACATTAAACTTGAGAGAAAAACATTTCAAACACACAAGAACATCTTAAGACCATCTTCCATGGTTAAACTGGAAACCACACTGACCTAAAGGACATAATTTAAAGTACCTGTGCCAGTAATACAACTGCATATTTTCCTAACAGCCATTTTGTTGTAGTCACTCAAGATACATATTTCTGAATTACATAAGATCAAATTTATTCTAATATACATCATATAAAGAACTCTATTCAATCTCTATTATATCTGTGCAAAAAGCAGGACTGACCTCAGAAATGCAACACACCTTCTGAAGCAGCCAGAATAGCCATTATAATCTAACTGAATGCCCTTTGAAACCCATGGGAATCATCACTTTAATCTACTGCCAATGAACTGGACCCTTACACACTAAACCTCACCTGGGAATTCACAATCCCTGTTCCTACTGGCTGGATCCCCTGCTACTTGCTCACATGTGACATTTCCTAAAAGCCACCAGCTCTGGCAACTGAACAGAGCTTTGCTGAAATGAGAGGCAAGGTCTATTTCCCTAACCAAGGGAAAAATGCTGAATAAGATTTTCAATCTTTCCCTCTGCAAATAGAGTGTTTTCAGCCAGTCCCTTACGACAGGAAAGGGAGCTCGGAGTTCCCAGCACATTCCAGCTGTTTGTTTCCGTGTGCTCTCAGCAAAGAGCAGCCACAGTGCCGACCTCCAGCACGGACATCTCACATCCTCACGCCCCAATTCCAGCCAATCTTCTGGGGCCCCTAAAGTTGGTCTCCTGGTCTCAAACGCCCATTCCTGATGGCAGTTTCACTTTCTTCAGAAAAGATGAAGGTGTCATGTGTGTTGGCTTCAAGTTCTATCTCACTGATTTACTGATAAAACATTTTTGGGCTCAGAAATCTTGTCCCTGATAACGGAGGTTCCACATAATTTCCTTTGTAAGTTCACTGATTTTAAATACAGTTAATTGCTATAGAGGTGTATCTACAAATGTTTAGGATTTTTCTAACTTTTATTTTTAAATTTTTAAAAATTTAGAAATGTGTGTCTATCTATACTGAAGTCAACACAAGTTTTCCAGTAACTAAATGAAGAACAGAAAAGCAGCTCTGATTTCTAATCCCACGATTCCTGACACATATAATGGTTTAACTGCTTTGATTTCTTATGACTGTGACCTGTTTTGCTTACTTATCAATTCTTGTTTCAGTATACTTACAGATAATGGAACTATAACAAACATTGCTGTTTTCACAAGTCTAGACAAATCCGTGGTGAGCTGGGAATGAAACAAGCTCCTTCTACATACATTTTCAGGGCATATTGTCTCCTCTTGAAAGTGGGACGTTTGCATCAATTATTTTTGTTTTAAAAGCATCTTTTTATACCTCCCTAGAGAAGAATAAAAAATTAATTTTTCTCCGTGGATTTGAATATTTACAAGAACATTAAAGAAATTACCATTGCCTTTTTTTAAGGAGGCTGGAAGTTCTACAGTTTACAATTTAAAGAAACTCTAGATTGTCCAGTTTGTCTGGGTATAAATTACATTTCACAATGGCACCATCTGCTGGGAGAAGAGCATGGCAGTGAAGCATGTTGGGCTTCCCTCACTGCTCCCTTTCACAATTAAACGTAGGATGACTGATATCCAACACCTCCTCCAAATGGCAACATAAATTAAACCTGGAAAAGTAACTAAAGGAACCAGAAGGCTGAAAATGACAGAATATCACTGAGGCTTTCACCCTGGAATTTTTACATTTAATACAATAGGAGCTAATTATTACTATTTGGTTTTACGCTTCCTTGCTGATATAGTGCAACACTAAAAAGAGCACTAGAAATCTGTCTTGACTCGTATTTCCCATAGCACACACTTCCATGTACCTTAGAAATTCATTCAGACAAATGAGAAATTCCTTCTTTCAGAGATGTGAAATCAATTGATGATTACATTATGATCACGGTCTGTGATAACACCTCAAACTTTCTCTGTGCCAGTAGTGTGTAACTGATTCAGCTCCTCAAGGACATTTTTAGCTGCTGTCCACTACTGGATTAAAGTTCCTCAGTTCAGAAACACACATCACACCCTGTCACTGTCACACAGTGCCCTTTACTGGCAGTGTACCAGGATTTGTACTCATTTTGCTTAACATCCAGTATTTCCAGATGCAGCTGGAAAACAGCCTCAAGCTCTGCAGCAATATTCATCAGAGTATGAACAGTGACAGAGGAGAGGTCAGTAACTTCTGCCTGCAGACGGAATTAATCCTGGAAATATTTTTCCTTCTCTTACCATTATTTTAATATTGCTTGATGATTCCCCAAGCATTATTTCACATTGGTTTCATGAGTAAAATGCAGTTGGTAGTGACTCAACGAGCTGATCCAAGCTGACAGAAAATCTTTCAGCAGTCTGTGCAAACCAAGAGGCAGAATTTACTTGCTCCTGATCTGCTGCAGGTGCCTACACACAACCAGCCATTGCTGCTCCTCATGTAACTGCTGGTTGACTGCACAGAGGGGCAGATACTCCTCAGATACACCTCAAGTACACCAAGAGAGGCTTGAAAAAGGCTGAAAAATAGATATAGTCAGTCCTGGCATACGTGTTCTTTTTTAAACAGTTTTTTCATTCAATATGTTAAGTATTGTAGGAAAAAAAAAGTTTAACTTCTACCAGAGGTTAGGAACCAGAAAGAAATTTAAATTACATCTATGAATCAGCTGAGTGATTAAGCTGACAGAGTACTCTAAATTGCATTCTTACAGCAATTCCTGGAAACATTTGTCTGAAACACTTTTCATGCAGTGATGTCTGAATTTATCCCAAGAGAAATGCATTAGTAACCCCAGTTTTTGGTGTTTCATCAAATTTTTTTCTTTCTTTCTCCATTGTTGGGAGATGATTCAGAGGACAGACATATCATTTTGAAGTACTTCATCTTTAGGGGATTTGGGAGCTGCTAGGTTAATCAAATTGGGTACACAAAAGTTCCTTTCACCTGCTGACATGTTCTTTGCAATCTGCAATCAATTGAAAACCATTCACTATGTCAAAATTCTCATTCATAACCAGAGGATCACTGCAAGAAATTAAAGCTACCTTAAATATGCATAGAGAAGAGATCCTTTCCTCTTCTCTTACTTGTCCTCCAGGAAAACAGTTCTCTCACAATCAAACACCATGTACTTGAAGTAAACAGCACACTTACCCCCACAGCCTTTTTGAGTAGGAGTGTGAAAATCCAGTATTCAGTGACCTGCCTATATCAGTAAAACCTTTTTGCACAGACAAAACAGAAGCCTTGATTTAATTCATCATCAGACGTAACTGTCAGTATTTGTGATTTCTGGCAAACCTTCTGCAGCCATCCACTGCAGCAGATGCTCCTCCAGAATGCAGGACCTCTCAGGATGAGAAATTGGGACTGGGAATAACTATATATAATAATTCTTGTAATTCTGCTGAAACACACAAATTTCCTTGGAAGCCTGTGACAGAACAGACACAGTGTGAAGCCATCACAGCCTTACTACAGAACACTGTCACACTATTTTCATCCTCAGGTTAAAGAACTGACCTCGTGAATGAGAGCTCAGTTTGGCTTATTCCCTTCCACCTGCTCACTTGAGGCAGAATATTGTCAGAGCACCAAGTGACACAGATTTCCCTTTCTGACTTTTTAACTTACTTGTTTTGGCTGGATGAGTTCTGTTCTGTTCTGCAATGTTCTGCTCATTATTCTTTGTCAAATTTATTCAGTTCTCCTTACATGTACAACCCTATTAATTCCAGGCAGGAAATTTGCAAATCTAATAAAAAGGGAACTCCAAGCTCACACAGTATCTTACTGCTGCTATAAAACTCTCTGTACACATGCTGAAAAACCAACATACTCAGTCCAAAGGCAATAGCCAGCTCCGCCTGAAAAACAATCCACATGGAAGCAAACTTCACACTTCCAAACAGAAACCAGGGGTTTGGACCAGCACTTGTCTTTCCTGGACACACAGGATGTGCATCCTGAGGCTGCACACCATTAAAGCTGCTGTACAAGGGAGATTCTGGTGACTCCTAAAATTTTATTTTTTATAAGGTATGGCCAAATTCACAACTCATTCACTGTGTAACTACTCCCCTTTACCCACACACAAAATGAAGCAGCTTCTTAGAAAAAGCATTGGATTGCAAGTGAGCATCACCAGCCAGGGCTCCTGAGGGCTGTTTGTGAGGGTTTCTGACAAGAGCAGGCTCCCACACCAGCAAAATGCACAAACACCCCTGTTCTCCCCTCAGCAGCTGCACTTTCACACACACTTCCTGACAGCTGAGAAAAGATGTTCCGTTCTTGCGGTTTGCTGACAGCATTTCCACATCAGAAACATTTCTGAGGGGAGGGTGGAGATTGTCTTAAAAGAAATTTAAAAAGAAAACAAACCCAAAAAGTAAACCTCCACCAAAATTATAAAAACAAGGAGGAAGGAAGTGCACACAATGTTCTGTAAGGAAATTTTGCAATGCTGCAACAGCCAAGGATTTGGGAGGGATTCTGTATAACCCAGGGAAGGACTGCAGGGCTTTGTGTTGTTACCTTCAGAAAGTGGAAAGAAAGAAATAAGAAATAAGACAAGGATCACTATTTAGTCATTTTCTGTGTAAGCAATTGTACAACAGGGCCTGGAGTCTTGCAGAAGGCATTGCCCATGCACAGCTGATGATTACATTTACTTTGCCCAGAGTAAAGAACATCTGCTTGCCAAGGCTGTCATTATGTGGCTTTGTATTACTGATTACTTCATCAAATTAGTCATCAGGTTTGTTCATGCAGTAGTATTAAACTCAAGTTCTTTATGAGATTTGTACTTTCTAGTATAAGATCTCTCTTCCTCACAGCTTAATATTTGAAGCTTAACCAAAATATTTTCTGAACTAGCTGGTTAGCTATAAATACTTATTAGCATCTTAAAACTTCTATAGATTTGGTACTTTTTTGACTGTTTTTAAAAAATTATACTGCTGCTAAAAACCCACCCAGTACCACGTACTTCCTTAGTCTCATCTATATTATCACTTGCACTATCTCTAGCAAATCTGTGTCTCTTTGATATGGATCAATGATCTCATTCATTCCCTTACAAGAACAGTGCTAGAAAAACTACCCAAAAGGAGAAAGGTGGGGGTTGGTCTCTCCTCCCAAGTAACAAATGATAGGACAAGAGGAATCAGCCTCAAGTTGCACTGGAGAAGGTTTAGATTGGATATTAGGAAAAATTTCTTAATGGAAAAGGTTGTCAGACATTGGCACAGGTTGCCCTGGGAACTGGTGGAGTCACCTGGAGGGATTTAAAGATGTGCAGATGTGGCACCTGGGGATGTGGTTTAGTGGTGGAGCGGGCAGTGCCAGGGGAATGGTTGGACTCGATGCTCTTAGAGGTCTTATCCACCCTCAGTGATTCCCTGGTGCTGTAGTGCATGGCAGGATGGCTCCACCACACAACTCACGGGGGAAACTGCTGCTCACGTCAGCCACGTCTTTGGACAACTGTACACAACATTTACCTGTATCCCAAACTGCTGCTCCACACTCCACTGCTCCTCTCTCTGACCACTACTCTGCCTGCCATAGGCTAAATGTACGTGGGATATGACAAAATTCTCCACAGAAACATGAGTAAAGATCAGCACTGATTAGCACAATTTCCGTATTTAGAACTTCCTCAAGTCCTAGAGCCACTCCTCCATCTCCTTCAAAAGAAAGATCTCTGTCATGTAACTACACCAGCTCTCTTGCTCAGTATCCAGAAAATGTTTTTTCTCACAATTCTTCTGTTTTTCTACAGTAAGCCAAGGACATGTTTCTTTCATATTACAAATCTTTCTAAACCAGAACCAGTTTCTTGTCTGAAAGCTTTTCTTTTTCTTCTCTTAGCTCAAATGTCTCAGCAGATACAGAAAACTACTGCAAATGGCAAAGGTAGGTTCTCTTTTGTTAATTTTGAGGTATGTGCTGAGATTGACTGCTATTCAGAAAAATGGGGGAGGGATTAAAAAATGTCAAAAAATTTCATGCAAAATTAAATCTTTTGCCTCTCTGTGCAGTGAGTCAGTTTAAAAGTTTCTATACAAAGTTAACTGCCTCTTTGCTGACCTGTACGTAAAGTCAAAATTGCTTTAACTTGTTAAAACATTTTTTTCCCCATGGAAATGTCATAGTTTATTTTAGTCATGACTAGTTCAGTACCATTTTCTATGAAAAGACAAGTTTTTATTGCAAATTCATTTGTATAAGATCACGAAAGGAAACAAAGTTGAGAGACCATCAAGGCCTTTACTGCTACTATTCAAATGTTCAGTTCACTTACACAAGGTTAGTTCTGTCTGTTTATAGACAGCCACAATAAAATACTGCTTTTGCTTTCAGGTTTACATGCTACCTCTCAACTAATATATAAGGTTACTTTCTCCTACAATTAATACTCTAATATTTGATTTATCTTTTATACTTCTCTATTATTTTAATTGCTGCTGTAGTTCAAAAGTATTGTTGGTGGTTCATCTGAACACATCTATAGGCTTTGTGTGACTGTGCCTCTTTTGCATGAGCACATGCACTTTTCATCACGTGTGAAGCTGCATTTTGGTTTTGAAAAGTAATTGAGTTGCCTGCTATTAGAGGTGGAAAAAGTATAATGGCCTGTTTCAATGATGCCTTCAGTGGCTACCTAGAAACAGAGACTAGACAGGAGTAAGGGAACAAAGGTAGGTATTTATTTGAAGGGCCTTCAAAGGTACACCCCAGGGAGCCAAAGGCTACATCCAAAAATGGACCCCAAGATGGACGACGAGTCACGAGTTCGTCACGCTTTTATAGGTTTGGGTCATTTGCATATCAGCATAAAGTCGCCAATTAAAACTTTAGCTAATGATGTTATTTCTTAAATTTCTCCACCTCTCTAGAGGCTCTAGTTTACACCTTTTGGGCCCAGGACAATCTGAGTGTCCTTGAATAGCAAGCTCAGAGAGGCTTTGTTGTGTCTATCTGGCCTAGGAGAGCAGCTAACACGCTACGAGAAACTTCAGAGTTACACACTAGGCAATACAGGATATGAAAAATAAAAAATTTAAAACCTAAGGCATCATCAACACAAATAAGCATAGCTTGGTTGTCAACATATTTTTGGAAAAATCTGGGGGTTTCTTGGGTCATAGGTGCAGTCAACTCACTCAGAAATTTTTCTTTCCAGAGATCCTGTCCAATCCCAAGCTTGTACTGGTTCAGGGGGCTTTGAATATGGTGATGAAGCAGAACGTGACCCTCTCCTGCCTCTCTGAGTCTGGATCTCCACCTGTCAGATACACACTGTTTAGGCACAACCAGCAGGTATCTGCTTTAAACAGGTCAGACTTGACCCCTGCATTGTTCACCCTGACCATCAGCTCTGCCAGCGACGTGGGGGAATACAAGTGCAAAGCTGAGTACAACATCTCCAGTGGTGGAAAATACAGCAACAGCCTCAACTTCACCCTTATAGGTACGTGTTGCTGTACACCTTCCCAGCACTGGTCATTCCAGGGGCACACAGCCACCTCTTGACTGAGGAGCTGAATTTTACTGCTGCTCTTACCTCCGGAGCTGGCAGTGCTCTCCTGCCCGGGCTCACGAGCCCTCCATCCTCAGCTCTTTTACCAGTGTTGTCACTTCACTTCAAATCTTGCCTGGAGCTTGTCCTGTACTCAGTGATTCAGACTTTTCAGTTTTCTTTCTACAGAGCCAGTTTCCAAACCAGTGCTGAGCTCACCCACCTCTCAGGCAAAGAAAGGCCAGAACGTGACCCTGTCCTGTCTCTCGGAGAACGGATCTCTTCCCATCACGTATCTATTCTTCAAAGGAAAACAAAACATTTCTCCCCAAAAGACGATGCAGAAGAGGGAAGCAGCTGTGATTTTTCTATTTATTGATTCCCTTAGTGACTTTGGAACCTATAAATGCAAAGCTAATAACAGTTTTCCCAATAATACAAAATACAGCGACGGTTTCAACTTTACATTAGCAGGTATGAATGAAAACAGATTACTACTGTTGACAAACTGGGATCACACAAAAATCAGAATGTTTTAACTATGCAAGTTTTTAGCCAGATATTTTGTTCCTGCAATGTGATGTTCAAAATACAATTTTTTAAATTAAAAAAAAGAGTTTTTAACATTACTGCAAACCCATAGAATTTCATGCATCCTAGAAAGCAGGAGGTTGACATCTAGGAAAACATCCTAGAGGTTGAAGTGACCATGGAGGATGTCTGTGAAAGTCACTTTTACAAGAGACCCCTGGTCCACCTTGGAGAGAGTCTGGTTTCATTTTCCTCTCTGGTCCTATGAAAGAGCTTACTGGCACCAGCAAGCTGCCTTCCTTCTGCTGGGGAACAGAGCCCTTGGGACTCTCCTGAGCAGTTACATTAACCCCAGTTAATCTAAAAGCTGAAAGAAATTTCAAGTCTTGATTTCAATTTACAGAAAATACTTAAAATATGAAGCAACACTTCATTGCTTAAACACTTTTTTTTTTCTTCTTTTTGGCAGAAGAGAGAAGCCATTCTCAGCCCCTGATACTTTCTCTTGGGCTGATCCTGCTACTACTCATAACAGGATTTGCTCTGGCAATTCCATTTTTCATAATTCCTTTGTATAAAGCAAGTGAGTTACTTGAATGTCTGTTTCATTTTTCAAAGGTCATTTATGTTGTCAATATATTTTACCGTGTAAACATCACATTATCAGTAGAGTAGCTCCTGGTATTTTAGCACATTGTTGAGTCTCCTCTCAAGCAGCACTGGCAGCTTATCAAGACACTGACAAGGCCAAATGTCTGAGCTGTGTTTTAGATGAAAGATCTGGGGCGGGAGAAGCAAAACATCTAATATAATACACAAAAACACTGGAAGGAATTTGACCTCACTGGAAAGGGAAACCTATTCAAATGCCCTTGGTTAAAGAATAATTTTGATTGTGAAAATAACATTACCTGAGATCTCAAAATTTTAAAAATACATTGAAGCTGTTTATTTCCCTCTAAGAAAAATCTCTCTCTCTCTCTCTATATGTATATACATACACACACACACGTGTTTTTCTTTTAAAATTTGCAGAAAAATTTAAGTGTACCAGGCCCTCAACTAGCCTTACTTCAACAGTGAATGCAAAGGAGTCTGAAAATGAAGTCATATACACAGAGATTGGTAAGTTCCTGTCACCCACTGCAGTCAGGCAGGTTTCTTCAGGTACTGCAAAATCACTGTAAGGGGATACCTACTGACCCTTCTAGCAAAGGCATTATTTGAAATCCCTCAGAATCCATATTTGGCATCACCTGACAGCCATGCAGCCAGAACTGCAGCTGGTTAAATGAACTGAGGTTCTATTAAAAAAAAAAAAAGGGTGTAATGGCTATTTACTAACAGACAATAGTGAGCTATATGAAACTGCAGCAAAATAGAACTTGCATAGCTCCTGCATTCTGTTCAAAATTGTTCAGTACTTCAGTTCTTTATTGCATCCTTTTCAAGTTTGGCAAGACTCAAAGTCAGTTCAAACTGAAATTATGAAGTGACAACAAAGCAACTGATCTATGTTAAAACATTTTACTACTTGAATTTCAGAAAACATGCAATAATGAAGACATTACCTGACAGCCACGATGCTCTGAACTTGCAGGTTTCTACATTTGCCTTCTATGTGAATGTCTCTTTTCAAGGGGAAAAAGAACCCCCCCAAACAAACCACTAGCAAAGGCATTTATGTTTCCCATTTCTAAATATCAAAATGGAGTAACTGTCTCCAAACAAACCTGCCTTCTTGTTCATGCAGTAGATAGAATTCTCACTACCCTGCTGGGTCAGCTCAGTGCTGTGCAGCTGCTTGTGCCAGGTCTCAGCCTGCAAGGACAGTGATAAGAGCTCTGATAAGGCCCATGGATGCCCCATGATTTATATTTAGTATGGAATCTCACTGCTTTGTTTCAAGATTATAGAAAAAAAAAGTCTGATTCAAGTTGTTTGCAATTGAGTTAACTGCTGTTTATCATCTTTAATCCAGAGCCTGTTAAACCAGAAGAAGAATACATCAACTTTTCTGTTATTAGAAGAGAAGAGGAAAAAGGTGAAAACCTCAAGCTATAATATTGAAATATCTGATGCACACAAATACGTTTTGAGGGGATTTTGCTGGGTGGAGGCACGGCTTAAATACTTGCAATAGCTTATGAAATTGCTTAGTTACTATGGAAAAACTAAACTTTAAAACTGTTTTCAGGTGGGGGGGAAAACAAGAAAAAAAATCCAACAAACCATCCTATGGCAACAAATTCAACAGCCTCAATATGAAATCACGCAGAAGATGTTATCAGTAACCATGTTGCTGATGTAATGTTCATTCTTCTTCTGTGTATCTGTACCAAAAGTGCAATTATGAATTACATTATTCTGGCTTTTAGCAGGGAAGAGGACATGTTCCACAGTCTATTCAAAGGTCCTCACCAGAAACTGAGTACCAGGTATGACTTTTTTGTGATTAACTTAATCACGTATTTTTAAAGAATTTTTCAGCCCTCAAATGTGCTAAGTTCCAGCAAGCTGCATAGAAAGAGATGTTTAGATACCAATTTCCTGGCCTAATCAGTTTGTAGACAGACAATGTAGCTCACTTTCTACTAGCAAGTAAAATCTCTGAGCCATAATATCTAAGGACTTCAACTTAGGAGAAAAAGCAGAACAGATAAAACTTAGAATTGCATGTAAAGCTTTCATGCAGATCTAAGTTCCTGAACATGTAACAATTCTGCTAAAGTAGAAACTGGATTGTGTGCAGACATAAGATAATCAAAAGGCTTTTGTCCAGTATAACAAAAAAAGAAAAAAAAATCCCTCTTAGGCACTAGAGGATCTGTATTTGGCCTCCCTCTACGTACCTGCAAGGATGGCAATTACTCAGTTCAACAGTACTGCAGCTCTCAGAGTAAAGATAGGTTGCTAAAATTAATTTTTGGGACAGTTAACTTCAAAATAAATTCTATATCCTGCTACAGGCTGTTTCTTAGATGTTGCTGGGTTGTTTTAGTATCATTCCATAGCTAGCTTATTTAGAATTCCGTGAGTTCAGTAAGACACACTATGCTAACCTTGATTATATCTAGCATAAACACTCTATACAGCAATTATTATTGTTGTTACAAATAACTCATTTATAGTTAAATGAGCACCATGTTAACAGAAGATTTTAAGGCAAGTTCTTGTTTCATGACACTGATAATTATCAGAGACCATAGGCCTTTTTGCACAAACCTTAAACACTTCATACAATGACTGAACAAGCCGTACAGGTACTGGAAATCTAGACAAGATCAGAAACACGCAGTTCAGTATCTCTGCAAACTCTTGTATCTGATTTTAACAGCTATGCTTAGGTACAGGAAAAATATGATCACACATTAGTCTTCTTCCACCATTTTATCCACACAGATATTTTGTCCACGAAAAATGATCGTAAAAAACTTTACAATTTATTTAAATCTATTCCTCCGTTACTCTTGATAATGTATTTCTGATTTTTTATGTTTATCAAGTGCAAGATGAAGTAGCTTACATGTTTAAGAACTGAAGCCGTGTGATTAAAATACATTTCTACAAACAGATAGTACAAAGATACTTACTGATATATTTAAGATTAGGAAGTCTTTTATATAAAATACCATTTTCCAGCAGAGATCATAACTGTGTCAGCAATACAAATGAAAGTTGAATTTTTAGCTTAGGATAGAGTACTTGCAATGCAATAGTAAATCCGAAGACGTGAACAAGAATATGGTTAGCCTTGCTAACAAGGGACAACTTCTTCTCTTCCCTTTTTCCAAGGTAACCTGGAAGACCCAGATTTGACAGAAAACAGATGCACCACCAAGTTTTAGCACAACTGTTGGCAGAGAAACCACTGAGTCCATGACAATGCTGAAACCAGTTCAGGCAAAGACGTCTAAGAAAATCCTTTTATTCAACAAGTTTAAATTTACACATTTTTGGCTGATGTAACATATTTAGTTAAAAAGTCCTTCAGCCTGGAAATGTGCATCATTTCCTTCATGGTGGTGTCTCTGCTTCTCAGCTGGACCACTCCATTCTCCAGAGTGCCATCACTTACCAAGACCATGAAGGGAATACTCATCTCATCGTACCTGCAGAGAAAAGAACTCACCTGTTACTGCTTTTGGTGTATGGAAAAAATCAGACAACTTACATACAAATGACCGTGAACTGTAAATGTTTCATTTTGCTGTATTGCACTATTTTCTTGTTGGCATTCCTTGCTTTCCTGATTACATTTCTTTAATTATTTAGCTACTTCAGTACATAAAAAGAATTTTATTTAGTGACCTATTAAAAGAGTATTTTTGTACAAGCAGAATTTATCTTTCTGACTTAGTTTTACTGCACATGAACAAATAGTTGCATTTATTTTCTCTCAGAAAAAAACACTTATCACTACGCTCAAAATGCACTGACATGAGGAGCCATATGCCCCAAATTCACTCCTGATCAACAAATCATACACGAAGCCCCCAAATGGAATAGCTGTTTTTATATCCACAAACCAGTTCCATCACATACACTAATGGCAATGGTTCCAGGCTTGGAAGAACTTTCAAGTTCAAGCCTAGACACAGTGTGCTGTTTGAAATAGTGCTTAAGAATGAAACACAGAATCAGACCAGATGCAAAAATGGGGGTGAGGGTGGGAAACAGTTCTGCAAGCTTGTAACTCATCTGAAGAAATTTATTTTCCACATGAGAGTTTTTAAAAGGCATTTCACAGTTCCAGGGAAATAACAGTAACACGTGAAAGGCTTCTACTTCACTATATTTAAAAAATTATCTGATAGATGCTTTTCATCATAAAACTACTTGAATCCACGTCTGTAGTTCAGGATCCACACCTTCAGTCAGTCACTGTACTCAATGACTTTCTACTGAAAAAAGGCATTTTTACACCAGTCCACAGAAAGTCATCTTTGACCTTCATTGTTTAATTTACAAAAGACTGTTTTCTCCTTACTTTGTATAAAGTTGCTCCAGAGACACCTGCACAGTTTCCAGATAACCTGGCCATACAGAAATTCCATTTTCTGTCAGTTCATTGAACAATCCTTGACAAACCTGTGTCCATTTAAAAACAAAAGTTAAAAGACAGACTTTGAGGGTTTGAGACTCTATACAAAGAAACCATTAAAACTCTTAACATGTGTGGTATTAACATTCCTAGCTGGTGTTAACTTGCTGGCTGAAATAATCTCAAATTAGAAAGGAGCCTGGCAGTTATGTCTCCACTTCTGCTTAAAAACAAGGCAGTGTAAGTTTCCTCCCTTCTACAAGGACTTAATGACTGACTTAAATGAAAACTTGTTAAAAATCCTTCTGAAGATGCAACCCATGCGTTAAGATAATTCTGAAAGATTAAGAAGCTGAGAGGGACTGTGTTATTTATTTTTCTTAATTTTTCATGGGACAAGCATCAGCTCTATTGTACTAAAAGCAGTTGTGTCCACACAAGGAACTGCAGGGAATTCCTTTGGCTGTGACCCACAAGCTGCAGAGATGGAGCACCATGAACTCTGCACAACCAGGAATCTCCAGGAGTCAAAGCAGCAGCATGATTCTCCTCAACATAAACAGTGTCTGAATTGTAACAGGTTACATGGAGAATGAATGCTCAAAATTAAAATACTCTCTTAAAACATACCTGCCTCAGCTCTGTTGTTGGACCTTTTCCTACATCCAAGGCCACTTTAAGGGGTGCTAAGCAAGGATGAAGCTTAAGTACCTAAAAAATTTACAAAACCCAACAGTTTACTAAATGTATTTATCATGCAATTCTAAACAGAACTAGGAAATAGTAGTTTTTAAAAATTAAATTAAGGTTCTAAACATGCAAAATTTTCTCACAGCACAAAATCCTGAATTAGAAACAAGCTGTATTTTATGTAACAAACACACAGCCCAGCTAGATTCATGTGGCAGAAATTACTCAATTTTGGCTGAGCTCCAGAAAAGAGACGAAGATTCATTAGCAGAGCTCCATCATCTTGAATGGAACCAGAGCGATCAGAGACAGCCCAGCAGGCAGTTCCCATCCAGCGTGCAGCCTGTTCTTAAAACCCAAACAGCTGCCTGGGTAACAGGCACTGACACCCAGCACTCAAACTCCAGAGCACAGGGTAAAAGTAGGGATAATGACAATCCTTGAGGATATGCCCCATTACCCCCTGTGACCCACTTCTCTACTCTTCTCAGCCACTTTCAAATGCTGCTGGAAAAGACAAATTCCTCTTTCCCACAAACTGCAGCTACATTCCGATTTTTCTTAACTCCATCACTTGCATGGCAAGAGCCTACCTACTCATCAGAGAGAAAGGTAAAACAGGAAAGGGGACCTCAGAAAGTGAGAAAAATTGCTTTTGCGGGTGACAAGGACCACAGGGGCTGTGCCATGGGGCCAGTCTGGTGCTACCAGTGAGAGGGTTCAGTCTGCGCCCACTAGGAAGGGATCAGGACGGCCACAGGGGAAAGGAGACATTGCAATGCTTGAATTTATCACACTGTCGGTGGGGTTTGTACTTAGACTTTTCTCACATTTTCTACATGAAGTTACCTTCCTCTGTGAATTTTTCTTTGTTGTTAGTGGATTCTCAACTAGCTGTAGAGAATCAAAGAGATATGCTAACACTCCTCGGTCCAGATTCCCGTTCACAGACAGAACATGAGGGATGACATTCTTCCTTCCATCTCGGCCCTGAAGAGAAAAAACCCACATAGGAAAACATCTAAGATTGTCCCTAAAAGCCTTTTGCTTGCTTTAAATGTATAATGAGGCATTGAGCTCAAGCACCCTTATTACAATTAAAATACAGACATTTATTTAGAACATTACCAGCAATCTTAGCAGTGTATCTGCAACCAGGTAAGACTGTAACGGTGGGGAAAGCAGAAGGTCAGGGTAGGATGGGATTAGTTTCCTGCTTTGCCACTTTGACTATAGATTTAAATCTATGGCAAATAACTCTGAAACTCTGCATTTTCTTTTGGAGGTTCGTAGATTACTTTCAAGTGTCCATGAGTCCCCACATTCTGAGAAATCCCTATGTAACCCAGTTGTGTAGAAATAAACTGCAAAAGCAGGAAAGACAGAACTGTCATGAGAAGGAGAAGGTTGCAATTGACTGGTAAAATACAAAGTTACTCTGATTTGATCTCTTCAGCCTAACTCCAAACATTGCCATTTACTAGAGGTTTATCTCTCTCCAACATATTCAGTGGAGAGGTTTCTCTCTGGTCCATCCCCCCTTTTTCTATACAGCCATTTTTATAACTCATTAATCTACAAAAAATTCTACATACATGGAAGTGAACAAGCTACAGCAAGGAAAAAAACCCCACATTTACAGGCTCTTTTTGATGCAAACTGGACAGTGCAAAACATAGTCTGAGTTTGTCAGATACAGGTAAAGGCTATGCCACTGACAACAGCTGTCTTGTCAATGCAGCTAATTTCTAATTTTGAAGAGTTCCTTGTAAAAAAAAATACCAAAACACTATTTTATCAGCTTTTGAAAATGAAGGTCTGACTGCAGAGTATCAACTGTCCTACTTTTGCAGCAAATGAATAAAAAGCCAGCCATATGCTGAGCAAGTGGATCAGCAAAGAAACTATTTCTCTCACACATTACCCATCTTTATCAGGAAAGATGTTGAATACAGTAAAGCTTACAAGTAATTTTGATCTCTCTCCTGGATACAGCTGCAACAGTTCAGTATCACCAAGGTTCTTCAGTGTTTCTATTGTTTCTGTCCCCCAAGGAAAGCGGTAATGTAAGTTAAATCCTCTTCTGCCTTCTTCATCCTGAAAGTCACTGCTGCTGAAGTTAGACGGGCCTACAGCAAACTGAAAATAAGAGGTGTAAGAGGTGATCGCTATTGTGAATCCTGTGTTAACTACAAAAACCAAGTCTGCAATGCAAACTGAAGTCTGCGATTTTCAGCAAAAGGTTTTTATAAGTTACAGCCCAAATCTCTTGGTTGTTTTATGGCATTTTCATCTCGTATCGCTGACAACAAAAAACACTTGCCTTTCTGCAAGTCACGTTATAAACTACTTAACAGGTTTGTCATCAGCTTCAGCAGCTTTTCAATTTCCATGAGAAATACACCTATTTCAGTGCCTAGAACAGGCCAGCAATGTAAGGCCATAAAACCAAACAGGGTGACTATTCCCCCCCTCTGAGACATAAAGGAGCAGGCCAAGATTCCCCATGGATATGCTGCTGTTACCTTTCTCCACCACTGGAGCCTCTGGCGGAGCCAGTAATCGAGCCACTGTCCTGCAGTTCTGGGAGAACTAAACCATGCAAGCAAAGACGTGGTCCTCTCGCCTATTCTTTAAACAACAGCAAGGGCAGCAAATTAACACCTTCAGAAATAACAGGGGAAAAGCAAGAAACAGCATTCAAAAATAATCCAAAAGTGAAACAGTTGGTATAGGTATGATAAGGGATTAACTCCTCTATTAGTCTACCTTGTAAGGTTTTTGTTGTGCTGTTCACTTTCTGGAACAGAATGGAAGCACACTCCAATTTGAGCAAGGCCACAGGGCAGTCTTTTGTTCACCAGCTCTAAGCAGCTGACATACTGCGCCAGAACACCTACAAAAGACAAAGCCCTGATTTCAGTGGCCACAGGAAAGCTTTTCATGTTTTAACTCTACCAAGAACAAATGAAGCACATATTATACGTGTGTTGTTTGTACATGCAGTCCCACTATATTTACTAGCATTGATGCTTTGCAGAGATTGGCTCAGCAGGCTGGTTTCTCTGGGCATGGTGATTTTAATGTGCTTTTCCCCAAATCACAGGGAGCGCATCTGCTGCCCACCTGTGCTGGTCAGGTCCTTGAAAAGCACACAAATTCACAGCCTACAGAAGGAACATTCCCAGCGCACCAACACAGCCGGAAAAATCCCTTAAATGCAGCTGCTTCGCTCCCAACAAGAAACCCGCTCGCAGGGTGCAGGCTCTACGGAGCCGCCCGGGACCTACCGGGCAGGAGGCTCTCCCGCAGCACCCCCGCGGCCCCCAGCACTTCTTCCAGGGCCGGGCCACCCGGGTTCTGCCCACTACCCTGGAAGGCTTCGCGCAGCGTCTCCGGGTGCAGCAGCCGCAGCCCCTGCGCGTCCCGCGGGGCGCCGGGGGGGCCGTGAAGCGGGGCGTCCACGGGGAACACCTGCTCCCGCAGGGGCAGAGCCGAGTCCCACCACTGCGCCGCCAGGTTAGCGCGCAGCGCCGCGCCCAGCGGCCCGAAACCGGGGTGGCGGCCGCTCAGGTAGGCGCGCCAGGGCACCGGCCCCGCGCCGCCCCGCAGGAAGCGCCGCCGCCAGCACACCTCCAGCAGCTCCGCCCCGCCCGCCGCCTCGGCAGCACCGACGCCCGCCGAGTACG